>CM042421.1:25014600-25372100 GCA_023634145.1 Thymallus thymallus | reverse complement strand
GCTAGCATGAGAGAATTAGAAGAGATGATGTTATTGTTAGTGAGTGCAGAGGCGCTGTACTGCATCCCATGCCTTCTGTTCTCTCAGGAGCAGACAAAGCCTTCCACAAGGGCACTGAACAGCAAGGATGGAGATCAGTTAGTGAACATCAATTGACAAAGAATGTACAGAAAATGACCAGAACATGAGACACACAAGCCCCATGGAAAAGCCTTCAGCCCTGGAAGCAACAGGAGTTGATCGTCACGTTCAAAAACAACTGCAGACAGAAGTAGAGAAGAAGAACATGATTTTAGAGGCTTTTGGATGTGACCCTTCATTTGGCTTCAAGACATTTTGCATTCAGAGGCAAAGCCTCAAATTTAGATGATGTCCATAATGGCAATTTTCTTGGCACTCTTGAGTTGTTGTCACATTATGATCCCTTTTGCACGAGCACTTAGAAAAAGTAAGGCAGAAGAAGAAAGTGACAGACAGAGAAAATGCCTAATGAGACGACACAAGAAGATACAACTGAAGAAAGCGCAGAGATTGCTTTCAGAAACAACATATTTTTGGTTTCAATGGATAGCATTATCAGTAGCTTGAGTGCAAGGTTCCAGACCACAGCAACCATATATGAAACTTTTGCACCTGTTCTGAAGCTGACAGGTATGACTGCAGAGCAAATAAAGACAACATTCGGACTCTGACAAGAAAATACCACAAGGATCTCACAGCTGAGTTTGAAAATGAAATGTGGCACCTGAGCACAATATATAGTGACACATTTCCAGATACTCTGTCCCCTCTTGAGCTCCTTAATGCCATCTATAAGATGCAGCTACAGAGCATTTTTGAAAAAGTTTGTATTGTATTGAGGATTTTCTGCACACTGCCTGTGACTGTTGCTGGGGGTGAACAGGCTTTCAGCAAGTTGAAACTGGTGAAAAACGACTTGAGATCAACAATCAACAAAGGATAGACTGAACTGCCTTGCACTTCTCTCCATTGAAAGCCAGTTAGCAAAGGAATTGGACTTTAAAGATCTCATCAATGACTTCGCAACAAGAAGACCGTCAATGGGCATTGGAATAAAGTCCAACATCATGTGTCAGCTTTTCAGCTTTATAAAGGTTTAATTATTTAGCTTTTAGGCCTACATGCGTTTGAACCACTACACTGTGGTTGTGGATTCTAAGACAGATGTGAAGGACTGAAGTGGGTCAGACTGCAGTGGATAGGCTAGCACTTTTTGGAAAGCTGATTTTTCTTGGTTCTGCAAATAAAACATGACTCTAGTGATGTCTTGTTCAATTGTCTTTTTATTCTGCAATATAGTAAGCCTTAAAACTAAAATGTATTTTTTTGCTTTGTCTTATGTCTTGGGAATGATAAATACCTAAATAAACATGAAGCAAATAATGTTTGCTTAAGCTTGATACTCCTAGCAAACCTAATTTAACCATAGTAAAAGTATCACACAGTGGCCACTAGGCAGAACTCCTGAGAAAGGAGGGCTGAATTGTGAGATTTCAAAAAAGCACTTACCACAGATTTTTTGGAGTATTATTTGTTTAAATGTGGTATAAGCAGTTGTTGTTCTAAAGATGCGTGAGAGTCATGGATCAAGAGGGGAACAGAGACTTCATATGCATAGGGCCCAGAACTGTGTGCCACGCCCCTGCGGACGAATCCATTCCCAAAAAACAGGGGGAGGTTTGACGCTGATCACAATTAAAAAAACTTTATTAAGACCTTTACAGGCAACTTAGACTCTGACTGGGCCAGTGTTGAGATGGACAGTGATTTTCGACTCCCTATGCACCCCATCGAGTTAAAAAGGCGCTTGGCCACTGCAACAATTTTGGCAGGGAATCGAAACCCAGATAAGCCTCTGGGGTGAGACTGCTTCACCGAGGCTGCAGGCTGGAGTAGCAGTAAAGCATTGGCTGCGATTTTATACACACACACACACACCACACAAAGCTTAATGCACCGTGAGATCCTCCTCATGTTCACAGTGACAATGCAGATGTCTGCACTAGTAAATACTATCTACAGTACCTAGGAGGGTTAGGGGTGTCTTCGATTTAGGGGTTATGATCAAATGGACTCTCCTGACATTTCACGTCCTACACTCACTTGCGCATACACACACATCTCATCTCACTGAACCATAAATATCTATCATACAAACCATGTCTCAATCACTCTGTAAAGAGATAGCCCTTGTTGCCACACACAAATTTGTGGCCTATCATTCATTTAACATATAATCTAAATATGTAACATAAATATGTAACACAAACCCTACTAGTGACAGATCTCCCGCTCCCTAAAAACCAAGAGCTCCCAGAAGATCTCCCTTCTCCCGCTCGCTAAAAACCAAGAGCTCCCAGAAGATCTCTCTTCTCCCGCTCCCTATAAACCAAGATCTCCCAGAAGAGCTCCCTTCTTCCACTCCCTAAAAACCAAGATCTCCCAGAAGAGCTCCCTTCTTCCACTCACTAGAAGGAACAATGAGAGAGAAAAAGTGGAGCGCTAAGAAGTTTGACTTTTCTCCTTTTCGGTACATTAGCTGCATTAGATTAAGAAGGACTGCATGCATTAAAATTAAGGTTTTTGATTAATTTTTTTCTGGTTTTCTCCTTGTGCAATGGTGATTACAAAAAGAGATGGAGCTAACATGGCTGCTGGTCTGGCTGCTTTGGCTCTATCCCAGTGTGTGTGTGCATGCGACTGCCATGGAGGTGGGAGGAGACAGAACACACTCCAGCCCAGCACTAAAATCTGGGCTTCTCTCAGCATTAACTCTGCCCATTCTGCAATGTCCTCTCTGCAATGACCCATTATATAATAACATATAAATAGTGCCAATTCAAAACACATGTGCATCCAGTTTACATAGGAGTTGAGAAATAGTAAAGATGATGTCGGTACAGTTATGCTAAATTAAAACTATATTTCTCTGATATATTCTTATGACAAAAGCTGATGGTGCATCTACAGTACAAACATGAGGTTAAACCTTCTACGTCACACCTCGCCACCTCTTTTAGCCAATCGCTACTCCTCAAGACTAAAAACCGCATTACACGTAATATAAAGTACATAGATCAAATACTAAGATAAGCAAAATATACTCTTGGTCACTTAGTTAGTTTTCTTCCATTCTGACTATCAGGCCTATTTCACTACTCTAGTCTGAAGAGAGACTTCTGTTGTTTACAATTTTACATGTAGCAGGAATTCAAAAAACTTGGCAGTGCTGTCGTGGAAAGTTCATTCGAGGATACAGTTCTGGTTTTGGGTAGGCTGCCAAGTCCTGACACTGTGAGC
Source organism: Thymallus thymallus (assembly GCA_023634145.1). Classification (NCBI taxonomy): domain Eukaryota; kingdom Metazoa; phylum Chordata; class Actinopteri; order Salmoniformes; family Salmonidae; genus Thymallus; species Thymallus thymallus. Next base: position 25,368,779 of record CM042421.1, on the reverse strand, counting down.
CTCTCTAAGGCCTCACCCCTCTCTGAGCGCTCTGAGCTGCCTGCGGAAGTCTGCCATTGATCAAACTCCAATATTAACAACCTCTTTATGACACCTTCTTTAGGAGTTGTACAACCGTCAGCTGTAGCACAGAACTTTATTGACGCACTTCATCCAGCTGTAGAGTTCTAAATCAAAGCTGTGTTGTGTGTTTCATCATGCACATACTTTCAAAGCAATTTAGTAAAACAACGAATTGTTGTTGTGTTTAAACAGTGCATGACTGAACACTAGCCTGAGATGAGGCGGTAATGTAATTTAGCATTCTGATGGAGTTACATGTCATCAGATGACCTTTAATATCTGCCAAAGCATGACAAAATAAAGTTCCTTGTTAATAAAAAATGCAAATCAAGTAAGGCTTGATTTGAAAATATTTAATAACAAAACAAAATGGCTGCCTCTTCAATCACCACAGACAAAAATGATTCACAGCATAATAACAATGCAAAATAGACTGTTGGGAACTTGACTTAACAAGTAAGTAATACGTACCTGTTATATCAAACAAAAACCTTTAGTGACAGATACAGCAGTTACCACACAAATAACTATGATATTGAAACACAAAAATAAATAAACATTTTCATTCCAAGATTATGGCATTATGGTAATTGGAGACTGACTTCACCAGAATAAATATATCTGGCTTACCTTATCCTACTGTACTTGACAGATAGAATGTGCATATTATTTTTCAAAGAGCAAAATGGAGCTGTAAAGCATAAATGACATCAAAGTAGTAAAATCCTTTTTTGGGAGGGATCCCAGAGGTAATTCAGTATTTTATTAGATGTAGCGTCTGGTTAACAATGAAATAAATACACTGAAGCAGCGTAATTACAAACAGTTGGAGAATGGGAGAGTTATGCTGCAGGGTATGTAAGCTACCTAATACCTGTAATAATACCTGTGTAAATAAATAGTACACTGCTTTGTGTCACATATAACAATATATATCAAATTAATTTGTAGAGTAAAGAAGACCATACCCTTTATTGTATACTTTTTCATGACAAATATCATGTATTCATCTCATTGACACTGCAGGCTGAAGAAGACTGAGGCTCAATCACCAACCCAAATCTACAAATAAAATGCCATCCTGTGGTGTAACAGAATTACACCATGGCTTGACGTTTTAATTACGCCATGTGGTGCCATATCTTAGCTGTCACTCAAACTCCGCAAAAGTGAAACAAAAACGTATGTTTAGGCATTCATTACGAATGGTTATGGTTAGGGTTAAACTTAAGTTTAGGCATTAATTCCGAACACACAACCCTCGGAGCCGGAGGCTGCGGCTTCCATCCCCATCCACAGCGCACTTGCAAGCCGCAAGTCTACTAGAAGGTAATAGTCGCTCACGTTGACCCTAGTGGGCGTTATAGCTTCCACATTTCGCCAGGTCCAAACGTAATCATGTACCTGCAGAATCGGCACCTCCTGGCGTATTCCATAAGAGAATGGGCTGTGAATCGCATATATGCAGTGCAATTAATGAATCAAGAAATGATTTAAGATGATTTATTGGAGTGCTGTCCATTTCTATTCACCTCATACAATGTAGAGAGACTTTCTCTCTGCTACCCAGCCAACCACCACCTCTACTTGGTGGTCTATAGTGGGGCCCCTCAAGCGCACGTGTCCAGACAACTTCTCGATTACACCCTGACCCCTGGGGTCACCCTCTGTTGCTACGGGAACAAAGGGCGTGACCCCTGAGGTCAGAAGTGTTAAGCCGGGAGCCGGCCGGACACCATTGACAAGGGAGCATGGTGTTAGCTCAGAGAAGGTAAAGATCACTAACACAAGGGCCTAATAGGGATTAAGGGGCCGTAAGGGGCCCATTTCCTCAGGGATGTCACCCAGGGGACTAGTAACATCAGTCTCTGTTAACCTCCCTGACCTCCGGCCGGCATTTAGGGGCTACAGGTCACTTACAAGAAGCTAGAGCGGGTCTTTGCTGGTGCGACTGCTGATCCTATATGGCTGATATTATGAACTGTTTACAAATTCAATATTTTTTAAACGCGAATTTAATAACTGTATTGTTTTGTGTATTGACATGTTTCCCTAATCAATTGAATTTCTTATAGAAAACCTCTGAATTTGCAAAACAGATTGCCAGATTAAATTATTAGATGCCAAAATGTTATACCTCAGAGAACAGAAAGCCATCAGAGAATACAGCCTCAATATTGGCTTTTATACAACCAATTAAACTGTATTCTTATAGAAAATGTTATGGTATAAAGTAAATGCATTAGATTAAACAGGATTAAAAACAAAAATGTTATGATTATGAAGTGTTCAGGCATCGATATAAACAGCCTCGATATCAGCAGGTACAACAGAGAACTGAAAACTCAAAATGGAGGACAGAAACAACATGGATACTAGTGATGTAGCAATAGCAGATTGCATATTCACCTAAACAAATTCAAATTGGAGTATATCCTGATATCTTTTTTTATAAATATACCAAAGACTTGGTATCGAAGTTAAGCATTTTCTGACCATCAGTTTCCTACAGTTTCTTAATGTTCGAGTAGGGATAAGGTTAACTCTGTCCATTCTGATGGAAAAGGCAAATCATTCTAACTAAACATATTCATTATATTATTTGCAATCAATTCAACATTTTTGTCTGTGGATGAATGCAAATATTTTACATCAATATTTGAAAGAAAATAAACTAGAATATAACCATGTTAACATATATGTATTTGTTGCCTTTAGAGGAATGCTTCAAAGGTCACATGATTCATTTTATTATGTCTCAAGAGTGATACATTATTTTCACTCCTAATGTTGGTGAATCATATTGAACGCACGTATAAACATACTGTATAACTCGTTCAGAATGGATAGGTAAATGGGCACCTATGGATTTAGATGGCTGATAAGCTAGAGGTGATATGATGAAATATAGCCTAATAAGAGATGCTGTTCTACAGAAATACATTGACAAATGAAATTACATTATTAGTTCAATTGATCAGAAAATATATTTAATAATGTAGTATTTACTCAGATTTAGGTTGATACAACCTAAGATATTTTGGATTAATTTAGATAGCAAAATCAAAGATTACAAAAATCTGCATGAAATGTGAATGCTAAAGCTTTTTCCTTAACACATTCTGTAATATGAATGTCTATTAAAGAGACAGACCATTGTTGTACCAAGAGTGAAGTGCTAACTTTTAATTAACTAATGTTGCTTTTGTGGGAAAACAAGTGGGAAAACAAAGTATTAAAATTGTTGGTTTCGGAAAAACTGTCTGATCATGATATTAGAAAGATACAAATATAACTATATTATCTTAAATGGCTTATTTTGAGCACTATAGCCTAGGTAAACTACCATTTAGGAACAAACATATATACCATATTATACATCTTTATTATTTTAATGTATTTAATTTTCAAGGTTAGACATGTATATTATAACTTAAAAGGTATATACAGACGTGTGTGATATAACCACTGGATATAAAGAAATTGTTAGTAGGTGGAGACAAAGTGTGTTAAAGGGGTTTTAATAAAACGTATAAATCATAAAAATTGTTATCACTATTTAAAGTGAAGAGGAATAAACAGCATAAATAAAAAAAGTATATTTGACTGTTTTTACAAAATTAACTAAAATGAAAAATGATATAGCCTCTTACATAGATGCTAAACTGCTGTTGTATTTTTTTTTATGTCACTTTCAAAAACATATGAGTCAACTTCTGCTGTTCTTTTTTTTCACTTAACATTTCTATAGAGAATTTAAAATAGTTTTGCTGGTGCCGGAATACCATATATGTGTATTCTATAATAACTGTACCTATTTTATCAATTTTAAGCAACACAATTCTAATATCGAACAGTTGTATTATGTTTTGCTCACCACAAATTAAAATAAATCATGTTGTGTCTGTTGTTTTCATTTATTTTTGTACTTTGAAGAAAAAAATCAATGTTGAATGACTTAAATGAGATTTTTGCAATAAGAAATAAATTATCTTGAAGGAAAACAACAGCTTGAGACTAAAACCACATACTAAAAAAGGTAAGTACAAAAAGTGAAAGGAATAACTTATTTGTGATTCAGTCCTATCTCTTTGATAATCACTCACCTTTAAAAACAGAAGGTTTTCTTCTGTGAGAGCTCACTCGGCTGCTAAGCAGAGCAAATGTTAGCATGGTAGAGGCAGGGACAGAACTGAACTGCTCTGAGCTGGAAATACAGTAAGTGTCCAGGACAGGACTGCCACACTTTAACCAGACCGACTGATCCAAACAACATTATCCTCACAGATCTTCTCTTAGAACTCTTCTTGTTAAAACAAGATGGGAAATAATTGTCCTATACTTTCAATAATTGGCCTATACATAATATTACATTATTTTCCAGTTAGTGTTTTATAAGTACACTTACACTTGTATTAGTTTTTACATTTGGAAAGCAAATTGTCTACCTCAAGGAAATATATAAAATAAAAACCTTACCCATCACACAAAGATGTACAGCACTGGTCCTTAGTAACGCTTCATGGAGGACCTAAGATGAAACTGCTAATTATCATGACTCCATATTTAATGTCGATACAAGCACAATATAGTAAGCTAGAAAGAATTACAAAAAATATATATATATTTTTTAATCTGAACTACCTCTGAATTACTTGAGTCAAGGTAAAACATTTGAGAGATTCATGATGTGTAATGTATTGTTACTCATAGCATTTGGAATGTGTGATTAACCCAAAGCGATAGCTTATACATTGTCAATCATAGCAGAAACAGTAACGAACTCCACACAAGGGAATTAGTTTAACCCACTTCCATCAAATGTAACTAATTTGAACTAATCACAGTCTTGTACAATCTGACAACATACCCCGACAACCCCATATCTTTGTTACCTGCAATTCTTACTGTCTTTATATCTTCTCTCGGTCAAACTCGAGTCTCAAAAAAAGCACCAGAAAAACAGCAATGATTTCTTCTTCTTTTAGTACATTGTGTGCAAGCCAGGCAGGCGGGTCTAGGGGAGACGTTCTCTCGGTTGTCCCTCTTAAAGACTCATGCCGGCCGTTGGTTCTGGCACGCGCCACGTCACGGCTCTTCCGGCACGGACAGGCCTGTGAGGAGAGGACTCGGCCCAGTCGAGCCCTCCACACCCCACGCCCCCTACCAGTACTCCACACCAGAACTACCCAGGGGAGCTCAGAGAGAGACATGGGCCCTTGTTGACGAATTTAAAAAATGCATCTTTTTTTACCTCCTTTCCTTCCTTCCTTCCTTCCTTCCTTCCTTCCTTCCTCTGTTCCTTGAAGTGATAACTGATCTAACATCATGACTGAATAGGTGATGACTGGATTGGTGAAAGCTAGTAACTGTATCCTAGTTTGAACTTCTTTCCTTACTTGAACTTACCCCACTTAATCCAACTTGTGTTAGATCATTGATTACCTCAAGGAAGGAAGGAAGCATTTTTCAAACAGGCCAATGGATATAAACTCGACCCACACCCACGTTGTGGGATAGCCAAATCCGAAGCGCAGGACTAATTCATATCATACAATGGAAACTTCTCTCCTTTGACAAATATCATAGAATATGCTGTATATACACAATCTATGTACAGTATATGTGGTTGCTAAAGTGGGGTTGAAGAGCCAGCTAAGTATTCTTCAAGTATAAAGATTATAAATAAATGGGATTGTGGTAAACCATATTTGAGAAAGTAATAGGTTGTAACAAAATGATATATATTTGATGTACTCAAAGCGTACATTCAATGTCACTTTCTATATAATGGGTTCATGATATGTGTTTAACAAGAAAAAGACAACTGAACACAATGAATGGGTTGCTCATAATAGCATCACCCTCTCTTTAAATGTGTGTAATATTATCACGACTTTCCTAGCTGGTCAAAGGCATATCCGAAAATAGAAAGATTGAAGATTGCTAATAGGTCAAAGTGTCTGTAGCCACCATCTAGTCTTTCTGTTGCATATGAGTTACTTGTATTTGATTGGATTTTAGTGAGGGATCACCCTACAGGAGTCAAGCATCTCATTTATGCCTATAACACATTCTAATAAGTACACTTTTATCTTGAGGCAAATTAACACTGTAATTAGAATGACTAAAACATTAAAACATGGGATTGTATTTTCTGCAGTATCTCACCTATTCCACTTCCTCTATCTATTCTACAGTAAAGGTGTAATGTATACATACAATGCACATGCAAATACGTACATATGTATTTAAAATATATTTAAATGTTGTTGTTTAATTTCATCTGATTAAACGTAATTAATACTAATCTAATTGAACCCCAAATTAAATAATCAAGTTCCTACACTTAAAAGTGTTTGGTTTTGTTGTTCATTTGCTAATATGTTCAAATGTAAAAAAGAATTACTGAAGTGATGCATCTTTTTTTAGTTGTTGAGAAAAAGCTATTTTGTTGGAGTCATGATTCCGATTGAAGCTCAGAACAGATTGTTTTTACAATCATAGTCTTAAAAATATATAAAAACTTTTTGCTTTAAATTAGTATCCTAACAAACTTTCTACATAAATGAGTTGTTCTGATGATGTAACAGTAGTCTATACTCCGTAGCGGTGTGTTGGTAAAATCACTGGGGAAGCCAATCCAGAAAAAAATGTAATATTACAACCTATGTGTTGTGATAATTGCGTTGTTAGCTCTATAACCTGCTAGTGCCTTGACACTGTGATGTATAGACCTAAAGGCCCAGACAATAAGAAGACATAGTGGCAGAATAAATTCAACAGAGCAACATCTTTCCTGTGAAGTCCACAAAACATATTGTATGTAACAAACAGTTACATGACCTACAGCATGATCAAGCAAAGTAATGTTTCCGACATTTTCGGACCACTAAACAACTATTGATTTAGAACCACGGAGAGTTACCGCAAGTCACAAAGAAAACGGGATCTGCCTCCACTATTCCAGCACCGTTTCAACATCATCTAATCATCTCTGCTTAGTCTAATATAGTGAAAACTAAAAGATAGCAAAAACTATTTTTTTCCAATCAACGTAAACAAAATATGACGTGGCTGTCCATGGTACTGATTTGTGTGTGTGTGTGTGTGTGCATGCAAGTAGAAAAAACGTTGACTCACACTACTTGTAGAGAAACGGCAATGCCATCCTACTCTTTGACGGTCTATGACTATACTTCCTGGCTAAAATACTTGCTCGCTAGCCTAACTTCCTTTCACGGGCAACGATACGCCAGGCCAGCTAGTTAACATTAGCATACTATTTACTCAGGCCAGGGGCACAATGTATGCATTTATGATTGGATTAGAAAATACATTTTTATTATTGACCCGTATGGAGAATTAAGAATCCCTATCTCCATCGATGGCTAATTTAGGAAAGGGACAATTTTAGCTAACTAGCTAGCCACCAGAGGACAACAACACAATGAGATGCAACAATTCAAAAAAAAGAATTGTCAAATCCAAACGGGCTTCCCTTCACAATTTGTTTTGGTGCGCCTGGACAAGGGTTGGGTAGGTTACTTTCTAAATGTAATCTGTCACAGTTCCAAGTTACATGTCCAAAATTGTAATCAGTAACGTAACTTTTGGATTACCCAAACTCAGTAACGTAATCTGATTACATTCTGTTACTTTTAGATTACTTTCCCTTTAAGAGGCATTAGAAGAAGACAAACTAGTATGTTACTAATAGAACAACATCTATTGCAGGATAAATCAATGTTAAAGTTTACATAGCTGGCCAGATATGGATGTTACATTTTACTTTATGGTGTCACAGTCGTGATGAAACAGGACCTGACCGAACAAAGGAGAGACAGCGACCGTGAATTGGCGTGAACACAAAAAGGGGTGAACACACACAAGAATCCACAATGCAGGTGGAAAACAACGGAACATAAATAGAATCCCCAATTAGAGACAACTCGAGACAGCTGCCTCTAATTGGGGATTGAAATTAACTAAACAGAAAACACCCCAGTCTATTGTCAGGTCCCGACTGTGAGAGAGCAGCAGTATGATTCACATCAATGCACTATGTAGATCAATAATAAGTGATATCCGTATCGCTGTTGGATAACCTTTGGATGTCGACAGCAGTCTCACCATTGGACTATAGCCTACAAAAGCCTATTCCAGCTTTTTTCTCGATGCATCAAACACATTTGGTGTGTCGTAGTGGTCTCTGATTTTTGTGGTCAGACTCGCTCTGGTGGAACAAATAAAAAAACGTACGCCTTTTTTATTCTGATTTGAATGTCATTGAGAAAACAGAGAAGTGACAAAGATTTTTTTTCCGCAAACATCCTTTCTAAATTTAAACGTAATCAAAAGTATATGTCATCTGATTACAATATTTTTGCTGGTAACGTAACGGATTACAGTTAGCGTTTTTTTGTAATCCCTGTCACGATGTGGGTGTGGGAATGACCAAGGCGCAGCGCAGGGATAGTAGTTCGACATTTTATTTTCTCTACTATGTATAACAAACTCAAATGATGAACTACAGAACAAAAACAAGCACGAATAGACTAACGTCACGTTCGCCTAAACACAACACGAACGAACAGACGTAAAAATCAACAACACTTACTTTCCACCGTGACATGCGAAATATACGACATATACCGATAACGACCCACACCCGCGTGAGGGACAGACTCAACACATATTGGATCCCTAATTAGAGGCAACGGGTAGCAGCTGCCTCCAATTAGAGATCCACCCAAAACCCACAAAGAAACAGAAAAGAACGACACTGTCAGACTCTGACCATAGCTACATAGAGAAGCCTATTGCTTCTCTATGGCCAGAGCCTGACAGTACCCCCCCCCCAAGGCGCGGACTCCCGGACGCCTAACCCAAAAAAAAAAAACACACACAAAACACGGGGGAGGTTAATGGGAGGGAAAACTAGTCCATCGGGGGCGGCTCCGGCGATGTGGACAGTTTTGTCCCGTGCCCCTTCCTTATCACCGGTCCCGGGCTGTGGACCGGTGGGGCAAAAGGCTCCGGCCATGGAGCGGGGAAAACAACCGGGCCCGGACTGGGCTACGGTGGGGCAAACGGCTCCGGCCATGGAGCGCGGAAAACTTCCGGGCCCGGACTGGGCACCGGTGGGGCAAACGGCTTCGGCCATGGAGCGGGGAAAACAACCGGGCCCGGACTGGGCCCCGGTGGGGTAAACGGCTCCTGCCATGGAGCGGGGAAAACAACCGGGCCCGGACTGGGCACCGGTGGGACAAACGGCTCCGGCCATGGAGCTGGGCAAACAACCGGGCCCGGACTGGGCACCGGTGGGGCGGACTGCTCAGGCTCTGAAGCGGAGCAGGCGGCTGGACCCGGACTGGGTACCGGTGGAGCGGACTGCTCTGGCTCTGAGGCGGAGCAGGCGGCTAGACCCGGACTGGGTACCGGTGGAGCGGACTGCTCTGGCACTGAGGCGGAGCAGACGGCTGGACCCGGATTGGGTACCGGTGGAAAGGACTGCTCTGGCACTGAGGCGGAGCAGGCGGCTGGACCCGGACTGGGTACCGGTGGAGCGGCCTGCTCTGGCACTGAGGCGGAGCAGACGGCTGGACCCGGATTGGGTACCGGTGGAGCGGACTGCTCTGGCACTGAGGCGGAGCAGGCGGCTGGACCCGGACTGGGCACCGGTGGAGCGGACTGCTCTGGCACTGAGGCGGAGCAGACGGCTGGACCCGGACTGGGTACCGGTGGAGCGGACTGCTCTGCCGCTGAGGCGGAGCAGGCGGCTGGACCCGGACTGGGTACCGGTGGAGCGGACTGCTCTGGCGCTGAGGCGGAGCAGACGGCTGAACCCGGAATGGGCACAGGTGGGGCGGACTGCTCAGGCCCTGAGGCGGAGCAGACGGCTGGACCCGGAATGGGCACCGGTGGAGCGGACTGCTCTGGCACTGAGGCGGAGCAGACGGCTGGACCCGGATTGGGTACCGGTGGAGCGGACTGCTCAGGCACTGAGGCGGAGCAGACGGCTGGACCCGGATTGGGTACCGGTGGAGCGGACTGCTCTGGCACTGAGGCGGAGCAGACGGCTGGACCCGGAATGGGCACCGGTGGAGCGGACTGCTCTGGCGCTGAGGCGGAGCAGACGGCTGAACCCGGAATGGGCACCGGTGGGGCGGACTGCTCAGGCCCTGAGGCGGAGCAGACGGCTGGACCCGGAATGGGCACCGGTGAACTGACCTTCGCTGGAGGTTTAGGGGCGCTGACCTTCGCAGGAGGTTTAGGGGCGCTGACCTTCGCAGGAGGTTTAGGGGCGCTGACCCTCGCTGGAGGTGCAGGGCTGCTGACCTTCGCTGGAGGTGCAGGGCTGCTGACCTTCGCTGGAGGTGTAGGGCTGCTGACCTTCGCTGGAGGTGGCGAGACGCTGACCTTCGCTGGAGGTGGCGGGACGCTGACCTTCGCTGGAGGTGGCGGGACGCTGACCTTCGCTGGAGGTGGCGGGACGCTGACCTTCGCTGGAGGTGGCGGGACGCTGACCTTCGCTGGAGGTGGAGGGACGCTGACCTTCGCTGGAGGTGGCGGGACGCTGACCTTCGCTGGAGGTGGCGGGACGCTGACCTTCGCTGGAGGTGGCGGGACGCTGACCTTCGCTGGAGGTGGCGGGACGCTGACCTTCGCTGGAGGTGGCGGGGCGCTGACCTTCGCAGGAGGTTTAGGGGCGCTGACCTTCGCAGGAGGTTTAGGGGCGCTGACCTTCGCAGGTTTAGGGGCGCTGACCTTCGCTGGAGGTTTAGGGGCGCTGACCTTCGCTGGAGGTTTAGGGGCGCTGACCTTCGCTGGAGGTTTAGGGGCGCTGACCTTCGCTGGAGGTTCAGGGCTGGGGAGGCGCACCGGATGTCGGGTGCGTGGAGCTGGCACAGGAAGCACCTGGTTAGGCGCACGTACTGGAGGTCCAGTGCGGGGAGCCGGCACGGGTCGTACCGGACTGAGGAGGCGCACCAGAGGTCAGATACGTGGAGTAGGGCAGAGGTCCGGACCCGGACTGGACATCGGTGAAGCGGATTGCTCTGGCCTGGGAGTGGAGACGACGACCGGACCCGGACTGGGCACCGGTGGAGCGGACTGCTCTGGAAGGGAGGTGGAGTAGACAACCGGACCCGGACTGGGTACCGGTGGAGCAGACTGCTCCGGCCTGGGAGTGGAGTAGACGACCGGACCTGGACTGGACCACTCCGCCATCTCCCTCTATCTCCACCAATTCCTCCAGAACCTCTCCAAAATGTTCCTCCAGATACTCCACCTCCACCTTGCTCTGAGCCCCCCATCTGTACTTCGGCCTCTCCATGCTCCATATGGGGAGCGGTACTGGCTCGTCTTCTTCGCGGCCAGACCACCCCCGGCACCTCCTCTCTCTCCGTCTCTCCCCAGTTACGCTGCTTGGTCTGGTAGTGGTGGGTCGTTCTGTCACGATGTGGGTGTGGGAATGACCAAGGCGCAGCGCAGGGATAGTAGTTCGACATTTTATTTTCTCTACTATGTATAACAAACTCAAATGACGAACTACAGAACAAAAACAAACACGCATAGACTAACGTCACATTCGCCTAAACACAACACGAACGAACAGACGTAAAAATCAACAACACTTACTTTCCACCGTGACATGCGAAATATACGACATATACCGATAACGACCCACACCCGCGTGAGGGACAGACTCAACATATATTGGATCCCTAATTAGAGGCAACGGGTAGCAGCTGCCTCCAATTAGAGATCCACCCAAAACCCACAAAGAAACAGAAAAGAACGACACTGTCAGACTCTGACCATAGCTACATAGAGAAGGCTATTGCTTCTCTATGGCCAGAGCCTGACAATCCCTTACGTGTAACTGGTTATATGTAATTGTAACGAATGCGCTGAGAGTCGGGAAACAAGTTTAGGAAGTGAGTGTTAAATAAATCAACTAAACATGAAACACACAACAAAAACAAAAACAAAAAACGCACTGACATGGAACAGAGTCAATAACACCTGAGGAAAGAACCAAGGGGAGTGACAGATATAGGGAGGTACTCAAGGAGGTGATGGATTCCAGGTGAGTGTCAGGAGGCGCTGGTCTGCGTGACGATGGTGACAGGTGTGCGTAATAATCCGCAGCCTGGTGACCTCTAGGCCGGCGAGGGAGCAACCGTGACAGTAATCCGTTAATCCCCAACCCTGGCCAGGACCATTCACAGTTGTGCTCACTCAGTTTAGCTCAACGCTTATTGGCTATTATTTTATATCTATTTTTATCAAGGGAGGCCAAATGCTCGCTGGCTTCCCTTGCATTCAATGCTACGGGCGGCAAAAAAAGTCATACTCTTTCTGACCAGACAGCATCAGATAAATCCGCTAAACATACTGAGACCTAGAGACACAGGGGCGCTGTTTTGTTCGCTCGGATGCTTTCTCCGGTGAGACATTCAGCCTCTTGCGAAATAGAAGAAAATGTATTAAACACAGTGAGACGAAATATTAACTATTTTATGTTTTTTTTCTTAGTACATTTTTTGGGGAAGCCTGGCTTCCCTTGTCATCTATGAATACACACCACAGTCTATACCGTATTTTCAATGAGGTGGGCCGGCTCAAAGGGGTTACGATCCTAGAAGTCATGTGCGCGCCCCATGCAACAAAAGGTCCCCTATGTTGGGTGCATACAGATAAAGCAACCTCCTTTGTGTGCTCTGTTTCACATAACGCAGGTCGGGCATGGGATGCATGCCAGGTGTGGGTCTGTCTTCCCCTCTGACTGGAGAAACAGAGATATATACACACACACACACACACACACACACACACACACACACAAGACAGACATACACTGCCTTCCTGTGGCCACTTATAAAACACATAGGGAACGCTTTCACGGATATGGATTAAGCTTTGTATTCCTGGTTTAAAATGTAATAACCCTAATTCATACTAGTAAAAGATCCTCATAAGGGTTGTATATTAAGAAATAAAATATATCCATGACGTCCATAAAACATCTATTTCACAGATAGTGCTTCCAAAACCAACAGTAGGCTAGATATTAACAAGAAAATAAAATGTTCTCACTACATATTTTGCATGGATATTGCTATAAAATACTAAGTCTAAATGTCAGTGGTGATATTTAAGTAAATGGTTTTGCAATAAGTTCCTCCTAGTCTCTAATAAGCATAATAACATTCATCATGTTTGTGGCAAATCCATTTTGGAGAAATTAGTTACCTCGCAGGCTCAGGAAAAGAGGTTTACAGCATCAATAGTTACCCATATATCCCAGAGGGTAGGTAAACATATTAAGTTTTACAATTTTCTACATTATAGAATAATAGTGAAGACATCAAAACTATGAAATAACATATATGGAATCATGTATTTACCAAAATCAAAATATATTTTATATAAGTAGCCACCCTTTGCCTTGATAACAGCTTTGCACACTCTTGGCATTCTCTCAACCAGCTTCATGAGCTAGTAACCTGGAATGCATTTCAATTAACAGGTGTGCCTTGTTAAAAGTTAATTTGTGGAATTTCTTTCCTTCTTAATGCATTTGAGCCAATCAGTTGTGATGTGACAAGGTAAGGGTGGTATACAGAAGATGGCCCTATATGGTAAAAGACCAAGTCCATATTATGGCAAGAACAGCTCCAATAAGCAAAGAGAAATTACAATCCATCATTTCTTTAAGACACGAAGGTCAGTCAATACAGAACATTTCAAGAACTTTGAATGTGAAGTGCAGTTGCAAAAACCATCAAGCACTATGATGAAACTGGCTCTCATGAGGACCGCCACAGGAAAGGAAGACCCAGAGTTCCCTCTGCTGCAGAGGATAAGTTCATTACATTTACCAGCCTCAGAAATTGCAGCCCAAATAAATGCATCACAGAGTTCAACTAACAGACACATCTCAACATCAACTGTTCAGAGAAGACTGCGTGAATCAGACCTTCATGGTCGAATTGCTGCAAAGAAACCACTACTAAAGGACACCAATAAGAAGAAGAGACTTGATTGGGCCAAGAAACACGAGCAATGGACATTAGACCAGTGGAAATATGTCCTTTGGTCTGATGAGTCCAAATTTGAGATTTTTGGTTCCAACCGCCATGCTTTTGAGAGACGCAGAGTAGGTGAACGGACTGGATTGGCGCCGCCCTGTTAAGCAGTTCCCATTGTTTGTGCATTAATTGTTGTTTTAATATGTTTTTCGTGAGTTTTTTTTGCAACAGTTGAACTCTAATAGTTCAGGATTATGGAGTGCTACTGTTACGAAGGTTTTAGCGGTCCTTTTTATCACTGAGGCACTTTTTCTTCCGTTTAGCAGCGCTGAACGAACACACGAGTCCTCAATTATTTACAACAGAGCCCAGCTCTTGGATTTAGCACACTCAGCGCTGCTGCACCCCAGGGAAAAGTTTGATATTCCGGACGAGTTGAAAAGGCGACGGCGTGGGTCGGAAGTGTAAAGCAAAGCTGAGTAAGTACAAGCCGGCTAGCCCGTCTATCATTATGGGCAACCTGAGATCGCTACATAACAAGATGGAGGAACTCAAGGGTCTAGTCCGTGGACAAAGGGATTACAGAGAAGCTAGTCTAATATGTCTGACCGAGACATGGCTGAATGCTGATATTGTTCACATCCCGCCCTCCGCTGACGCAAACACAGCGTGTGAGGTCATCCACTCTGCTATTTCGAGATTACAGACAGCGCATCCCAGTGCCATCTTTGCCATTTCAGGGGATTTTAACCATGCATCTCTCTCTTCAATGCTGCCCACGTTCAAACAGTTTGTGAAGTGCCCAACCAGGAATAATAAAACTCTGGACTTTCTATATGCTAATGTGAAGGATGCATACAACTCCACTGCACTCCCTTCCCTCGGTAGATCAGATCACAACCTTGTCCACCTCACCCCACTCTACAGGCCTATGGTCCAACAGCAGCCTGCGACCACTAGGACCATTAGGAGATGGTCCTCGGAGGCAAATGAGGCCCTACAGGACTGCTTTGAGACAACAGACTGGGATGTGCTCTGTGAGGCTCATGGGGAGGACATTGATGGACTTACTGACTGCATAACGGACTATATACATTTTTGTGTAGACAACACCGTACCCACCAGGAAGGTATGCTGTTTTCCAAATAATAAACCCTGGGTCACCAGCGACCTGAAGGCCCTGCTGAATGAGAAGAACAGGGCCTTCAAGGAGGGGGACAGGGACAAATTGAAATGCGTCCAGAGGGAGCTGAAGTTGTGGATTGCTGAGGGGAAGAGAGTCTATAAGGAGAAGATGGAGGACAAGCTGAGGCAGAGCCAGGTGAGAGAGTTGTGGAAGGGTATGAGAAATATACACGACACCTCCATTGAGACAATGAGCCTGGAAAGGGTCCCTGTGCTGTGGAAAACATCCTGCCTGGTCCCAGTGCCCAAGAAGGCGCACCCCACTGTCCTGAATGACTTCAGACCTGTAGCGCTAACGTACCACATCATGAAGACCCTGGAAAGGTTAGGCCTCGCTCACCTCAGACCCCTGGTGTGTACATCACTGGACCCCCTGCAGTTCGCATACCAGCGCAACATCGGGGTGGATGACGCAATCATCTACCTTCTGCAGAGGGCCTACTCTTACCTGGACAATGCAGGTTGCACTGTGAGGGTTATGTTTTTTGACTTCTCCAGTGCCTTCAACACCATTCAGCCCCTGCTACTGGGTGAGAAGATGAGGAGGATGAAAGTGGAAGCACCCTTAGTCTCCTGGGTCACGGACTACCTGACCGGTAGGCCACAATTTGTGCGGCTACAGAGCTGTGTGTCAGAACGGGCAGTGAGCTACACAGGGGCCTACCTACCTACCTACTCTATCTATCTCTGCATGTGTGGTTCCCACCGTGAAGCATGGAGGAGGAGGTGTGATGGTGTGGGGGTGCTTTGCTGGTGACACTGTCTGTGATTTATTTAGAACTCAAGGCACACTTAACCAGCATGGCTACCACAGCATTCTGCAGCGATACGCCATCCCATCTGGTTTGTGCTTTTATATCATTTGTTTTTAACAGGACAATGACCCAACAAACTTCCAGGCTGTTTAAGGACTATTTAACCAAGAAGGAGAGTGATGGAGTGCTGCATCAGATGACCTGGCCTCCACAATCACCCAACCTCAACCCAATTGAGATGGTTTGGGAAAGGCAAAGGGTGGCAACTTTGAAGAATCTTATATATTATGACTTTTTTGGTTACTACATGATTCCATATGTGTTATTTCAAAGTTTTGATGTGTTTTCACTATTATTCTACAATGTAGAAAATAGAAAAAAGTTTAGTTTTCTTCGGAAAATAAAAAAAAGTTAGTTTTCTTCCGTATTGACCTGTAAACCTTTGTGACTGGAACAAATGCAAATGACGCAGACTTGCTCACACAGAAACACTAAAGGCCTATTCAAATGAGGGCCTGCCAACAATGCAGCAGCAGCGCTGGTGCCCGGCCCACAGTGCAGCCCCAGACTGGGAACTCAAAGGCCCAGAGTGCTGGTGCCCGGCCCACAGTGCAGCCCCAGACTGGGAACTCAAAGGCCCAGAGTGCTGGTGCCCGGCCCACAGTGCAGCCCCAGACTGGGAACTCAAAGGCCCAGAGTGCTGGTGCCCGGCCCACAGTGCAGCCCCAGACTGGGAACTCAAAGGCCCAGAGTGCTGGTGCCCGGCCCGCAGTGCAGCCCCAGACTGGGAACTCAAAGGCCCAGAGTGCTGGTGCCCGGCCCGCAGTGCAGCCCCAGACTGGGAACTCAAAGGCCCAGAGTGCTGGTGCCCGGCCCGCAGTGCAGCCCCAGACTGGGAACTCAAAGGCCCAGAGTGCTGGTGCCCGGCCCGCAGTGCAGCCCCAGACTGGGAACTCAAAGGCCCAGAGTGCTGGTGCCCGGCCCGCAGTGCAGCCCCAGACTGGGAACTCAAAGGCCCAGAGTGCTGGTGCCCGGCCCGCAGTGCAGCCCCAGACTGGGAACTCAAAGGCCCAGAGTGCTGGTGCCCGGCCCGCAGTGCAGCCCCAGACTGGGAACTCAAAGGCCCAGAGTGCTGGTGCCCGGCCCGCAGTGCAGCCCCAGACTGGGAACTCAAAGGCCCAGAGTGCTGGTGCCCGGCCCGCAGTGCAGCCCCAGACTGGGAACTCAAAGGCCCAGAGTGCTGGTGCCCGGCCCGCAGTGCAGCCCCAGACTGGGAACTCAAAGGCCCAGAGTGCTGGTGCCCGGCCCGCAGTGCAGCCCCAGACTGGGAACTCAAAGGCCCAGAGTGCTGGTGCCCGGCCCACAGTGCAGCCCCAGACTGGGAACTCAAAGGCCCAGAGTGCTGGTGCCCGGCCCGCAGTGCAGCCCCAGACTGGGAACTCAAAGGCCCAGAGTGCTGGTGCCCGGCCCGCAGTGCAGCCCCAGACTGGGAACTCAAAGGCCCAGAGTGCTGGTGCCCGGCCCGCAGTGCAGCCCCAGACTGGGAACTCAAAGGCCCAGAGTGCTGGTGCCCGGCCCGCAGTGCAGCCCCAGACTGGGAACTCAAAGGCCCAGAGTGCTGGTGCCCGGCCCGCAGTGCAGCCCCAGACTGGGAACTCAAAGGCCCAGAGTGCTGGTGCCCGGCCCACAGTGCAGCCCCAGACTGGGAACTCAAAGGCCCAGAGTGCTGGTGCCCGGCCCACAGTGCAGCCCCAGACTGGGAACTCAAAGGCCCAGAGTGCTGGTGCCCGGCCCACAGTGCAGCCCCAGACTGGGAACTCAAAGGCCCAGAGTGCTGGTGCCCGGCCCACAGTGCAGCCCCAGACTGGGAACTCAAAGGCCCAGAGTGCTGGTGCCCGGCCCACAGTGCAGCCCCAGACTGGGAACTCAAAGGCCCAGAGTGCTGGTGCCCGGCCCACAGTGCAGCCCCAGACTGGGAACTCAAAGGCCCAGAGCGCTGGTGCCCGGCCCACAGTGCAGCCCCAGACTGGGAACTCAAAGGCCCAGAGCGCTGGTGCCCGGCCCACAGTGCAGCCCCAGACTGGGAACTCAAAGGCCCAGAGCGCTGGTGCCCGGCCCACAGTGCAGCCCCAGACTGGGAACTCAAAGGCCCAGAGCGCTGGTGCCCGGCCCACAGTGCAGCCCCAGACTGGGAACTCAAAGGCCCAGAGTGCTGGTGCCCGGCCCACAGTGCAGCCCCAGACTGGGAACTCAAAGGCCCAGAGTGCTGGTGCCCGGCCCACAGTGCAGCCCCAGACTGGGAACTCAAAGGCCCAGAGTGCTGGTGCCCGGCCCACAGTGCAGCCCCAGACTGGGAACTCAAAGGCCCAGAGCGCTGGTGCCCGGCCCACAGTGCAGCCCCAGACTGGGAACTCAAAGGCCCAGAGCGCTGGTGCCCGGCCCACAGTGCAGCCCCAGACTGGGAACTCAAAGGCCCAGAGTGCTGGTGCCCGGCCCACAGTGCAGCCCCAGACTGGGAACTCAAAGGCCCAGAGTGCTGGTGCCCGGCCCACAGTGCAGCCCCAGACTGGGAACTCAAAGGCCCAGAGCGCTGGTGCCCGGCCCACAGTGCAGCCCCAGACTGGGAACTCAAAGGCCCAGAGTGCTGGTGCCCGGCCCACAGTGCAGCCCCAGACTGGGAACTCAAAGGCCCAGAGTGCTGGTGCCCGGCCCACAGTGCAGCCCCAGACTGGGAACTCAAAGGCCCAGAGCGCTGGTGCCCGGCCCACAGTGCAGCCCCAGACTGGGAACTCAAAGGCCCAGAGTGCTGGTGCCCGGCCCACAGTGCAGCCCCAGACTGGGAACTCAAAGGCCCAGAGTGCTGGTGCCCGGCCCACAGTGCAGCCCCAGACTGGGAACTCAAAGGCCCAGAGTGTGTCCCAAATGGCACCCTATTCCCTATATAGTGCACTACTTTTGTCCAAGGCCCATAGGGCTCCCGTCTAAAGTAGTGCACTATATAGGGAATAGGGTGCTATTTGAGACACACACCTAGCTTCCCAGGTACTGGTTCACAGTTACATGGTTCACTCTTCCAGCTCAAGCACCAGCTATCTGGCACAGAGCAGAGGGACCATCCACAATCATTAATTCTCCTCCATGAATAAATATAAACACGCCAATCTGACCAGCTAACTGGCCATGGAACTCTCTTAGTAAGCAAACTGATAGTCATTTTATATATTCTTCTAAACTTCCAGTTTGACTTCAAATAAATGTTCAACATAATTGTAATAAACTTGCAAATTGCTAGTTGCAAAACACTTGCAATAAACTGAAAATTGAAGAAAAAAAAAATGACTACACAAACTTTATGAAAATGTGTAGAAATTAAAATACAATGTTAATACAGTAGATATTTCTTTCCAACACATTTGTGATGATGTGTACATTTCCAGCAGTAGGAATTTAATGGTGGAGGAGAGAGGGAGGAGGAGAGGGGGGGAGCGAGAGAGGAGAAAAAGGATGATGAGGCGATAAGGACTGAGTCTCAGACAGAAAGAAGAGAGGGACAAGAGAGAGAGAGAGCTATTGAGCGAGGCTGCCATAGGCAGACCTGGTTCTCGATAGAAGAAAGGCTATGCGCACACTGCCCACAAAATGAGGTGGAAACTGAGCTGCACTTCCTAACCTCCTGCCAACGGTACGACGATATTAGAGAGACATACAGTGCATTCGGAAAGCATTCAGACACCTTGACTTTTCCACATTTTGTTACGTTACAGCCTTATTCTAAAATTGATTTTTAGACATTTTTTCACATGTATTTTTAAAAAAAGATGGAAATGACACATTTACATAAGTATTCAGACCCATTACTCAGTACTTTGTTGAAGTGCCTTTGGCAGCGATTACAGCCTTGAGTCTTCTTGGGTATGACGCTACAAGCTTGGCACACCTGTATTTGGGGGAGTTTCTCCCATTCCTCACTGTAGATCCTCTCAAGCTCTGTCAGGTTGGATGGGGAACGTTGCTGCACATCTATTTTCAGGTCTCTCCAGAGATGTTCGATCAGGTTCAAGTCTGGGCTCTGGCTGAGCTACTCAAGGACATTCAGAGACTTGTCCCGAAGCCACTCCTGCGTTGTCTTGGCTGTTTTCTTAGGGTCGTGTCGCCCCAGTCTGAGGTCCTGAGCGCTCTGGAGCAGGTTTTCATCAAGGATCTCTCTGTACTTTGCTCCGTTCATCTTTGGCTTGATCCTGACTAGTCTCCCAGTCCCTGCCACTGAAAAACATCCCCACATCATGATGCTGCCACCAACATGCTTCACCGTAGGGATGGTGCCAGGTTTACTCCAGACGTGACAAGTGGGATTGAGGCCAAAGAGTTTAGTCTTGGTTTCATCAGACCAGAGAATCTTATTTCTCATGATCTGAGAGACTGTCATGTGCCTTTTACTGAGGAGTGGCTACCGTTTGGCCAATCTACCATAAAAGCCTGATTGGTGGAGTGCTGCAGATATGTTTGTCCTTCTGGAAGGTTCTCCCATCTCCACAGAGGAACTCTAGAGTGACCATCAGGTTCTTGGTCACCTCCCTGCTCTATGGACAATTCCTCAGACCTCATGGCTTGGTTTTTGCTCTGACATGCCTGTCAACTGTGGGATCTTATATAGACAGGTGTATGCCTTTCAAAATCATGTCCAATCAATTGAATTGACCACAGGTGGACTCCAATCAAGTTCTAGAAACATCTCAAGGATGATCAATGGAAACAGGATGCACCTGAGCTCAATTTCATGTCTCATTGCAAAGGGTCTGAAAACTTATGTAATTAAGGTATTTAAAAAATATTTATATATTTTTTAAATCTGTTTTCTCTTTTCCTTATGGGGTATTGTGTGTAGATTGCTGAGGGAAAAAAAGTATTTAATCCATTTTAGAATAAGGCTGTAACGTATCAAAATGTGGGAAAAGTCAAGGTGTCTGAATGCTTTCGGAAGGCTCTGTATTTCCCACAGATCACACAGACTCCAAAATAATTAGAAAACAAATCCAACATGTTTATGTTTCCCATGCCAATAAAGCCCCTTAAACAATGTTTATGTTTCCCATGCCAATAAAGCCCCTTAAACAATGTTTATGTGTCCCATGCCAATAAAGCCCCTTAAACAATGTTTATGTGTCCCATGCCAATAAAGCCCCTTAAACAATGTTTATGTGTCCCATGCCAATAAAGCCCCTTAAACAATGTTTATGTTTCCCATGCCAATAAAGCCCCTTAAACAATGTTTATGTGTCCCATGCAAATAAAGCCCCTTTGAAATGAATCGACAGAGTGCAAGGGAGAGAGGAGAAAAAGGAAGATGCGGCGATAAGGACTGACTCTCAGACAGAAAGAAGAGAGGAAGAATAGAGAAAGAAAGAAAGAAAGAAAGAAAGAAAGAAAGAAAGAAAGAAAGAAAGAAAGAAAGAAAGAAAGAAAGAAAGAAAGAAAGAAAGAAAGAAAGAAAGAAAGAAAGAAAGAAAGCGCGAGAGAGAGAGAGAGAGCGAGAGAGAGATAAAAGATGGGGACTCAAGAGGACTTCAAAGTCTTATTCCCTCTGTATACCTGACCCACTTTGCCTGAAAAAGGTCCTCATCCTAAAATATGCCATAACTGACTTCCGTCTGTCCTTCAAGAGGAGCATGCTCACTTTCATTTTTAAAGGTTATAATATACTGACTTGTCCTTGATGTCATCCAACTGGCTCCAACTGAAACCCCATTTTGTTCCCTCTAATGTCATTCCAGTGTGAAGCTCATAACTGGATTCCCTAAAGCTTTGGTTCCCAAGTATAAAATGCCAATGATACACTTAGAGAAAGTCAAAAACCACTCCTCCGAAAACCAACTTCAATTTCATGTCAGGCTGTAATAATCATCTACATAGAAAATATATTGCGACCAACCATCATCATCTCAGTTCTGCATTGAGTTTCTGTCTCGGTTAAATCCACCATGCTCAAATCAACTCTCCCGCACCTAGGGCATTCAAAAACCAGAGGGGCCTGTTTGGCCCCAGTTATAATAAACGCTGAAGGCAGTACTATTAACTATTAACAACAAATCAGCTTGATTAAAGGTGCTCGATGTAACAATTTAAATAACCCTAAGTGTAAATTATAGTATACATTGAGTGTACAAAACATTAGGAACACCTGCTCTTTCCATGACATAGACTGACCAGGTGAATCCAGGTGAAAGCTATAATCCCTTATTGATGTAACTTGTTAAATTCACTTCAATCAGTGTAGATGAAGAGGAGGAGACAGGTTAAAGCCTTGAAGACATGGATTGTGTATGTGTGCCATTCAGAGGGTGAATGACAAACTGAACTGCAACGCTGCTGGGTTTTTCACGCTCAACAGTTTCCCGTGTGTATCAAGAATTGTCCACCACCCAAAGGACATCCAGCCAACTTGACTGTGGGAAGCATTGGAGTCAACATGGGCCAGTTTCCCTGTGGAAGGCTTTCGACACCTTGTAGAATCCATGCCCTGACAAATTGAGGCTGTTCTGAGGGGAAAAGGGGTGCAACTCAATATTGTTCCTAATGTTTTGTACACTCTGTAGTAATAAAATTCCCTGAGACAGAAATAAATGTGGAAAGCTGAAGCTGAAGTTGATGTTGAAGATATAAAGTTGCTTCAGTAGCAGGGAGTGGACAGTCTGGCCACCTTCAATGCATACAAACAGGTGTGGTGGTTTATTGGCATACCTGCATTATACTTCTTTATGGTATGGACTGTCTCTATAAAAGGCCTCTGTTGTTTTGAGAAATTCAATGTGCAGGGGAAAATATCAAAATGGCAAACATCAAAACCATTCTGCAATTGACTATACAAACTTCTAGCACTGCATCAGTCATCATCACTGTTTCCAAAGCTCAGCCACCTCTACTGTGACTTGGAGAGAAAAGAAAATGTGACAGAGTATTTCATGTACTATAGTGTTTTAACATGCCAGATTGTATCCGTGTCGGATGAAAGACATTCTCTAATAATTGACCACACGGTCTAGATATTATAAACATGTATAAAGTCATACAGAGTGTGTTATTTTTCCCAGAGTGTGTAACTACGGGTCAAAGTTCTCTCTGGAATTTAGAACCAAACCGGAAGAACCTGCGGAGCTCCCCACAGAGATTTGGATACATGAACTCTGATTTTGACTCAGGAACTCAACTCTGCTCTCACTCACTATATCCTATTAAAAAAAAAGTTTTCTTGGCAAGAATAGGGGGAGAAAAACTTTGCAAACTCAGCCAAAATAGACAATAAAGCAGTATAGGGGAGAAGAGAAAAACCCAGCAGATTGCAGAGGGTTGATTCAGTGCAAGGCAGAAAAGCGAGGGCTTTGGGTTTTTTCTTTTTTTTCTTCTTTTCCTTCCTCCTTTCTCTCCCAAATGATTCACAGTGGAAAGAAAAGCCCTTTTCCCTGTCCTCACATGAACTTGAACATGAGCTTCCTGTTATAGGCTGGGAGGAGGAAACACCCAGGCAGAGAGCAGGGTCATATTCACCAGGCACCAAACAGAAATAAATTGACTCAAACAGAGAAGGACATTACATAAACGTGTCTAAAAAGAAACACTTGTTTTCGTTTTCCGTTGCAAAACCTCTCGTTACGGTGTCCACTATAAATATGACCCAAAGCTGAACAGAGCGGAGAGCGAGCATGCTCAGTCACGCTGGTTGACAGAGGCAGGCCTTCTGTGTCTCACCCCCTCCCTGGAAGAACTAACATGACAAGGATCTCTCTCTCTCTCTTCTCCCTCCCCTCTCTCTCTCTCTCTCTCTCTCTCTCTCTCTGCTGCCTGAACTCTTCACCGAACGCCTGAGAAATTAGGTCAAAGCTGGAATCCGTTTGCGATATTCCAACAACAAAGAAGTTACTGCATTGTACGTGCGATAAAAGAGAATTGCACGCTGCTCTACGTTTGCTACATACTTCAGTCTGAGACGGCCATTGTTGTAGTAGTTTGTGGTGACGTCAGAAAATGAGGGGTGCTGCTTTAACAACAGGTGTTCTGGCTCTTGCCCAACCCATCGGTTTCTGGGACCAATCAGAACGGTTAGAATATATGTTTTCATTCTAGAAATCGCTCCAGACTCATTGCGGAGAAGAAACTAACGTGCGTGGCGTAGAGCTTGGCCATGGCAAGGAGTTTTGGTAGCCAGGCAACCTCAGCTCGGCAACTAAAACAATTACAACGGTGGGGCGGCCAGTGGCGCTGTTTCCCTCTACTGCAGATTCAATATATTTATAATATATATACAGGTGTTGCACGCATGCTGTAGTGTAGAAGCATTTGTAAACGACGTCACAGTTCTTGCTTTGCGTGCACCACTCGGGACCTCTGCCTTGCTAGCACACGTGACCGCCCTACTGAAGTGTCTTACCAATCGGCGACCACTGGAAAATCTAGCTATTCGCTGGCACAAGGGGGGACACTTCCGACTGAAGAGTAAGTTTCACACATCCCCATGTGCTACACATACACACACACACAAGCATACACACACACATACACACGTGCACACACACTGCAGCTAACTACACGTACAAGCCGTGTCACAGTGAGATGGTATCACCAGGGGAACAGTGAAATATAATCTCTGTAGACTACATTAGCTATATTGTACCACGTCTGAGCCCTACTTCAGCTTCACACTGCTACAGAAGGCTTTGTAACATTTAAAACTCCTGTCACAAGTCGAAACAAACTACTTCTGAACACATTCTGCAGAAACCTGGCTGACCCAAAGCTGGCTCATCTCTCTTCGAAACATCTGTTCTTCTTTCAAATTATGAAATAATTATGATGCAGAACAGAATAGCTCAGAACAGCATAGCCTTCCTCCTGTCCCTGACTTGATATGCCATTACAGGGACAACATCCATCATCATCAACATATCTAGTAAAGAAGAGAAGAAAATCAGGGTTCTGTGCCTTAGTTTAGGTTTCAATCCATTTCTGGGAGTAAAAACAACAGTACGGTGGAGAATGGTCAGGACTCGTGTGACTGATCTCCTGTTCATTCCAATCAAGACATTTTCTTGTTATGCTGTTCTAGAGTAAACGGAGGGTTAACCATGCCACTGCCAAAGTCATGCCAATCACAAGACCACAGGCTTTCTCTCTTTCTTTACAGCTTAGGATCTGAGAAACCAGCCCTTTTCCATTGTCTCCAGCCACCTGTGTTTGCCTCGTTCTCCTCAAAGCACAACGGTGTTCCTGTTTATAGCTACAAGTGTGTTTTATAAACACGCAAAATACTGGTTATTAATATGGCACATTAAAGATGCCTATCTCCCTGAGCCATCGGGGGCCACAGGGTCATGTTGATCTGTTACATATTTGGCCCCTGTCTGCTCCTCTTTCCAGAGAGCAGCGAAGAGAGGAGAGAATGTGGCTGAAAGACAAAAGCCAAGTTTCTGTCATCCGTTGCCGCGGCTCCCAGAATTTTGGGAAACATTGCTGTAGTGCGATTGGCAGGCTGGGTTCGGCATCCCCAGAGTACCAGAGTACCAGAGTACCAGGCAACAGAAGAAGCTTCCAGTTGAGGATGCAGCACTAAAACAGCCAGATGTGAAGAAAGACAACATAGAACAGTCTTACTAGGCCTGTCCGGTCCGGCCCGGCCCAGGCCATGACACTTAACTTTGATTGTGTCAAATAAAAAAAAGCTTGCCAACCGAACGACAGGAGGAGCAGGGGGAGCAGGTGGAGCAGGAGGAGCAGTCGGAGCAGGAGGAGCAGGCGAAGCAGTGATAGACAACTAGTAAACTAATGTAAATAAAGTCTCAGGGCAACCCATTGATTTCCCAAGAGTTGTCAGATAGTAAAACCTTCCCTTACTACTGTCAATTAGAAATGTTGGATTTAAAACTGTTAATGTAAATTAAGGTGGGCCGTTACTTCTAAATATTGCTAATTCTTTCAAGAGTATATACATAAATATATATTATTATGTATTCAAAATACATAATCTCTCTCAGTTGAATTGTGCAGCGGACAGCTTTGGCTGTGAGAGTCAACCTGTTATGTAGGGCCTACTCTGAGTACCGACCCCAGCACTTGTACACACCTGTGCACTTAACACAGAAAATCTGTGCTGTGACTGGCAAGGTTCAAGGTTCAAATATCTCCTGCCACGTTTACAGGAGATATTTTGGATCAATGTCTCTAAACATAGGCCTTTTCAGATAGATGATGGTTAGGGCGTACAGTATGTGATCTTTTTCACATTAACAGTTTTTCCCACTGCCTATTTGATTTGATAGGCTTACACATTCTCCATAGAACTAATAACCATTACTTGGCAATCATTATAAGTTTCCCTCATTGTTTTTAATTTGTAATGCAGCACTAAAATGGAATGCATTATGCACTGAATCATAATACAATATGTTTCACCCAGCAACTACAGTACATTTAAATAATTCAAATGTGACTTACATCAGATAAATATTTTGGCAGGTTTCTCATTACGATTTAAACTGTTTTTGTGTCACTGAATAGAAACATCATAAAAACATCTAACCTACCTGTACCTAACATGCATTGTTCAATTCTTTGACATTCTGTTGATCTGAAATGTCCACTTCTTCAATGTCCGAGGTTGAGCAGCCAGCACTGAAACACAGAAATCACAGCACATTTGAACACTTTTACAGAAACACCCTTGTATCTTTGCATCTTAAAATTACAAATGATCACCATAACAAAAAAGGCATTGTGAAAATATTTTGAGAATGATTTACAGCAAAATATTTTTGGGCCATTTTATTCCAGATGCATTGCTGAGATTATCAATATCATAGCAAAACTCCAACGCATTTCAACTCCTCAATGAAGGCAATTGTCTCCCAACTTTCAATAGATCTCTTGTTGTCCCATACTATGTGAATCATTATAATACAAAGGGACTGAATACCCTATTAAATATATACAACTAAACACAAAAAGTCCATATGGGTTCTTCTCAAGTCTAAAATATATTTTTAGTTTAGGCCTGTAGAGGCTTGATGCCAAAATGTACCTTTTCAATGACAGTAGGCTATATTACATTTTAAAACATATTTTAGGGAAAACCACACGTACTTAAGATAGGAAAACCACACAATCAAATCATATCTCAGAGTCTGATCATTTACCGAGTTAACAGCTCAAATTCGCGAAATGTAATGTGTTTTATTTAATGCACATTTGTTCAAATGCCACAAATGCACATTTTTAAATGATGTGTCGTATTTATGGTAGATTAGTGGAGATTGTAAGGCTATAAGCGTTGTATTTCAGCTACCTGTTAAGCACAACAGAGAAAATATATCATATCAAACATGCGCTAAAACTGACCTCTTTCTTTCTTTAACTGCAATTGTGAATTTAAGGATATAGCCTATCATCCCTCTTTAATCAACATAGAAACGCCTTATACGTTTATCTTGTTTTGTTTTTTATGTTTGTTTGTTTTATATCATTGAAAGGATCAACGTGACATTGTTGGGAGCCATTTAGTTTGCGGTTGAAATAACTACCCGCGAAATCTTAATTACATTTTGCCAGTGGAACATCTCAGTCTCTGAATCGTGTCATCCCCGCACTGAAACGATGGAACATCTCAGTCTCTGAATCGTGTCATCCCCGCATTGAAACGATGGAACATCTCAGTCTCTGAATCGTGTCATCCCCGCACTGAAACGACACGCTGTCCACGGGCAGGCAGCTCGTGATTTGGAACGGCAATTCCCTACAATAAACGCGATTTATTTGGCATTTTATGGCGCACACATTAACTTACGTTCAGTTGCTTGCCTTCGAAGCATCTGTATGTTCCTCGTATCTCCTCGTAGTTTTGTCACCGACTCACAGAAAATGTATATTGCTTCTGGAAAGAAAGAGGTGAACATGGACGCCAGGAAGCTCAAGTTCAAGTCCTGAGCGACCGTGTGTTTGTCCGTCTCTCCCGCGGTAACTATTGTGTCCTCGCTGCGCGGTGATAAAACACGACTAGACTATGTCGTGATGCGCGCTCTGAGTCGATACATCGTAGAAAAGTAGGACTGTACAGTATAACTCTCTGCAAAGAAGCATCCATAGCAAAGGGAGCGGTGTTGGCTCTTTAAAAAAATATGCATAAAGAATAGGCTACCAGCCGGACTATTGGTAGACCAGACAGACTCACAGTGTTCCCTCTGCCATTGCTGAAATAGATTTGAGAAGTTCAGCTAAGGTGAACTGTGATTCGCAGCTATGAAAACCACTGGACCTAGAATAGGCCTTCTACAATTACATATTTACAAAAAATAAGATGTCGATAGTGTGAAGCATTCGCCTGCTGCGAACAAGCAGCCATGCACACGCATCCGTTTTTATAGAACGCATGCATGCAACACGATTTAATATTGTGGGGGGAAATCCGAGGCACCACGTTTAGGCTACTCCTGTTCATGTATTTATTACAATAGTTTTACACGTGCTACCACACTGTAGTCGTTGCATAAGAACACATGGAAAACATTGCTTTTCATAACGCAATCGGAATTCTTTCGGTCTACTCAAGTGTTAAATGGAGTCCTAAACTTCCAATGTATACCTACGAGAATAGAGTTGAGACTCATGTTTATATAGGCTAGCCTAGCCTACTGTCAGCATACCTGGGCGCATGAAGCCTTGCCGTTAGTGTTGGGCCAGTAACCGAAATGTCACTGGTTCGAATACCCGATGTATCCTTGAGCAAGGCACTTAAACCTAATTTGCTACAGGGGGGCCTTCATTGTAAATAAGAATTTGTTCTTAACTTGACTTGCCTAGTTAAATAAATAAATACAATAAAACAATATTTGGTCATCTTACCCAGGCAGTTTCAAGTAAATGCAAATGAGAGGCATAGGTCTAGGTCTCCAAACACACTTTCTGTCAATGTAGGCCATCATAACAATTTCATAATCATTTCCAGGCATGTAGGCCTGGCCTATTTTCCAAAAATGCCTTAGCCAAATAGGCACCCAATAAACGAGTAGGCTAGGCCTAGGCCCAATGCACCTTTTCAGCCTACCTGTGTCAACTGGAATAAAGCACATGGTGTTGTATGTTGTTTTTTTTCCTCCATGCATGCAGTGTCAGGTGATTTCATTAATGGACTTATGATTAGGCTATATGATTCCATGTCAACAGAAATGATGTAGCTATTGTATTTTGTTATATGTGGGTTCAACATGTTTATAGGAATTATCTAGGTAGCTAATTTGTGGAATGATAAAGGTATTTTAAAGTATTATTTGTAACTGCTTTGCTTTAAATTCTGGTGCAAGACATGAATACACCTTTCCCCATAATTAGCATATGGCTAGAAGACACTTTTCCCCATAATTAGCCTATGGCTAGAAGACACTTTTCCCCATAATTAGCCTATGGCTAGAAGACACTTTTCCCCATAATTAGCCTATGGCTAGAAGACACTTTTCCCCATAATTAGCCTATGGCTAGAAGACACTTTTCCCCATAATTAGCCTATGGCTAGAATACACTTTTCCCCATAATTAGCCTATGGCTAGAAGACACTTTTCCCCATAATTAGCCTATGGCTAGAAGACACTTTTCCCCATAATTAGCCTATGGCTAGAAGACACTTTTCCCCATAATTAGCCTATGGCTAGAAGACACTTTTCCCCATAATTAGCCTATGGCTAGAAGACACTTTCCCCATAATTAGCCTATGGCTATAACACACTCTGTGCTCCCATTATTTAATTTGGATAACAGGCTCCCATAGGCCCGCAGTTCAGGAAAAAAGTTTATACAAATGTATTTGGTTTTAGAATGCTAAAAATATCTATTAGGGCCTACATAATGGTTTACTCATACTCATATCCAAATTCTATGGAAGCCTGTTCCTGCCACACCAAAGAAAAATCAGACTAGAATTGATGAGATAGCTAGTCATTATTATGAGATACACTACCTTTAGAATGTATTCATACACAAAGTACCCCATAAAGACTCCTTTCTCTGGAACGGGCCCAAATCCCTGTCATTTGCGTGAAGAAAAGACAGAGAAAAAGGGGGGCGGAGGTTAGGATGCCTTCTGAGAATTCGTAGGCGAGTGAGTAAACCTCCACTACCATCCGTTCTGTTGGCCAACGTGCAATCATTGGAAAACAAAATGGATGATCTACGATTAAGACTATCCTACCAACAGGACATTAAAAACTAATATATTATGTTTCACCGAGTCGTGGCTGAACGACGACACGGATAATACAGAGCTGGCTGGATTTTCTGTACATCGGCAGGACAGAGCAGGTACGTCTGGTAAGACGAGGGGGGGGTTTGTGTGTGTATTTGTCAATAACAGCTGGTGCGCGATGTCTAATATTAAAGAAGTATCGAGAGATTGCTGGCCTGAGGTAGAGTACCTCATGATAAGCTGTAGAACACACTATCTACCAAGAGAGTTCTCATCTGTATTATTAATAGCCGTCTATTTACTACCGTCTATTTACTCGGCTGATGTAAAAAGGGCTTTATAAATGTGATTTGACCTCCACAAACTGATGCTGGCACTAAGACCGCACTCAACAAGCTCTATAAGGCCATAAGCAAACAAGAAAATACTCATCCAGAAGTGGCGCTCCTAGTGGCTGGGAACTTTAATGCAGGCAAATTTAAATCCGTTTTACCTCATTTCTACAAGCATGTCACATGTGCAACCAGAGGGGAAAAACTCTACACACAGAGACGCATACAAAGCTCTCCCTCGCCCTCCATTTGGCAAATCTGACCATAATTCTATCCTCCTGATTCCTGTTTACAAGCAAAAACTAAAGCAGGAAGCACCAGTGACTCGCTCAGTATGGAAGTGGTCAGATGACGCGGATGCTAAGCTACAGGACTGTTTTGCTAGCACAGACTGGAATATGTTCCAGGTTTCATCCAATGGCATTAAGGAGTATACCACCTCAGTCATCGGCTTCATCAATAAGTGCATCGACAGCGTCATCCCCACAGTGACCGTACGTACATATCGCAACCAGAAGCCATGGATTACAGGCAACATCCGCATCGAGCTAAAGGCTAGAGATGCCGCTTTCAAGGAGCGGGACACTAATACGGACGCTTAAGAAATCCCCCCAAAATGTCAAAGTCTCCAGTCACCCAAGTCATAGACTGTTCTCTCTGCTGTACCAGAGCTTAGCTCCATTCTGTTTCTTTTATATCCTGAAAAACTCCCCAGTCCTTAATGATTACAAGCAGTAGCAGATTTAGGTATGGGCGGTGTCCCCGTGTGCGGGCAGGGGCGGGCGCGGGCGCTGAAGGGGGAGTTCGCCCAGGGCGCCATACAAGCTAGAACCGCTACTGATTACAAGCATACCCATAACATTATGCAGCCACCACTATGCTTTAAAATATGGAGAGTGGGTCTCAGTAATGTGTTGTATTGGATTTGCCCCCAAAATTCAGGACAGTTAATTGCTTTCCAATTTTTTTTGCAGTTTTACTTCAGTGCCTTGTTGCAAACAGGATTATTGTTTTGGAATATTTGTATTCTGTACAGGCTTCCTTATTTTCACTCTGTCAATTAGGTTAGTATTATGGAGTAACTACAATGTTGTTCATCCATCCTCAGTCTTCCCCTATCACACCCATAAAATTGGCCTGATGGTGAAATCCCTGAGCGGTTCCCTTCCTCTCCGGCAACGGAGATAGAAAGGACACCTGTATCTTTGTAGTGACTGGGTGTATTGATACACCATCAAAAGTATAATTAATAACTTCACCATGTTTAAAGGGATATTCAATGTCTGCTTTTTATATTTGTACCCATCTACCAATAGGTTCTGTTGAAATTCACTGCTCAACTGAGGGACCTTGCAGATAATTGTACAGTGGTTCCTCCTTTAAATGTTGCGAGCTTATGCCGCAGGACTTAGTTAGAGTACTCATTATGCATATCGAGTGGTTCTAATGACGAATTTGACGCTATGCGTCCCATCGCTGGTGACTTTCTTCAGCAAAGATGGCTGACAAAAACATTACGGTGGAAGAAAATATATGTAATTATAACGTCATAACAAGTCAAGCAAACTTGAGAGGAATATGTTAGTTCATGTAGAGACAAACGATTGTGGATATTTTTTTGTCATAAAGTTAATTTACGAAAATCGCTATTTAGCAAGTTAGCTGACTAGCTAACATTAGTCAGCTCGCTAGCTAGAGTTATGACATGAGTATGGAATTGTAATTTGTGTCGTTTACTGTTTTAGGGACTCCTGAGAAAACCAGCAAACCAGGCTGTAGTCTTGTGAAACAGTGGATGTAAAGGATCTAGCTAACTAAAGCATTTACTGCTAATTGAATGTACAATTGTGTAAGCTTGCCTTGCTTATATTTGCCATGCAATGCAGCTGAAGTAGCATAGCTAGCTAACTATTTGCTTGCTTATTGTGTAGTGGAGGATAAAAATAACTGCCGATCTGTGTATGGACCCTAAAACATTTGGTATAAATATTAGTTCAGAACCTATCTATGAACCTCAGCTATCATAGTTGTATCGACTTCAAGTCTGAATGGCATTAATGAAGCCTATGGATTGAGTAGCAAGTCCTAAATACATGTAGTTATTACCACGCATGAGATCCCCACATTGTAGCCTGTACATTGAATATATTCACTGATCATGTACTCTTTCTTGGCAAATAAAGGTACGGTTCAGGTATGAATCTCTGTGAGACATTCTTTTTCAGTCATATCCAAAACCAGGTGTATCAAACTCCATTCTTTGAATGATGCTGTGTCTGCATTATACACTTCAACAGTGTTTACCACTCCTGGTCCTGGGACATCAATGATTACACATTGTAACTATGCACTAGACTAGAAACATGATTTAAGTAAAGGCTGATTTGTAATTCATATATACAGAAAGAGAAGAGAAAAAAACTGTACGCTACACCTATGCATCATGTAAATACTCTAAAACTGTTTCATCTCAATATCTAATAGGATAGGTGTAGAATTTTAATGAAAGACTTCATTTCAATCAGTGGAGAATGTGAAACGCTTTATTGAACGAATTCATTACCCAAATGTTATAAATACATAATACATGCATTATAAATACTATAATTGTAATATTATATTATAAATACAAGTTCAATCTGTACTTCAATGCACATCTGGTGTGTATTATAGAAACAGTGGAAGAAAGAGGAGGTGTGAGAGTGTAGAAGACAGAAAGGGAAAGAGGTAAGAACAGAGGAGCAGGGAAGACAGCATATGATTAATGAATTACAGTGCTAACCTAATATTCTCTCAGTTCATCACAATTACAGAGTGTCTCTAGCGGTGTCTCCTAACCAGCCTTGGGCCCCCAGTTGGCCCGAAGGTTATCTTAAGAGCGTGTGAGGTGGTGATGACGGGATGGGATTCGTCTCTCACATCAAAACATACCTGTAGACGAGACACAGATGGATAGAGAGAGAGCATGATTAAGCCTTGTTTTTTTATTCTAACACAGTCAGTCATTATAATCATCAGGAGGTGAAATGCAAAACTGACCTTGGATCATTAACTCTGGGACTACTACATCTCTATCTGTATTAAACTGACCTGGGATCATTAACTCTGGGACTACTACATCTCTATCTGTATTAAACTGACCTGGGATCATTAACTCTGGGACTATTACATCTCTATCTGTATTAAACTGACCTGGGATCATTAACTCTGGGACTACTACATCTCTATCTGTATTAAACTGACCTGGGATCATTAACTCTGGGACTACTACATCTCTATCTGTATTAAACTGACCTGGGATCATTAACTCTGGGACTACTACATCTCTATCTGTATTAAACTGACCTTGGATCATTAACTCTGGGACTACTACATCTCTATCTGTATTAAACTGACCTTGGATCATTAACTCTGGGACTACTACATCTCTATCTGTATTAAACTGACCTGGGATCATTAACTCTGGGACTACTACATCTCTAT
This sequence comes from Thymallus thymallus, assembly GCA_023634145.1. Taxonomy (NCBI): domain Eukaryota; kingdom Metazoa; phylum Chordata; class Actinopteri; order Salmoniformes; family Salmonidae; genus Thymallus; species Thymallus thymallus. The sequence goes on along the minus strand of CM042421.1, from coordinate 25,334,707 downwards.
CTGTATTAAACTGACCTGGGATCATTAACTCTGGGTCTACTACATCTCTATCTGTGTTAAACTGACCTGGGATCATTAACTCTGGGACTACTACATCTCTATCTGTATTAAACTGACCTTGGATCATTAACTCTGGGACTACTACATCTCTATATGTATTAAACTGACCTGGGATCATTAACTCTGGGACTACTACATCTCTATCTGTATTAAACTGACCTGGGATCATTAACTCTGGGACTACTACATCTCTATCTGTATTAAACTGACCTTGGATCATTAACTCTGGGACTACTACATCTCTATATGTATTAAACTGACCTGGGATCATTAACTCTGGGACTACTACATCTCTATATGTATTAAACTGACCTGGGATCATTAACTCTGGGACTACTACATCTCTATCTGTATTAAACTGACCTGGGATCATTAACTCTGGGACTACTACATCTCTATCTGTATTAAACTGACCTGGGATCATTAACTCTGGGACTACTACATCTCTATATTTCAATGTAAAGCATCTCTTTAATAATACTTCCTGTTGACCCGACCAAGTGACCTCTCACCTATGATCATGCTGTGCCCTCTGTGTCAGCCAGTTCAGATGCGGGAGGGGTTCACCAACACAGCTGATATATTTTGGGCGGCAGGTAGCCTAGCGGTTAGAGCGTTGGGCCAGTAACCAAAAGGTAGCTGGTTCAAATACCCAAGCTGAAAATGTGAAATAACCTATCGATGTGTCCTTGAGCAAGGCACTTAACCCTAATTTGCTCCAGTGGCACCGTACTATGGCTGACCCTCTAGGTAGACCGTCATTGTAAATAAGAATTTGTTCATAACTGACTTGCCTGGTTAAATAAAATATAAACCTAGATGTTATGCAATTAAAATAAACAAAAATGCCTTTTCCTTATGGGGAAAAAGTTAGTACACCCCTACCTTTACCATCACATAAAATGGCTAAAATGTGAATTAGGTACCAAAACAATTGCAAATGATTAGAAAACATTAGTGAGAAATCTAGTAGGCTCCAGCCTTCCATAAAGATAAGAAAATTGGTCTGGTTTGGTCTTAACCATATGGGTGTGTGGTAACACATCATTCAAAAATCAAAAGACCTACCCGAGGCCCTCAGAAGAAAGATTATTGATGCCCATGAGTCTGGGAGGAGTTACAAATCCATTTCCAAGCAATTCGAAGTACATAATTCCACTGTCCGACGAAAATTCCAGACCACTGGCAAACTACCTAGGACAGGTCGTCCCACCAAAGTCAGCCCAAGAGCTGACCGAAAGATGCTCATAGAAGTCTCTAAGAACCCCAGGGTAACATCAAGGGATCTACAGGCCTCTCTTGCCACAATCAATGTCGAATTGCATGGGTACACTGTCAGAAAGAGACTGCACAAACTTGGCTTACATGGGAGGTCAGGAAGGAAGAAGCCTCTGCTCTCAAAAAATAATATCAAGACAACTGACTTTACCCAGGTGTTGTCCGGCAAAAGTCAGTTGTGTCTTGATTTTCTTTTCTCTTGATATTTAAAAAAATATATTTGTACATGTGTACAGCTGATGGCGTGACCATAAGCTTAATAAACATATACATTTTAAAACAGTTTTAAAACATTAAGATAAATATTGTAATGAAAAAGGCAGGGAGCAGGTTTCGAACCCTCAACCGTCGACTGTGCCCCTAAAGCATGCTCAAGCAGCAGAGTCGATTTCCACGCTTATAAACCCAGGGTCGTTACAATATCGTGAAAGACAAAAACTTACTGAGCATTTCATCCTCAAAACGCCATGAAGGTCTGATATGTGGGACTCAACGAGTAGCCTACCAATAGCCACCAGTATAATTCATCAATTTAATACACACAATCACAAAGACATCCATAAATATTTTGTTTAGGAAGGTCATAAAAAAATGAAACTAAGACAATTGTCTTTAAAAATAACAGAAAAGCATGTTTTAAGATGTATTTCTCTGTGCTATAGTAGCTGAGGCTATGGTTTTATTTAACCTTTATTTGCTTCATGTCAACAATATTAATTAACTTGTTATGCTCTTTCAGACAGTGTATAGCAAGTGTATAGCAATCAAAACGTCTGGCCTGCATGGACATCTGTACTGTAGGATTATTTGGGAAAGTAAGCAAGCTCCAACAAGCTTCATAAAGACGCCGTCAAAGATGCCCTCTGGTGGTTTCAACAAGCATTAATAGCAAAAATGGCCGACTATGCTGTACCATACCGCAGCATCTTGCACATAATTACACAACACAATGCCACAGATGTCTCAAGTTTTGAGGGAGCGTGCAATTGGCATGCTGACTGCAGTAATGTCCACCAGATCTGTTGCCAGAGAATTGAATGTTAATTTCTCTACCATAAGCCACCTCCAATGTTGTTTTAGAGAATTTGGCATAGGTCCAACCGGCCTCACAACCTCAGACCACGTGTAACCACGCCAGGACAAGACCTTCACATCTGCCTTCTGCCTTGCAAGATCACACAGTAGACTTATGAGGACAATGAGAAGATATGATCTGCATTTAATCCATAATAAATTATTCAAAATTATGTAAATGCCCACTAACCTATACTGTATAAATTAGTGGACAATAGGTTAATGACAGTTTACAAGCTAAGACACATTATATCCTCTGATTTAGATTCACCTGATAGTAAAGTAAATATTGATTTCTCAAATGTCACAAATTGAGTTGAATAATTTCTATCAAAGACTCAAAACCTGTAGCTTTCATAAGGCAATTTCTCTCAATATCCTCCAGCACCAACTGTATCTGAGGTACAGAGGGAAGGAGTGAACGAAGGAGGGAGGGATAAACTGGAGAGTGAGGGTAGCTCCATTTCACACTAAAGCCTGTGCTAATTTGCAATCAGACACTCTCTTTGAGTTCTCTCTCCATGCCTCCAGACAGTGTAAATGGCAGCTGAGACAAAGCAGCCATTCTCTGGGGCCTGAGCGGCTGACCAGCTAGCTCGCACTTTTATTTCAGGCCAGTGCTCTCAGACGGATAGCATTCTGGGACAGGAGAGAGCCAGGAGATGGCAACAAAGCAGGACAAACTGCAAACTGAACTGCCCCCCTCCATTCTCTGTCCCTCCCTCCTCACCCAAGACATGCTGTAGTGCCACACCCTAGGGCCGAGGCAGCCACTGCATGTTCAGGCCTCTGGGGTAGTTATACTCTTTTAACATCTAATATCCATGGTTATGTAATCAGGTTTTATAGCTCTGCTCTGTTACAATATCTGGTGTCCAGGTCGTGGAGTTCTTCTGTGCCTCTTGTCTATGCAGTATTACATTATACAGTGTGTTCATGTTGAACTGACATTGTGAGGGAGAGGTCACTCTTGGAAAATAACCTTATGTCAGAAATATACACAGAATAATCTGCTAATCACTCTTATTTCTTTAGAAGGCCTCCCAATAACCTCTGATACTTCACATAGAATAAAATCGAATATAATATATCTTTATTAAATGGACCTGCATCTTTAACTTTTCTGTATTACCAACACAAAGTATAGAAACAATCTGAAAGTAAAATAATATATTTTTTTCATTAGGACTAAATGTGACAGTCTATGACAGAGTAGGCCTAAGCTTCTACTGATAAGGCAGTCATAAGTCTATCTGTGTGATTGTCGATGACAGTGCATCTCCCGTGCTGTTATTGCCCTGCGGGTGTCTGCTGTAGCTCTGTTGCCACAGGTAACAGGTGAATGATTACCCAGGGAGCCCCGACTAGGGAGGGTTTCCTCAGGAACAAGTCATGGCCTGGCCATCAGGCTCACCACACTGTGACACAAGCAGAACCATGCATTGTTGGGCAATTTGTTATTGTTAGCAAGGGCAATGCTAGCTGTATGCTAGCCTCATACCTTTTTTTATAACATACATGTTGTGAACTATAGTGACATATTGCAATTTTGCATCAGCTAGCGCTAGTGTGTCTAGAACTGGAAGACCTTGTAGCAGGGTTATTCAACTGCAGAAACCTATTCAGAAACATCCCCTGGCCTTAATTAATTCAATTTCTCCTGCTGCCAAGCCAGTAAAAACTACCCTGAGGAGGACCTGAGCACTCGATTGGAGGGGAGTCAGTCTACAACTGCAAGCAAAGTTAAAAGTGAATCTTCATAATCGTATAATCGTTATTGCAAAGGACAAGGGAATTGATAGAGTGACTGAGTGGGAGCATTATGACCTTAAGGTGACCCCACTAGTGCAGTAGCAAAGAGACACACACACACGCACACACACACACACAGACCCATGGCCTGGTCTCTGAGCTCTGGGCATGTCAGGCTCTGGCCATAGAGAAGCAATAGGCTTCTCTATGTAGCCTTGGTCAGAGTCTGACAGTGTCGTTCTTTTCTGTTTCTTTGTGGGTTTTGGGTGGATCTCTAATTAGAGGCAGCTGCTACCCGTTGTCTCTAATTAGGGATCCAATATATGTTGAGTCTGTCCTTCACTTGGGGTGGGTTGTTATCGATGTATGTCGCAGTCACGGTGTAGTAAGTGTGTTTTCTTTACGTCCGTTCATTTGTGTGTTTTGTGAACGTGACGTTAGTCTGTTCGTTAGTCTGTTTGTTTAGTTCTGTAGTTCGTCATTTCGTTCTGTTTGTTATACATAGTATTATAATTATTCTTACATAGTATATTAAAAGGAAATGTCGAACTACTATCCCTGCGCTGCGTCTTGGTCTCTCCACATCCCATGCAGTGACAGGGCAGCAGTGAGTGAACAGTACAGTTACTGTATAGTTTGCCTGGGATGACCACAAACACTCATTGTCACGGCATACCACAGGGAACAATTGACTTCTTATACCGCAGATAGTCAGGGGAGGATAAACCTTAGCATTGCAACGACTGCGCAATCAAGCTACAACTCTGTCGGTGTGTGTGTGTGCCCTCGTTTGAAAAGCACTGCTTTGTGGTGTGCTGCTAGATAGGATTTTGTAGATAATACAATTGTTTACAGTTATTTGCCGTCTAGGGTTGTTACTATAAAGTCCGAAAAAATGATAGATGCTTCATTATAAAGCACTAGAAATGTACACATCTCTATTCGTCATTAAATACAGCGTGTTCTTTATAAGAAATAACTTAATACTGGGCTGCAGGGTTGAAGAGGAGCAGTCGCTGAAGAAGAGTTCCCTCTCCGCCTCTCTGCTTTCTGCCTGCCTCCCTTCCCTCCTTTTCACTTCCTCTTTTGGATCAAGGCTCCGCCTGTCCTCCCGTGTTGGCTTCCTTTGCCCCACCCTTCCACACGCCCTGCCCCCTTTCTGCATGACATCATCGCACATCTGTCGCCCCAACAGGGCGCTGGTGACAAGGGCCACAAAATGACTAGCCTCTCTTTATCGTTGCCCGCTATCACTCTCTTTCCCTTTCCCAGTCTCGCTCTCTTTCTATTTCACTCCCTCTGCCTCTCTCTCCCTTTCACTCTCTCTCTGCCCCATCCCGGTTTGTAATACCAACTTGTTTCAAGCAGACCACCATAGTCCCATGCCCAAGAATGCCAAGGTAACCTGCCTAAATTACTATCACCCCGTAGCACTCACATTTATAGCCATGAAATGCTTTGAAAGGCTGGTCTGGCTCACATCATCATCCCTGGACCAACTCCAATTTGCATACCGCCCCAACATATCCAGAGATGACGCAATCTCTATTGCACTCCACACTGCTCTCACCCACCTGGACAAAATGAATACCTATGTAAGAATGCTGTTCATTGACTCCAGCTCAGTATTCAACACCATAGTCCTCTCCAAGGTCATCACCAAGCTCAGGACCCTAGGACTGAACACCTCCCTCTGCAACTTGATCCTGGACTTTCTGATGGGCCACTCCCAGGCGGTGAAGGTAGGCGACAACACATCTGCCACACTGATCCTCAACACGGGGGCCCCTCAGGGGTGTGTGCTCAGTCCCCTCCTGTACTCCCTGTTCACCCATGGCCGCATGGCCGCGCACGACTCCAACACCATCATGGTGTTTGCTGACGACACAACGGCGGTAGGACTGATTACCGGCGACGTTGAGACAGCCTACAGGGAGGAGGTCAGAGACCTGGCAGTGTGGTGCCAGGACAACAACCTCTCCTTCAAGGAGCTGACCATGGACTACAGGGCAAGCACACACCCATCCACATCGATGAGGCTGTAATGGAGCGGGTTTGAGAACTTCAAACTCCTTTGTGTCCAAATAACTAACGAATGAACATGGTCCACACACACACACACGCACACACACACACACACAAACACACACAGTTGGGAAGAGGGTACGTCTCACACACACAAACACACACTCACCACATACACTGTTGCTACTGTCATCTATCCTGTTGCCTAGTCACTTTATTCCTACCTATATGTACACAGTTACCTCAATTACCTCGTACTCCTGCACATCTATTCGCTATAAGGTACTTCCTGTATATACCCATGTTACTTTTACTCGTTATTGTTATTCACTGTGTATTTATTCCTTGTGTCACTATTTTTAATCTTTATCTTAAAATCTGCGTTGTTAGAAAAAGACCTGTAGGTAAGCATTTCACTGTTTCGCAGTCTACACCTTTAGTCTACACCAGTTGTTTGGTTTAGCCAGTCTCTCTTTGTCTGCTACTGTTTTCTCCAACATGTGCTTTGAGAAGCAGAAAATGGTTGTTAAAGTTCAAACCAATGACACGTTCAGCTGACCCCAGAGTTGACCCATGTGATTATAAGCAAGCTCAAATCAGCAAGGTCAGCACTGATGCGACATGACTCTTAAAACTTTTACCTTGTGGGTTGAGCCGTTAGAACCTGCTAAAACGTAAAACGGTGCAGTGTGTGTGTGTGTGTGTTAAAGAGAGAGAGAGAGACAGAGAGAGAGATATTGTCAGTATCTTTCAACAAAGAAACCCAACCCTGTGGACTTACAGAAATCTGATAATTGTTTGGTTCCCAAATATTATATTCCTACAGTTCATAATGGGGACTGAGGATCAGTACATAACTATAACTTCACAATGTAAGAAACATTCTGTGTTATAAGGGCCTTAACTTTTACTGTCCTTGCCCCAAAAAGGGACACTGCAAATAAATGTTTGCACTTTGCAGATAGTTACAGAAAAATGGAAGAAATGTCTTAGAACTACAACTTTAAACGTCCAATACTCTTTTCAGGAAGTAATAATAAGCCTAGTAGCCTACACACTGCTTCAGCTATGAACTGGTTAGTTGTGTATCAATAAGACCGATGCTCACTCTCTTGCCAAGGTGGGAATCAAAATGGCGGAACCACTGCAAGGCAGAGTCTCTCAGTACGGGGCGGTGGTTTGGAGGGTGTTGAACAGTATGACCTCCAGCACTTTTTCTGCTGTAAATATGGATGAGAAGAGACCCCAGGTGGACATTTAGAGCATTGCTTTCACACAGAGACAATCCAGAACTTCATTGGCATCACACACACAACAGACAATGTAGAACTTGGCAAGAATAAATACATATCTATTTTAATGTGGAATACGCTGAAATGCAGTATTTTACGTTGGCCAAAAGGGGTCTTTGCTGAAGGTTAAAACCCTGTAACAATTGCTTACTTGTCTCAAGAGTGTTTGTTTGTGAATGCATCCATCTCACACAAACGCTAGCTCAAGCACTTAACACACATATACATTGTAATATTGTTGTATGGTGGTATCATACATTTTGTATTGTAGATATGTAGTGGTGTAATAATGTTATATGATGTACTGTTTTATATGTAATGTAATGGTGGTATCATACATTTTGTATTGTAGATATGTAGTGGTGTAATAATGTTATATGATGTACTGTTTTATATGTAATGTAATGGTGGTATTATACATGTTGTATTGTAGATATGTAGTGGTGTAATAATGTTATATGATGTACTGTTTTATATGTAATGTAATGGTGGTATCATACATTTTGTATTGTAGATATGTAGTGGTGTAATAATGTTATATGATGTACTGTTTTATATGTAATGTAATGGTGGTATTATACATGTTGTATTGTAGATATGTAGTGGTGTAATAATGCTATATGATGTACTGTTTTATATGTAATGTAATGGTGGTATTATACATGTTGTATTGTAGATATGTAGTGGTGTAATAATGTTATATGATGTACTGTTTTATATGTAATGTAATGGTGGTATTATACATTTTGTATTGTAGATATGTAGTGGTGTAATAATGTTATATGATGTACTGTTTTATATGTAATGTAATGGTGGTATTATACATGTTGTATTGTAGATATGTAGTGGTGTAATAATGTTTTATGATGTACTGTTTTATATGTAAGTGCCTTAATGACTTTGGACCCCAGGATTCTTAATAAATACAAATACAAATCTGGGACCGGTTTGAAACTCAAAAGTGATATTTAAAATGAATAAATCCTAGCAATAGCTTGTATGGAAAAGGATAATTTCCATAGACATTTATGTGCAGCATATTAAACAAAATATGTGTCATGGTTCCACCTGTCACCAGAGGGCGGCAGAGACCGTCCTAGAGAAATTAATACCACTCAGGTGTGTCCTATTACTCAAGGGGCTCCCAAGTGGCACAGTGGTCTAAGACACTGCATCTCAGTGCTAGAGGCGTCACTACAGACAACCTGGTTTGAATCCAGACTGTATCACAACTGGCCGTGATAGGGTGGGGCACAATTATCCGAGTTTGGCCGCTGTAGGCCGTCATTGTAAATAGGAATTTGTTTTCCTATTAAAATTATATCCCTTTTAAAAGAGGTGTGTTTTCTAGTTTCCTTTGCAGAAGCTTGAATTGTTTGCCGTGTGCGTTCGTCTCCTGAGTGAGTTTTCGAGACTTAGTGTTTGTTGTTTTTCCAGTGTTACTGTGATCCATCGGTTACCGTTTCTCAGTAAAGTATTGTGTTGATCCTGAACCACTGATTCCTGGTCTGGTCTCTTCTCTGCTCCTGGTCCAACCTCACCAGGTCACAACATGGTTGTTTTCCTATTCCATTTCATTCTATTTAATGCTAATCTGTAATTTATATCACCACTACGGTCTATTTATTGTCCTACCTCCTAACCTTACTGCATTTTGCACTACATTTGCACTCTGTATATAGATTTTCTATTGTGTTTTTGACTATGTTTGTTTACTGTGTAACTCTGTGTTGTTGTTTTTGTCGCACTGCTTTGCTTTGTCTTGGCCAGGTCGCAGTTGCAAATGAGAACTTGTTCTCAACTCACCTACCTGGTTAAATAAAGGTGAAATAAATTTTAAAATTATTTTTAAAAAATCTGCTTTTGAAAAGCTTCAAGATGCTGCAAGAGGCCAAAACATGGATTTTCATTTTTCATAGGGGGGGTAGGGGGGGGAATGGGTAATACACATTTTCTGACTGTTACTTTATGCATTTTTCCTGTTACATAAATTATAAGCGGTGCCATGTGTTTGTCCAAGCATATTATTGTTGAAAAATGCTTTTGCTGTTTTGTAAAGGACAACAGCCAAGCCAGTTCTGTGTAATTATTGTGTCAACATGGTTGTCACTGTACATCCGACCTCGTATGTTTTTTTTTTAGGATGTATGGATGAATTGAGATTACTTAAATGTACCGGTTGGTCTCGTTATCTTTTCCTACACTGTATAGTGTCGACATCTGTATGGGGTGAATAGGATGAAAGTCAAGTGATATTTGGAGCGGGGCACCAGAAACAATCCCGTTATGGCACTAAACTTGTAACCCATTAAAGTCTTAGCAATTGTTCTATGATATCTACTATCTTAACATATATGATTAATAACATGGCCTTCTAGTTATTTTCTTCTCTATTTCAGAAACAAATGTGTAAAAGTTATTTTATGAAACTGGGGTGGATTTCCACATGCAGGAAGTCCTAGTCCAGGGGTTCCCAAACCTTTACTGCACATGACCTTAAATTGGAATAGAATATGCAGGGGACCCAACTTGGATAAATGATATCCACTAGTCAATGCTGTGTGTTCGTTTATATTCACTCAATGTTAGGTCCCGGCGGCGGTCCAGACACATAATAATTACATGAAAGCACATTCTTATATTGTGAGAGGTCTGTAGTTTACACTAACATTTTGTATTATATACCCATTTGAAGAGAAAATTGTTATTAATTTGTTTGGTAAGATAACAGATTTTCTCAGGGGACCCTATTTTAATTTCGGGGGACTCCACATGCGGTCCCGACATCAGGTTTGGGAACCCCTGTCCTAGTCAGAAGTGGCTACATTGTAGCTCTCAAGAATCTGTCAAATGCCCAAAAAAATCATATACATGGCTAACAGGGACTTGGGGATAATCTCAAATGCATACTCCTCACATCCTCTCTCCTCGTCGCCTTCTCAAAATCCAGTGGATGAGAAGTCCAGAGGTGAGGTCCCGCCCCTCTGACCTTCACCTCCAATGGGGTTTGAGAAGGAGGCGAGGAGAGAGGACACGAGGAGTATGCAATTGAGATTTACCACATGGTATCCTACCTGACTGTCCTTGGGTCAAGTTCTAAGAGAGGAAAGATTCACACAAGAATAATAAAGACAAGGTACATTATTACGTTATGCTGTGAGGTTTTCCCTGTGGTTGCAAACCAAGAGGACTCGAACCCCTTCCCTCCCTCGCTTATGATAAGAAACAGATACCATTGTCCAGACCAGTCGAAACAGTGAGTGCGCTGCTTAAGTGCTGTCTTGGCTTTAGACGCAGTGGTCAAATACACTTACAAGGGATATATCCTAAATGGCACCCTATTTCCTATATAGTAAACTACTTTCTATGGGCCCTGGTCAAAAGTAGTGCACTATATAGGGAATAGGGTGCCATTTGAGATACACTAAGGCCTTTTGGAGGATTATACAAAACTGTCGGAGAGAAAGTTCCAGACACTCTGTGTGTCTTAAATGGTACCCTATTACCTATTTAGTGCACTACTTTCAGTGAGGGCATGGTCAAACGTAGTGCACCAAATAGGCAATAGGATGCCATTTGGGATGCAGGCTCAGGCTGCTGTGTTTTGCGCGGTCCCTGATCAGAAAGCCAATGACATTATCTGTGAGATGTCCGCTGGAATCAGAAGTAGGACATGAGTTGTGTTGAAATGAAAGATATGAAAGCCTGGATTGAGGTGTCATCAGCTAGAGAATTATATCTACCTCTAAGGTTCGTTGGCAGAGAGGTTTTAGACAGGGTGAATTTGAGTTTGTGGTCACAGATTATGACCACTAACTCAGCGTTATTTTTAACAGTCGTGACCAAGAGGTTGACAAATAGGTTTTAGTAGGAAGGGTGTAGTGCAGTGGTTCCCAACTCCGGCCCTCGAGTAACACCAACAGCACACAGGACAAAAACACCTGACTCAACTCAGTGAGGACTTGATGATAAATTGACAAGTTGAATTAGATAGATAGATAGATAGATAGATAGATAGATAGATAGATAGATAGATAGATAGATAGATAGATAGATAGATAGATAGATAGATAGATAGATAGATAGATAGATAGATAGATAGATAGATAGATAGATAGATAGATAGATAGATAGATAGATAGATAGATAGATAGATAGATAGATAGATAGATAGATAGATAGATAGATAGATAGATGTACTTTATTAATCCCTGTATGGAAATTACTTTGTCAAGCAGCTTAGAAAAACACAGGGCAGGTGCAAAATGCCAGAACGAAATACGCAGGTGTGCTTGTCTGGGGCTACACCAAAAAGGTGTGCTGTTGGGGTACTGGAGGAGTGGGGAAACACTGGTGTAGTGGTTTGCCTTGCCTGGCTCTTAAAAAGGGTGAATCTGAGTATGCGGTCACACAGATAGTAGTCTCAGCTAGGTGTGGCTTTTCAGATCTGATCTGATATAAATAAAGAATGTGACATTCTATTATTTTATTGATTGAAACAAAGAATGCCTTTCATACTTGTATGGCTGCTCAGTGTTCAGCTGCTCCGGTCTGTGCTAGCAGAGCAAGATAAAGAGCACAACAGTCAGAGGATGTCTTCAACACAACACTTCACTAACATGACAAGACAGCTCCGAAAAGGAGAGAGAAGAGAGATACAACATGGGTGTACTTTGTCCTCAGCCATCATCCCATGAGAGAAGTATCCTTGTAAAACTGTCCATGCTTTGAAGGTTGTTTGAAACTAAACAGCACCATCCCCACCCATTGAGAGCTTTTACTCACACTAAGTCTCTAGGCAAACAAGCTGTTATTTGCATGGAACATCTTTAAAGGGAAGACTGTAAATATGTCTTCCTTTGTTTCTTGTTCCCATCTGATACTCTAGAGTGTTTTTGGTGGTTTTATCTGCATGTCTTGGAAGTTTTAAACATGGGGTTAAAACATGGGCCTGTTTGAGAAGAATCACTCAGAGATTAGATACAGTTTTGTCTTTATGAACTAGTAAATGATTCCTGCCAAGATTAATACGAATAACAAGTATAATACATAATAACTTTCTGCAGTGTGATGTGTTCAATATTACATCTATTTGACTTCATGAAGTTGACAGTGATGGCAATGCATTCTAACTTTCAACCACATGAGGGAATCTTCGAGATCTAAAGATCATTGAGATAGCAAGAAAATCCACTGTATCCTCAAAGTAGCATACATTCTTCTATAGTTATTATTTAGGGATTGAGTTGTTATACTGTGTGTCATCCCATGTGTGTCCTACGTGTTTCCACACCAACCAATGTTATGGTGTCTCTTTTATCGGTTGAAATCAACTGGAAACCTGTCCTGCATGACTGCGCAAGCGATTTATGTTTTTACGCGTGTTTTTACGCGCGCCTTTTACTGAATGGAACGTAATTCAATTTATGTTTTTACGCGTGTTTTTACGCGCGCCTTTTACTGAATGGAACGTAATTCAATGATACCTGTTGAAGACGGAGTGTCCAGAAAGATCTGTAACCTACCTAACACCATAATAACAACAATATCAATTCATAAAGCAAAAATAACATGTTTAAGACAGTATTGGTCACATGGATTAATTGGTTGAATTAAAAAAGTGTAGTTGGGAGCTAAATAGTGGAAGTCTCGTCTCTCTACCATTGTCCCGTTTGGTTTTAACAGGGGGATGGGCGGTATAGCACTGTCTGCCTCCCTCCACTGTCTGCCTCCCTCCACTGTCTGTCTCCCTCTGCCAATGATAAAACAGTGTCTCTTGGGAGGCGAAAGCGGCAAGTCCCTGCAGTCCCGGAATCTAAAATCAACCCCATTAGTGCAGGAGGACAACCACATTCACACCACTACCGCCAAGAGATGACCCGTCCAGTCTCCGCGCCTGAAGCCAACGCTAGTACCGGGGGCTTGGAGCTGCTTAGCACCATCGCTCCGCCGACTGACCCTTAAGAACAAGACGCGGCTACCCCTAAGAAGCGAACAGAGATTTGTTTGATACAAACTCCCAGGACTACTTATCCTATAAAGGAATTATCTAGCTAATTTCATTTTTTTCCCCTCACTCAAGCAAGCAGCAGCCGTTGTGTTCAATGACACCATGCTCATTGTCTCGTCCCGCAGTGCGCTGCTCTCCGTCTACTATCCCCAGATCTTCCTCATCCTCACCAGCGGTAGCTACCTGTAGGTTGGCACGTGCTTTTTACCCTTCTCTTCAACAGGTGCTTGTAGAGCCATGTGAGGGTGTTGTGCATTTGTTTAATCTCTATTATGCACTCATTTAATTAATTTGTTGGTTAGACAATTTACGCACGTGAAAATTATAGAGCATGTGTGGTTGATAATGCAATTTCACTATTTAGTCATTTTAGCAGACGCTCTTATCCAGAGCGAGTTACAGTTAATGCATACATGTTCCTACTTTTTTCGTACTGGTCTATAAAATGATCCAACTCAAATAAGCTATTGGAACTTATATAATAGCCTATTGCAAAATACTGGGATCGATATTGGCCTTTACATGACATTGTTGGTGCCAAACAATAAAATATCTGTTTGGTTTTGTGACTGAATATAGAATATTAACAACAAAACGTATAAGAAAACCACTTAACAAGAATACAAACGTTTAATGAACATTTAACATGTCTGTTGAAGAGCTTAATTTAATCTTCGCTGACAAAATCTATTTTCCAACCAGCCTAAAAGTGGTACAGTCAATGGAGAGGTTCGCAATAACAGCTGCTCCAACTTCCTAAAATGACAAATGAAATGAGATCAATATCTTTGATGGATTTATAAATGACTTATGTTATATTGCGGTGTTCAATAACTAAATTGATGAGATTAGCTGACCAGTAGGATTTACGCATTGCAACATGACCATGTTCTCTACGTGCTATATTTGTAAAGCAACATAATTGAAAGAGCAACATGTTGCTCGATGACATCCTGTGTTCTGTAGACATAAACCAGTAGAACTGTACAGCTGGTTATTTCTTATTACATTAAAAGACCCCGGCCCTCACAGAACGAATGATTACTGCACAGATATGTCTCATACTTGCACAGACAGACCTAACCAATACTTACAACAGCCCTAGTTAAGGGTCATGGCCTAAGTTAAAATGTGGGTGTAATAGTTAGTTTATTGTCTGTTCTTCGTCTGTTAACCATTGTTTGCTTTTGTGCATTTTAAAACCTGATTCAGTGACCCAAAGTAAATGGTGGTCCTTTAAACTGTATAAGGGTCAAAATGTATGTTTTGCTTGTTTATCAGTATTTATAGTGTTTAATTTGATGGTCTCAAATCATAATCAATCAAGTGTAAACCAGAAGTTATTGGCAAATACAATAAAGATATTGGCCATTTTCTGTGATTCTGCTAATTTTCAGGGTTACGGCAAGCCACACAAGTCCCAGTCCCAGTCCCCATCCCGTTCTCTTTTCATAAGAGGGTGGTGGAGCGGGGTCGTTCCTAACTGGCTCAGATCTGTGATATAAGGTCACAATAAACAATCTCAGTGACCTGTGAGCTTGTCTCGAACCAGCTGTGTGTCTTAAATCAGCTGTATGTCTTAAATCCTCTGTTTAGACTGGTAGCGAAACTACCTGTGAGCCAAACCAAAACCTGACTGATGTGAGGGAACACTGTAGCCCATGGGGGGAGCCGTAGAATCTGTAGCTACAGTCCGTGCCGTGTCAACTCTGCCTCGCCAACTCTATGCTGTGATGTTTAACTATCTCCCTCTCTCTCCCCCATAGGGCGCTGTCCTCGGTGGTAGCGTTGGGTGCTAATATAATCTGCAACAAGATCCCTGGGCTGGCCCCGAGGCAGCGCGCCCTCTGCCAGAGCCGCCCGGATGCTATCATTGTCATCGGCGAGGGTGCCCAGCTGGGCATCAACGAGTGCCAATACCAGTTCCGCTATGGCCGCTGGAACTGCTCCGCCTTGGGCGAGAGGACCGTCTTTGGGCGAGAGCTGAGAGTAGGTCAGTCTACCTGCTGTGAAATCACCCCGTATAGATGAAGTAGGACCCGCAATGGTGTGGCTGCTCCCCACTGAGAAGGATATAAGAATGGTTTATGATGATGATGCACTAATTGCATATGAATGCCCACCAGACCAAGCATTGTATATAAATAGTGGAGAGGTGAGCATCTGATTGTGCCAAGTTGGCAGAGTGAGCAGTCACTGGCTTTTCCTGTGGCCTGATGAAAACATATAGGTCTACTGTCAGTGACTCACAGTCCAACCAACGCATTCCAAGGTGCATGACACAAAGCGTAAGCTGGATATACAGTGGGGAGAACAAGTATTTGATACACTGCCGATTTTGCAGGTTTTCCCACTTACAAAGCATGTAGAAGTCTGTAATTTTTATCATAGGTACTCTTCAACTGTGAGTGACGGAATCTAAAACAAAAATCCAGAAAATCACATTGTATGATTTTTAAGTAATTAATTTGCATTTTAATTATTTAAAAATCATACAATGTGATTTTTCTAGATTCCGTCTCTCACAGTTGAAGTGTACCTATGATAAAAATTACAGACTTCTACATGCTTTGTAAGTAGGAAAACCTGCAAAATCGGCAGTGTATCAAATACTTGTTCTCCCCACTGTATAAAAAGAAATATGATCAGCCACTCTTACAGGAAAATTAAAGTTCAATTAAAGTTGTTTCTGTTGAACTTCCTTTTTCTTCCCAGTGTTCACACCAGGGCAATGATTACAGGAGAGGTAATGGTAGTCAGTTCAGGGCCGTACGATTTGGTGAAGGTGAGAGCGGTTTGCAATCATCATGGCCAATTGGGTTGTTGCAGTGAGTGTACTCCTGCAATAGAAGATCTTCCAATGAGATTACTATTCTTTCACCATCATCCTCCTTCAATAACCACAGTGAATACCATACTTTGACTCCATAATATTAGGCATACGGGAACAATTGAAAGTGGAAGCCGTGTTGCTAGTGTCCTGAAGGGGTTTCAATCCTACAACAGTCAGTCCTACATGTGACTTCATTGTGTAGAAGTCTGTCCTGCCTGTGGGCTTGAGTTAGGTTGGTGTCCTTCATTCTCACCACACTGACTGTCCCAGTAGGTCAGTGGTGATTTTAGCATGTCAATCTTTATTTGAGATGCATGCCAGCAAAGCCACTACAAAACACAACACTAAACAATACATTAATTGCAATATAACAGTGACAAACGGTGCCCACAAACTGTTAGGGTCTACATAAACCTGTCCCAACAGCAGAGTCCCAACAGCAGCCCTAACACCTTACCACTGCTACACCTGGCTATCAGCGGATTCTTGTCTGGCAGCGAAACAGTTCATTCAGCCTCATTTACTGTTTCTACTGACAATTGAGACGTACAAACTATGGCATAAGGGGACGACAAGGGAATAAGAGGCAATCCTTAATTTCGATGAAGACATTAATGAGGGAGCTAGAACGGACGTAGTCAATATAAATATTTGTTCAGCACTTTTGAAATGTACAGTGACAGAATTCCGAACATGGGCTGTTCTTAGTGTTCTCCCTGTACACCAACTCAGAACCGTAGGATAAATAAAGGGGGCATATAAGCAGACAATGAAAGCTCTTACAATATTCAATGATTACATTTCTCTATAACAGGTTATAGGCTACATGTGCACCACTAAGTCAGAACAGTAGGCGAAATTAAGAGGTGAAAATAGACCAAATTATTAGGGTGAGGCACATGTGCTACTAACAGCTTACCACACAACATACACTTAGTATTACTTTCTTAGCTACAGTATACATATATCCCTGGCATATTACATAATTTATGCAGCAGCATACAATACATTTTTGGACTCACCTTGTTGTGCTGTGCTCACTTGAACAGGAAGGTGGCGCGGCAGTCCTTCGTGGGCAGATTTTGTCATCAAACTTTGTCGTCACAGTCTGGCATTCTCTGGATCTATGGTGCTTTCAAGAAAACTGGGAACTATGAAAAAAAAGGTTGAATCATGATGACGTCAGTGATGTTGGATGAAAGTTCAAAACATATTTTCCCAGTCGTAGATAGTTTTTCCCGAGTTCCCAGTTGTCTTGAACTCACTAAAGTCAGATTTTGCAGTTCCGAGTTAACAGTTGTTTTCAGCGCGGCACTAGGAAAAGAGACCCTTAATCTTAGACTTGGGACCACACAGCCACTCCACTGAATAGCAGGCTAATGATTGCTTTGCAATGCTTGCAGTTAGCCACTGATTCCTTCCAAACCCCTCATTGTTGAATATGCGATTTCCAACTTGTTGTGTAACGTTTATGTCCAATGGCTGATGAGCACCGATTGAATTTTCTAGCACTACCCTTAGACTTGACAGTGACGAAGTGTCCCCATGAGTGACAGAACCCTGAGCCAATCACGGCGCAACGCTCCGTATTTTCTGCTGGCTGCCCCACCACCACAGAAAGCACTGAGCTAGGCTGAAGCACCTGCATTTTGGAGCTGCCTTACTCAAGAAAACAAAAAAGAGACCATGTTTGTAGGCGGCTTTATTAACTCAATTAATTACAAGTATTCCATAAGTGTCAAAGGATTTCATTGACAATGACATTCAGTTTATGCAAAGAGTCAATATTTGCAGTGTTCTCAATATTTGCAGTGTTCTTCTTTTTCAAGACCTCTGCAAAACGCCCTGGCATCCTGTCAATTAACTTCTGGGCCACATCCTGACTGATGGCAGGCCATTTTTGCATAATCAATGCTTGGAGTTTGTCAGAAGTTGTGGGTTTTTGTTTGTCCACCCGCCTCTTGAGGATCGACCACAAGTTCTCAATGGGATTAAGGTCTGGGGAGTTTCCTGACCATGGACCCAAAATGTCAATGTTTTGTTCCCCGAGCCATTTAGTGCTCCATCATACTGGAAAAGGCATTGGTCGTCACCAAACTGTTCTTGGATGGTTGGGAGAAGTTGCTCTCGGAGTATGTGTTGGTACCATTCTTTATTCATGGCTGTGTTCTTAGGCAAAATTGTGAGTGAGCCCACTCCCTTGGCTGAGAAGCACATGAATAGTCTCAGATGCTTTACTGTTGGCATGACACAGGACTGATGGTAGCGCTCACCTTGTCTTCTCCGGACAAGGTGTTTTCCGGATGGCCCAAACAATCGGAAAGGGGATTCATCAGAGAAAATGACTCTACCCCAGTCCTCAGCAGTTCAATCCCTGTACCTTTTGCAGCTGAATCAACTTCAGGAGACGGTCCTGGAGCTTGCTGGACTTTCTTGGGGGCCCTGACGCCTTCTTCACAACAATTGAACCTCTCTCCTTGAAGTTCTTGATGATCCGATAAATGGTTGATTTAGGTGCAATCTTACTAGCAGCAATATCCTTGCCTGCGAAGCCCTTTTTGTGCAAAGCAATGATGACGGCACATGTTTTCTTGCAGGTAACCATGGTTGACAGAGGAAGAACAATGATTTCAAGCACCACCCTCCTTTTAAAGCTTTTAAAGCTGTTATTCTGACTCAATCAGCATGACAGAGTGATCTCCAGCCTTGTCCTCGTCAACACTCTTACCTGTGTTAACGAGACAATCACTGACATGATGGCAGCTGGTCCTTTTGTGTCAGGTCTGAAATGCAGGTCATTTTCATGGCAGTTGCAATTCATCTGATCACTCTTCATGACATTCTGGAGTATATGCAAGTTGCCATCATCAACACTGAGGCAGCAAACTTTGTGGAGACCAATACTTGTGTCATTCTCAAAACTTTTGACCACGACTGTACTCTCCTAACTATCTACATTCATAATCAAAGTGATCTTTAAAAATCTCTCTGATCAGGTTTTAGTCAGCATTCCCTTATTATTTTATGTTCCACAGCACACCAGTAGTATTGGTCTTAAAATGCCTATCAGTCAGAAATGTTTTGTTGCTGTCTCGCTGTGGTTTGGGAACTGTGTTTAATCCAACAGCTCTGGGAACAACCGCTCCTCTCACAGACAGGATCCACCTATTTATTTTGTTTGAGGAAAGGAAATGTATCTATTCCCCTGTTCACCGTGGTGTGTTAGGGTTATGGTGTGTTAGGGTTATGGTGTGTTAGGGGGCTAATAGGGACACTCTGCTGGTCCCTCTACTGACTGTATGTGTTGGGAGAGATTGATATGACAAGAACTCTGTCGATCTTCTGGGAAGTTATGGTGGGACTCACCTCTTGGGTTGTTGTTGGTGATGAAATGTTGGATTGGTCATTCACAGGCCCTGGACAGGCTCATCCTATAGTCAGTTGATCCATTCGAGTTCATGCATGTGTAAAGGCATCACGGGTTCAAGAACCAAGCATGTATTACTCTCCAATAAAAACACATTTTATATGCTGGGGACGACTATTGGCAGCTCGAGGAAAACATTCACCATTCAGGGATCCACAGAGCTAATGGGATCTACGAGTGAGTTTGTCAGGTTGGAGAGAAGCAACCCATTGCCTTCCACTAGACGCCATGCATTAATACTCAGGTTAGATAGATAGATAGAATCACAATCAGGTATCCTATTACAATGAAAACGCAATAGTAATGTTATATACAGTAATTCATTTCCTTACCATGCTGTAAATGTTAATGTGTTTGTTCTGAAATGGAAAGGCTCTTACGGGTATTCAGCATTCCTCTGACTGTGTAGCTTCACAGATTGACATGTAGATCAATGACATAGCAGATGTGAGAATGTATGGTATGGTTGTGGGTGTATAACTCATGATGAGTTACCACCACCAGCTGCAAAAACAATATGAGTAATGTTTACTTAAGATTTATCTAGCATCTTTAAGTGGCTCTGTGTGTTTATTATCGTCTTATAAATCATTTACAAGACGTTACATTACATCCATAAACAACTTGTCTAGAGTGAAGGTAGTTCAATAATGCTACGTTGTCAGCTAGAGAATGACAAAAAATGTGTTGTCATGACATTCATCCACCTCCATCACCTCATGTTTCAGCATGATAATGCACAAACCCATGTTGCAAGGATCTGTACACACTTCTTGGAAGCTGAAAATGTCCCAGTTCTTCCATTGGACTGCATACTCACCAGACCTGTCACCCATTGAGCATGTTTGGGATGCTGTGGCTCAACGTGTACAACAGTGTGAGGGCTTGGTTGTGGTAAGGCCTCTTACTCCCACCTAGGGGAGGAGAGAGGCACACAACCAAGTTCTCACACACTAACTAGGGAGATGATCATCCCCAATCAGAGACAGCTGTCTAGCGTTGTCTCTGATTGGGGATAGTATTTAATCCCCACACAAATCCACCTGTGTGTGGATCATTGTTCGTGTCTGCCTTGTGTGAACAGCACGTGAGTTACTTTGCCTTGTTAGTGTTTTGTAGTTTAGTTTAGTAAATTTAAGTCATCTCCTTTTCTGTTATTTTGTGCTTCGAGAATACATCTCCAAAATAAAAAGGAATGACGCTCCATCAGCGCTCCGTTTATCGTCCCATTACTCCGCAACGTGACAGAATGATCCACCACCCTGGGACGCAACGAGAGCAGACACTGGTAGACATCCTCTACGATATGGGGAAATTATCGAAAGAGGATGTCTACCATTATCATGCGGTGGAGGAAGGCTGGGGTCCGGAGCAGTTGAGGACCAGCCTGGAGCCCAGAAAACCCCTCAAACTGATTTTGGGGGGGGGGCTATGGGGGTGGTCGGGGATCGAGGGAGAAGAGCCCCGACCACTGCACTCGTGGGGGTTCCAGGAGGAGCCCCTACAGCCATGGGAGCAGGAGTACAGGGAGGAGTCGGAGGAAGACGACGACGATGTGCTTCTGTTCCCTCACTCGTGGGGGTTCCCGGAGGAATCCTCACAGGATGGGGATTGGCGGTGGAGTAGGCACGACAGGGACAGTCGTGCTCCAGCGCCAGTTCTCAGTCCGGTGCCTCCAGCGCCGGTCCAGAGTCGGAGGAGGAGGAGACCGACTCTGCGCACCAAACCATCGGTGCGCAACACTAGCCCGGTGCGTCCCGTACCAGCTAAACGCACCAACCCAACGGTGCGTTTCCCCAGCCCGGTACGGCCCGCGCCTGCTCCACGCACCAGCCCTATGGTGCGTGTCTCCAGCCCGGTGCGACCCGTGCCAGCTAAACGCACCAACCCAACGGTGCGTTTCCCCAGCCCGGTACGGCCCGTGCCTGCGCCTCGCAGCAGACCAGTGGTGCGCTCACCCAGTCCAGTATGCCCCGTGCCCATTCCTCACAGGGAGCCTACAGCGAGGGTCGACAGCGCAGCTCTGTGGTTGGAGACCATCTCTGCGTCGGTGCCCAGGGTGGGCACGACGTTCAGCCCCGCTGTGGAGCAGGAGCTCCATAGCGCGTCGGTGCCCAGTCTGGGGCCGACAGCCAGCCCAACCACAGGGCTGGAAACCCTCTCTGCGTCGGTGCCCAGGGTGGGCACGAAGTTCAGCCCCGCTGTGGAGCAGGAGCTCCATAGCGTGTCGGTGCCCAGTCTGGGGCCAACAGCCAGCCCAACTACAGGGCTGGAAACCCTCTCTGCGTCGGTGCCCAGGGTGGGCACGACGTTCAGCCCCGCTGTGGAGCAGGAGCTCCATAGCGTGTCGGTGCCCAGTCTGAGGCCGACAGCCAGCCCAACCACAGGGCTGGAAACCATCTCTGCGTCGGTGCCCAGGGTGGGCACGACGTTCAGCCCCGCTGTGGAGCAGGAGCTCCATAGCGCGTCGGTGCCCAGTCTGGGGCCGACAGCCAGCCCAACCAGAGGGCTGGAAACCATCTCTGCGTCGGTGCCCAGGGTGGGCACGACGATCAGCCCCGCTGTGGAGCAGGAGCTCCATAGCGTGTCGGTGCCCAGTCTGGGGCCGACAGCCAGCCCCACCAGAGGGCTGAAAACCATCTCTACGTCGGTGCCCAGGGTGGGCACGACGTTCAGCCCCGCTGTGGAGCAGGAGCTCCATAGCGTGTCGGTGCCCAGTCTGGGGCCGACAGCCAGCCCCACCAGAGGGCTGGAAACCATCTCTGCGTCGGTGCCCAGGGTGGGCACGACGTTCAGTCCCGCTGTGGAGCAGGAGCTCCATAGCGTGGCGGCGCCCAGTCTGGGACAGACAGCCAGACCAACAGCAGGGCTGAAAACCACCTCTCCGTTAGTGCCCAGGGTGGGCACGGCATCCAGCCTGAGGTCTCCGGTGAAGGTCAGCAGCCCGAGACCTCCGGTGAAGGTCAGCAGCCCGAGGCCTCCTGTGACGGTCAGCAGCCTGAGGTCTCCTGTTAAGGTCAGCAGCCTGAGGCCTCCTGTGAAGGTCAGCAGCCCGAGACCTCCGGAGAAGGTCAGCAGCCCGAGGCCTCCTGTGAAGGTCAGCACCCCGAGGCCTCCGGTGAAGGTCAGCAGCCCGAGACCTCCGGAGAAGGTCAGCAGCCCGAGACCTCCGGAGAAGGTCAGCAGCCCGAGACCTCCGGAGAAGGTCAGCAGCCCGAGGCCTTCTGTGAAGGTCAGCAGCCCGAGACCTCCGGAGAAGGTCAGCAGCCCGAGGCCTCCGGAGAAGGTCAGCAGCCCGAGACCTCCGGAGAAGGTCAGCAGCCCGAGGCCTTCTGTGAAGGTCAGCAGCCCGAGGGTCCCGGTGAAGGTCAGAAGCCCGAAAACCCCGGCGATGGTCAGCAGCCCGAGACCCCCGGCGATGGTCAGCAGCCCGAGAACCCCGGCGATGGTCAGCAGCCCGAGACCTCCGGGGAAGGTCAGCAGCCCGAGACCTCCGGGGAAGGTCAGCAGCCCGAGACCTCCGGGGAAGGTCAGCAGCCCGAGACCTCCGGGGGAGGTCAGCAGCCCGAGACCTCCGGGGAAGGTCAGCAGCCCGAGACCCCCGGGGAGGGTCAGCAGCCCGGGACCTCAGGTGAAGGTGAGCAGCCCTGAACCTCCACCAGAGCCACATCCGGGTCCAACAGTCTGCTCAGCTAAGGCGCCAGAGCGGTCCGCTCCACCGGTGCCCAGTCCGGGGCCGGTCGTCTGCGTCGCTCCAGTACCGGAGCAGTCCGCTCCACCGGTGCCCAGTCCGGGGCCGGTCGTCTGTGTCGCTCCAGTACCGGAGCAGTCCGCTCCACCGGTGCCCAATCCGGGGCCGGTCATCTGTGTCGCTCCAGTGCCGGAGCAGTCCGCTCCACCGGTGCCCAGTCCGGGGCCGGTCATCGACGTCGCTCCAGTGAAGGAGCAGTCCGCTCCACCGGTGCCCAGTCCGGGGCCGGTCGTCTACGTTGCTCCAGTA
Organism: Thymallus thymallus; assembly: GCA_023634145.1. NCBI lineage: Eukaryota > Metazoa > Chordata > Actinopteri > Salmoniformes > Salmonidae > Thymallus > Thymallus thymallus. The sequence goes on along the minus strand of CM042421.1, from coordinate 25,310,956 downwards.
ACGGAGCAGTCCATTCCACCGGTGCCCAGTCCGGGGCCGGCCGTCTGTGTCGCTCCAGTGCCGGAGCAGTCCGCTCCACCGGTGCCCAGTCCGGGGCCGGTCGTCTACGTCGATCCAGTGACGGAGCAGTCCGCTCCACCGGTGCCCAGTCCGGGGCCGGTCGTCGGCGTCGCTCCAGTGCCGGAGCAGTCCGCTCCACCGGTGCCCAGTCCGGGGCCGGTCGTCTACGTCGCTCCAGGGAAGGAGCAGTCCGCTCCACCGGTGCCCAGTCCGGGCCCGGTTGTCAGCCCCTCTCCAGGGTCGAGGGCTCCCACACCAGGGTCCAGACAGGACTTGGTGGAAGGCGGGAGTACTGAGGGGGGAACCATCGCGCCGGGGTCCGGACCGGACCGGGCGTGCAACGGAGAGGTAGGAGAAAAGCTACTCTCACAGCCTGTGCCACGCCCGGAACCGGAACCGGAGCCCCCACCAGCAACCACCTCAGTACCCCGCCATGTCCCCCCTAGATTTTGGACATTTTTTCTTTCAGGAGAGGGGGGATTTTTTTTGTGTGCGATCGGGAGTCCGCACCTTAGGGGGGGGGGTACTGTGAGGGCTTGGTTGTGGTAAGGCCTCTTACTCCCACCTAGGGGAGGAGAGAGGCACACAACCAAGTTCTCACACACTAACTAGGGAGATGATCATCCCCAATCAGAGACAGCTGTCTAGCGTTGTCTCTGATTGGGGATAGTATTTAATCCCCACACAAATCCACCTGTGTGTGGATCATTGTTCGTGTCTGCCTTGTGTGAACAGCACGTGAGTTACTTTGCCTTGTTAGTGTTTTGTAGTTTAGTTTAGTAAATTTAAGTCATCTCCTTTTCTGTTATTTTGTGCTTCGAGAATACATCTCCAAAATAAAAAGGAATGACGCTCCATCAGCGCTCCGTTTATCGTCCCATTACTCCGCAACGTGACAAACAGTGTGTTCCAGTTCCTGCCAATATCCAGCAACTTCGCACAGCCAGGCCACAATCAACAGCCTGATCAACTCTATGGGAAGGAAATGTGTTGCTCTGCATGAGGCAAATGGTGGCCACACCAGCCCATTGTTTTCTGATCCACGTCCCTACCATTTTCTTAAGGTATCTGTGACTAACAGACACAAACAGTTGAAGTCGGAAGTTTACATACACCTTAGCCAAATACATTTAAACAGTTTTTCACAATTCCTGACATTTAATCCTAGTAAAAAGTCCCTGTCTTAGGTCAGCTAGGATCACCACTTTATTTTAAGAATGTGTCATAATAATAGTAGAGAGAATAATTTATTTAAGCTATTATTTCTTTCATCACATTCCCAGTGAGTCAGAAGTTTAAATACACTCAATTAGTATTTGGTAGCATTATCTTGTGTCAGACATTTTGGGTAGCCTTCCACAAGCTTCCCACAATAAGTTGGGTGAATTTTGGCCCATTCCTCCTGACAGAACTGGTGTAACTGAGTCAGGTTTGTAGGCCTCCTTGCTCGCACAAGCTTTTTCAATTCTGCCCACAAATGTTCTATAGGATTGAGGTCAGGGCTTTGTGATTGTGTCAGGCTCTGGCCATAGAGAAGCCTATTTGCTTCTCTATGTAGCTATGGTCAGAGTCTGACAGTGTCTTTCTTTTCTGTTTCTGTGTGGGTTTTGGGTTGGATCCCTAATTAGAAGCAGCTGCACTGCATTGTCTCTAATTAGGGATCATATATATGTTTGTCTGTCTTTCACTCTTGTGTGGGTCGTTGTCGTTATATGTCGCAGTCACGGTGAATGTAAGTGTGCCTTTGTTACGTCCGTTCATTTCGTGTTTGTTTTGGGAACGTGACGTTTTGTACATTCGTGTGTTTGTTTGTTGTTAGTTCGTTCATTTTTGTAAACTTATACTACATAGTATAATAAAGTAAGAAAATGTCGAACTACTATCCCTGCGCTGCGCCTTGGTCATTCCCACACCCACATCGTGACAGATTGCCACTCCAATACCTTGACTTTGTTGTCCTTAAGCCATTTTGCCACAACTTTGGAAGTATGCTTGGGGTCATTATCCATTTGGAAGACCCATTTGTGACCAAGCTTTAACTTCCTGACTGATGTCTTGAGATGTTGCTTCAATATATCCACATAATTTTCCTTCCTCATGATGAAGTACACCATTTTGTGAAGTGCACCAGTCCCTCCTGCACCCTCACAACATGATGCTGCCACCCCCGTGCATCACGGTTGGGATGGTATTCTTCGGCTTGCAAGCCTCCCCCCTTTTCCTCCAAACATAACGATGGTCATTATGGCCAAATAGTTCTATTTTTGTTTCATCAGACCAGAGGACATTTCTCCAAAAAGTACGATCTTTGTGTAGTTGCAAACCGTAGTCTGGCTTTTTTATGGCGGTTTTGGAGCAGTGGCTTCTTCCTTGCTGAGCGGCCTTTCAGGTTATGTCGTTATAGGACTCGTTTTACTGTGGATATAGATACTTTTGTACCTGTTTCCTCCAGCATCTTCACAAGGTCCTTTGCTGTTGTTCTGGGATTGATTTGCACTTTTCGCACCAAAGTACGTTCATCTCTAGGAGACGCGTCTCCTTCCTGAGCGGTATGATGGCTGCGTGGTCCCATGGTGTTTATACTTGTGTACTATTGTTTGTACAGATGAACGTGGTACCTTCAGGCGTTTGGAAATTGCTCCCAAGGATGAACCAGACTTCTGAGGTCTTGGCTGTTTTCTTTTGATTTTCCCATGATGTCGAACAAAGAGGCACTGAGTTTGAAGGTAGGCCTTGAAATACATCCACAGGTACACCTCCAATTGACTCAAGTCAATTAGCCTATCAGAAGCTTCTAAAGCCATTACATACTTTTCTGGAATTCTCCAAGGCACAGTCCACTTAGTGTATGTAAACTTCTGACCCACAGGAATTGTGATATAGTGAATTATAAGTGAAATAATCTGTCTGTAAACAATTGTTGGAAGAATTACTTGTGTCATGCACAAAGTATATGTCCTAACCCACTTGCCAAAACTATAGTTTGTTAACATGAAATCTGTGGAGTGGTTGAAAAATGAGTTTTAATGACTTCAACCTAAGTGTATGTAAACTTCCGACTTCAACTTTATCTGTATTCCCAGTCATGTGAAATCCATAGATTATAGGGCCTAATGAATTTATTTCAATTGACTGATTTCCTCATATGAACTGTAACTCAGTATATATACACTCTATAATACTATATAATATATATATATATATATATATATACTATACTATATAATCTATAATACTATAGGACATACTGTATACTAATATAGTAATACTATAGTACGTGCAGTAGTTTTTACTGTATCTGCTGTACAGACAAAGATACAGTAAGGCTCCTCTGGTTAACCAGCAGATGTCACTTGGGTTTTCTCAGTGGAGTCTGTTAAAAATGAGGGCTCTGATGAGAGTCAGATAGACAGAGACTATCAAATAAGGAATGGTAGGTATGTATTAGCCTGTTACAGGTTAATTACATTACACTAGTATAAGGCCGAACTGAAGTCAGGTCACCCAGTAATGTAAAGTGTGGCTGAATTTCGTTGTAGTGGGCCACAAGTCTTTCACTAGGCCACAACATAAAATATGGTACTGTATTGTAACATAAACTCATACTATGTACTGTAATGCACTACATCTCACCTAGGACTACTGCAAGGTAACTCTTTGCCCCTCTCTTTATCCCTCTCCTCCCCAGGTAGCCGAGAGGCGGCGTTCACCTATGCCATCACGGCGGCTGGCGTGGCCCATTCGGTGACAGTGGCGTGTAGTCAGGGCAATCTGAGCCAGTGTGGCTGCGACCGGGAGAAGAAGGGCTACCATGACCAGGAGGAGGGCTGGAAGTGGGGAGGCTGCTCGGCCAACATTAAGTACGGCATGGAGTTCTCCAGACACTTCGTGGATGCCCGAGAGATCAAGAAGAACGCTCGACGTCTGATGAACTTGCATAATAATGAGGCAGGACGAAAGGTAAAGTGACTGACACTACATGTCTTGTTGTCTGGGGTTTTAACACACCTAACAAAAATGTAGCTGTTTCTGTAGTGATCTAGAATAGAAGACATTAGAATATAATGCAATGCAACTCCATCAGAAAAGGACACTGAACAAAAATATAAATGCAACATGCAAAGTGTTGGTCCCATGTTTCATGAGCTGAACAAACTGTCAGAAACCGTCTCAGGGAAGCTCATCTGCGTGTTCGTCGTCCTCACCAGGGTCTTGACCTGACTGCAGTTCGGCGTCATAACCAACTTCAGTGGGCAAATGCTCATCTTCCACTGCTGGCACGCTAGAGAGGTGTTCTGCCTGCCTATGTGTGGGTGCGTGCGTGCGTGAACGCGCCCCTGTGTGTATGTGTGTGTGAGCGGAGGTAAACCGGCTGCCAAATGGAGGCCTGCCATAACCCTGCAGTCCCATTCATTGAATTACAGAGCATTAAGTCAGGATACAGGATATTATTGCAAAGTCTCTCTCTCTCTCTTCCTCTCTCGGTGGCAGCACCCGAAACCATGCTGCTGCACCACTGCACACACTGAACCAACCTAATCAAGAGCCAATTCCCCTAACTTGATAGCAAGGCAGATCAAGAGCAACAGGCTTGATACATTATACACTCGCACATGATAGGCTAGTAGGCTACATTACTGGCCAACCAAGAAGGTTTCCTTTAATTCCTGTTGACAATGTCAACACTGATAAATATTGCTTTGTGTTAGAGGTTGCTATTATTTTTTGGGGAACATAAGGCTACATAAACATTTCAGATTTGGTCACAACTATATAACTCAACCCTAAATGGTAAACTGTCATCTGTCAAATGTTTTCGCTGAATATACAGCGGGTGAAATAAGTATTGAACACATCACCATTTTTCTCAGTAAATATATTTCCAAAGGTGCTATTGACATGACATTTTCACCAGATGTCGGTAACAACCCAAGTAATCCATACATACAAAGAAACCAAAACAAATAAGTTCAGAGATTAAGTTATGTGTAATAATGTGAAATGACACAGGGAAAAAGTATTGAAAACATGAAGAAAGGGAGGTTCAAAAAGGCATGGAAAGCCAAGACAACAGCTAAAAACTATCAGTAATTAAAAAGCAATCCAGCCCCCTGTCAGTGCAAATTAATATCAGCTGGTTCAGTCCCAACTGATGGCCTACAAAAAGGTCTCATTGCCAAGGTGTCACACAAGTGTCTCAAGACCTTCGCAACCTAATTGTTGCAAAACATAATGATGGCATTGGTTATAGGTGCATTTCTAAGCTTCTGAATGTTCCAGTGAGCACTGTTGGGGCCATAATACGGAAGTGGAAAGACAATCATTTCATCATAAATTTGCCTCGACCAGGTGCTCCTCGTAAATATGCCCATTCATCCTTCCTTCAATTATGAATTAAGTTTGCCAGTACCATTTGCTGAAAAGCAGCCCCACACCATGATGTTCCCACCTCCAAAATTCACTGTTGGTATGGTGTTTTTAGGGTGATGTGCAGTGCCATTTCTCCTCCGAACATGGTGTGTATTATGACATCCAAACAGTTCAATTTTGCTCTCATCTGACCACACTATGTTCTCCCAGTATTTCACTGGCTTTTCCAAATGTTGTGCAGCAAACTTTAAACGAGCTTCAACATGCTTTTTTTTCAGCAATGGAGTCTTGCGTGGTGTGCGTGCATACAGGCCATGGCGGTGGAGTGCATTACTTAATGTTTTCTTTGAGACAACAGTACCTGCTAATTGCAGGTCTTTTTGAAGCTCTCCACAAGTGGTCCTTGGCTCTTGGACAACTCTTCTGATTATTCTTTTCACTCCTCTGTCAGAAATCTTGCGAGGAGCACCTGGTCGAGGCAAATTTATGGTGAAATGATTGTCTTTCCACTTCCGTATTATGGCCCCAACAGTGCTCACTGGAACATTCAGAATCTTAGAAATGCGCCTATAACCAATGCCATCATTATGTTTTGCAACAATTAGGTTGCGAATGTCTTGAGACAGCTCTTTGCTTTTACCCATCATGAGATGTGTCTTGTGTGACACCTTGGCAATGAGACCTTTTTGTAGGCCATCAATTGGGACTGAACCAGCTGATATTAATTTGCACTGACAGGGGGCTGGATTGCTTTTTAATTACTGATAGTTTTCAGCTGTTGTCTTGGCTTTCCATGCCTTTTTGAACCTCCCTTTCTTCATGTGTTCAATACTTTTTCCCTGTGTCATTTCACATTATTACACATAACTTAATTTCTGAACTTATTTCATCTGGTGAAAATTTCATGTCAATAGCACCTTTGGAAATATATTTACAGAGAAAAATGGTGACGTGTTCAATACTTATTTCACCCGCTGTATCTGCGAGGCGTCAAAACGCAAATCGCACATGAAACCTCAGTGCAATATCATACATGTTCTGGTTACTTGAGACTTCTGGTCATTTTCTATTCTGTCCATTGTGGTCTTTAGGAAGGTGAAGTTAGTAAGAGAGTAGAGGCTTGAACCATAAGTTATTTTCCCTTTTTTTTTTAACAAAGAGCTGACATCACTGTCCAGTTGGGGGATTTGAAATATGTTCTCCATATGGACTTTAGGCTATATTGCAGGGGATGCCTTTAGTTAATAGACGTAATGTATTGTAGAACTGTTGAATGCAGTGGAAAATACAATTTGTGGATATGTGGGCTGGCCTAAACTCTTTCATGCAAATCTCCAATTCACATCACTGTGAATTTAGTTAAGATGGAACTCTTAAGAGTGTGCTTCTGAACTCAATGACAATGTCAGCATCTTATAGTCTAACTAGCCTGATCCACCATCCTGACCGCAGGGCTCGTTTTTTTTGTTCACTTCACGTAATCACCTAATATGAGTAGAGAAACCGAATGTAAGCTTGTGAGATCAGGATGGTCAAACTAGTGAATAACCATCAAGGACAACAAATGACTCTCAAACACTTTAGGCTACCCACACACAACTATCCAACTCTTTCTCAAACCCTCTATCTAACCCTGTTCACTCCTCTCCCTCAGATCCTGGAGGAGCGTATGAAGCTGGAGTGTAAGTGTCACGGTGTGTCAGGGTCCTGCACCACCAAGACCTGCTGGACCACCTTACCCAAGTTCCGGGAGATCGGCTACGTCCTGAAAGAGCGCTACGGCGTGGCGGTCCAAGTCGAACCGGTCCGGGCCTCGCGTCTCCGCCAACCCTCCTTCCTGCGTCTGAAGGAGGCGCGACGCTACCAGAAACCCACGGACACAGATCTGGTCTACCTGGAGAGGTCTCCTAACTACTGCGAGGAGGACACAGCGACAGGGAGCACAGGGACGCAGGGGAGGCTGTGTAACCACACGTCACCCCATACCGACGGCTGCAATCTGATGTGTTGTGGTAGAGGCCACAACACCCACCAGTACACCCGCATGTGGCAGTGCAACTGCAAGTTCCAGTGGTGCTGTTTTGTGAAGTGTAACACGTGCAGTGAGAAGTCTGAGGTGTTCACCTGCAAATAAAGGATGGGTGGATGGATGGACAGGTGGATGGAGGAGGGGGATGAAGGAGGGAGCTGGGAAAAGGGACAAGGGGCAATGCCATGAGAGAGGATACAAGGAAGGGAAAAAGGATACTAGGATATAGACTTAGTGGGGAAGGACTCTTCAGGAGGCAGAGTGGACTTGGAAAATTGTTAGATTCTTCATGGCTTCATTTTGCACATTGAACATCCTATTCGATTTATAAAAACAAAGACAAAAGATTAAATGTACAAAAAATTACTTTGAGAGAAGGTACTTTGAGAAGTAGGCAAATCATGTTTTCTTCTTATGTGTTGACTGGAAAAGGATTGTGGTTGTTCGTTTTTTTCTGTCTCCAAACAAGCAAATCTGTTATTGGAAACATTGTGGAACCAAACTTTATCAAGTGCAATTTTCACCTCCTCGGTAACATAGCTCAAAAAAGCTCAATAATCTCGATCTGAAATGGGGGAGAAAAAAACTGACCAACAAAATTACATCCTCTAGCTGGAAACGGTACATCAGCAAAGTGTCTTCTGACTGCGATGCAAGACGGACAGAGCGAGAGAGAGGAGCGTGGTTTCAATTGACTGACGTTGAAATGGTGGAGTACCTTAACTATCCAGTCACACTGTAATTACAGTGCCTTTAGAAAGTAGTCACACTCCTTGACTTTTTCCACATGTTGTAGTGTTACAAAGTTGATTTGTCATTTCTTGTCAATGATATACACAAAATACTTTAATGTGGAAGAAAAATTCTAACATTTGTAGAAAATTCATGAAAAATAATACATTAGATAGTTAAGTATTCAACCCCACAAGCTATCTAGAACCTAAAAGGGTTCTTTAGCTGTCCCCATAGGAGAACCCTTTGAAGAACCATTTTTAGTTCCAGGTAGAACCCTTTTGGTTCCACGGTATAACCCTTTTAGATTTAATCTAGAACCCTTTCCACAGATGGTTCAACATGGAACCCAAAAGGGTTCTACCTCGAACTAAAAATGTTTCTTCAAAGGGCTCTCCTATGGGGACAGCCGAAGAACCCTCTTGGGACCATTTTTCTAAGAGTGCATGAGTCAATACATAGATTTTTAAGCAGATTTAAGGTCAAAACTGTAACTCGGCCACTCATTCACTGTCTTCTCGGTAAGCAACTCCAGTATAGATTTGGCCTTGTGTTTCTGGTTACTGTCAGAAAAAAAAAAAAAGGATGAAAATGTATCCACTCACTACTGTACGTCGCTCTGGATAAGAACGTCTGCTAACAGACTAACATGTAAATTAAATGCTGAAAGGTGAATTCATCTCCCAGCATCTGATGGAAAACAGACTGAACCAGGTTTTCCTCTAGGATTTTACCAGTGCTTAGCTAAATTCCATTTATTTTTATCCTGAAACTCCCCTGTCCTTAACGAAGACAAGCATACCCATTGTATTGTATTGAATTTGTCCCTAACATAATTATTTGTATTGCAGCATCACTTTAGTGCCTTGTTGCAAACAGGATGCATGTTTTGGAATATTTGTATTCTGTACAAGCTTTCTTCTTTTCACTCTGTCATTTAGGTTAGTATTGTGGAGTAACTACAATGTTGTTGATCCATCCTCAGTTTTCTCCTATCACAGCCATTAAACTCTGTAACTGTTTTAAAGTCACCATTGGCCTCATGGTGAAATCCAAGAGCGGTTTCCTTCCTCTCCGGCAACGGAGTTAAGAACGACGCATTTATCTTTGTAGTGACTGGGTGTATTGATACACCATCCAAAGTGTAATTAATAACTTCATGCTCAAAGGGATATTGAATTATTTAGGATTGCCATAGCAAAGGGGTTGAATACCTATTGAATCAAGACATTTCAGCTTTTCATTTTTTATTAATTTGTAAAACGTTTCCAAAAACAGAATTCCACTTTGACATGATGGGGTATTGTGTGTAGGACAGTGACAACAACATCTACATTTAATCCACTTTAAATTCAGGCTGTAACACAACATCATGTGGAAAAATTAAAGGGGTGTGAATACTTTCTGAAGTTCTGTATGTTTGAACACTGAAAATAAATGATTTATTTATGTTAAGATATCTTCCAACTAAAGGTCTTATAGTATGGATAGCAATGTTTAACGTATTTATTTTTTCTCTCTGATTGCTACTGAAGTTTACCAGAGTTAGTGTGGCACTAAGCATAAAGCCACAACAGTAGAGTACAAAACATTAATTTTCTTAAATCTGTGCATTTCTATCCCTTGTCAGTAGCATGTGAAAGTAGGTATCTTATTATTTTGCACTCACCATCCCTCCTCAATTCATTGAACATGATTTTAACATGTTACTAGGTGAATTGGTGAGTGCTGCACTGAATAATTTAACCAAAAGAGCCCAACAAAGCAACCCGTTCAAGCCCATACAATGGAAAAACAAAACATGTCCCTATTTCGGTCTCAATTGTAACATGGTTTAGCTGCCTGGCTATGTTCACCTCACCTATTGTTGTTATGTTTAGGGGGGAGAATGCCAGAGACATGGAATTTCACTTTCCATCGCCCCTTGCTTCCACAAGGTCTATACCAGCAGAGTTAAAATCAACCTGTCGTGAGAATAAGTATTTTGCCTAACTATATAATACAGATCTATTGAAAAAGGGCATGTGTTCGGGCATCAACCTTCTATGTATTCAGCGATTTTGTTTTATTTAGGCTTCATTTAGCTAGAAAACAAAGAGTATATTTTTATATGCATTACATATGGCACTTTGTTTTCATTAATTGTCATTGTTTTTAAAGAATTCAGCTACAAATTATTCTGAATGATTATTCTGTCTCTGATTTACTAAAGTTGCAGTAGTGTACATAGTCCATGTGTTCTACAATTAGCCCTGATTGTTTTATTCTCAATACGAAGACCAGAATTCTCTATAGCTCCTGGTTTATTTGGTGAATTATCAAGCAATGCGGCCACAAAATGTTAAGTATTAAGAAAATAAATGGATGGATGCTAGAGTGTTGGATTGGATGTCTGCTTTCATGACAAATTACAACACAGCTTTCAGGCCATGCAGGATTGTGTGCACTACAGATAAATGGACAGTTATCATTTTTCTAATAAAATCTGAGCATCCTTTAGTGATTGCTTGGGTTTCCTGTCCAGACTACTCTACCACTGTCTTTAGACACAAAATCATACTTAAATTTACACAAGACGGACCGGTTCTCTCTGAAAAAAACCGAAACATTTGTCACACAAAAGTTTTATTCAGCAGTAAAAGTTACAATCATCCATTATATAGACCTTGAGTACGGATATCATTTAGGAAGAATACCAGTCCAGAAGGCACAGGAGGACAGAGTTAAGGTTTGAGTTGTGAAACGCTGATCTAGATAACACCTTTCAGTCCTGACCCCTGGGACGGCCACCTCATTCAGCTAGCCTGACGCTCTCTCTGGGTTTTCCTGTGTTTGAAAAGCATTGCAGGCAGCCACCGGAGCAGAAGTAAAGGCTGTGTTTTGTTAGCAGTCTGAAATGCTGGGGGCGGAACCTCCTAAGCTCCCCTCACTATACCCAGCGGATCGGGGAAAGTCAACTGGATTGTTTCAATACATTTTGTCATTAAAAAATATGGGACAGAGTAAATAGGGCGGAGCAGCGAGTAGGCCGGGTGACTGAAGTGGACTGGTCAAAGACAATACTTCTGGTCTGATTCACTCTCACTGCCACTCACAATACCTGGTCTCTGTCTACAAACACAGATACTACCACTTACACAAGGGCTCACTGTCTACACACTGACACTCACACTCATGCCGTCTATCCTCTGTCTAGCTGGCTGCTAAAGAACTACACCAGTCAAGCTACACACACACACACACACACACACACACACACACACACACACACACACACACACACACACACACTGTCACGACTTCGGCTGAAGTGGCACCCTTCCCTCGGGCGGGCTGCCGAAATAGGTCGACGTCGCCCGAGTACTAGCCACCACCGACCCACCACTCAGTGTGTGTCTGCGCTGTTTCGTTTCAGCACCTGTTCCCCATTTGTTCACTAATTGTGGGTGCGTCTTATTCCCCCTGCACACCTCGGGTCCCTGTCGGTGATTATTGTACTTTGAGTGTGTATGGGAGCTAACGTGTTTTCGTAGCTCCCCCTTTTGTTCAGACCGGAGAGTTTGTTTTCCGAAACTAATAAATTAGTCATTCTCGTTACTCTCCTGCCTCCCTGCGCCTGCTTCCACTACGCCTTCCTGGCGACACCTACTCACACACACACACACAAAGCTGCCAGATAAAATAGGTTACGTTATTGAAATGCTTGTAAGGAAGTTGACGACTGGTGTTGTTGGTTGGAATATGTAACTACAAATATGTATCTATATGTAATGAAATCTATTTGGTAAAGAAACGTGCCGTGCCTGAAGGACAGGAATGTTCCTTTGTGTAATTGATGTTAAAAGAAGATATAGTGCAAAGCTTGTAGCAAGACAATCAAAATGCCCTGAGCAACACCCTAACAACGGAAGGGGCACCCTGTATAGTTTGGTTAGCACCAATAAATTGGTTTGAAATAATTTGTGTGAAGACGAGAAACATTCTCCAGTCAAAATGCCTGAGGTGCCCATAAAATGTGAGAATTCCTGAAGCTAGCATGAAGTCAGATCGACATTCCAGTCCAGTTCCTTAACGTTTCGGTCATTCCCTCGCTTTTTGTTGATTTCCACAAAATGGATTGGTTTTGGGATTAGAGCCCACCTCCTGCTGATGTTAGGAGTCTCTCAGAGGGGTGAAAGGGCAGGAAACAGGGCTGCTCTTTGTTGGAGGATTAAACCCCAACACTATATCATAGATACCAGCAGGAGTCCACTCGGCTCATAGAAACCCTTAATTTCCCTTTACTTAAGAAACACAAAGTGTTAAATAAACACAGCTCTATACTCCACACTAAACCTACTTTTAAATAAGGGCCGCTCCTGTGTGTTTTGTGTACCATAACAAACCCAGCAGGAGATTGGGTCCATTCTGCAGTTTAACCAAGGCTAGAGCTAAATAGTAGCGCACTACCAGAGCAAAACAAGGAAATGTAGTGCAGCACAATATAGTCATTAGAGTTTAGGGAACCTTAAAGGGTCTTTTGAACAGGGTTTGAGCGGCAAGTTACCGCCTCTCTCCTCTACTCTGAAGCCCATGGCCCTCAGGGCGGAGTCATCGCCCCCCCCCACAACGCTCTAGAGCTGCCACCAGCTCCTGATTCTCGAGGTTGGGTTGTAGAATGTTCCGGGTGGCAAAGATGGCCCACTGGCTGATGACGGGTGAAGAAACAACGGTTAAGGATGGCATTACGTATATACATGGGGAGAGGAACATGAGGAATGTAGAAACCGGACTGTCAAAACCTATTTTCTACACCAAAACTACCCACATTGGTTGCTGTCTCCTACACATTCACACATACTCCCTTTTAACCACCAAAGTAAAGTAGCAGTAACCCACTCTCAATTAGCTACCACCATCCCCACTGTACAGGACACTATCAGTAGTGAGTGAGTACTGTATCCATTTTGAATGACAAGGAAGCTACCCAGCCTCCCGCCCCCTCCAGTCCTCTACCTCTCCACATATGCCCAGTCAGCATCTGCGACCGGGCCATGCAATGGGCCATGTAGCTGTGGCCCAGACCTGGGTTCAAAAAGTATTCTAAATCATTTCAAATGCTTTATCTGTACATGGTTGAGCTGGAGACTTCGAATCCAATCATTTTCCCACATTGATTCAACGTTATCGCATAGCATTGTTTTGATGAATTGACTTGGAGACAATGTTGATTTAAACAGTTTCTGCCCAGTAGGTAGAGACAATGCTCCAAGTTCTTGAAAGACTACAGATAGTATCGTCCTGAGAAGAACAGAGGGAGCTGTCACGACCGGGCGCATACACAGCCCAAGGTCTGTCACGACCGGGCGCATACACAGCCCAAGGTCTGTCACGACCGGGCGCATACACAGCCCAAGGTCTGTCACGACAGGGCGCATACACAGCCCAAGGTCTGTCACGACAGGGCGCATACACAGCCCAAGGTCTGTCACGACCGGGCGCATACACAGCCAAAGGTCTGTCACGACAGGAAGCATACACAGCCCAAGGTCTGTCACGGTTGGGTGCATACACAGCCCAAGGTCTGTCACGACAGGGTGCATACACAGCCCAAGGTCTGTCATGACAGGGTGCATACACAGCCCAAGGTCTGTCACGACCGGGCGCATACACAGCCCAAGGTCTGTCACGACCGGGCGCATACACAGCCCAAGGTCTGTCACGACAGGGCGCATACACAGCCCAAGGTCTGTCACGACCGGGCGCATACACAGCCCAAGGTCTGTCACGACCGGGCGCATACACAGCCCAAGGTCTGTCACGACCGGGCGCATACACAGCCCAAGGTCTGTCACGACAGGGCGCATACACAGCCCAAGGTCTGTCACGACCGGGCGCATACACAGCCCAAGGTCTGTCACGACCGGGCGCATACGCAGCCCAAGGTCTGTCACGACAGGAAGCATACACAGCCCAAGGTCTGTCACGGTTGGGTGCATACACAGCCCAAGGTCTGTCACGACCGGGCGCATACGCAGCCCAAGGTCTGTCACGACAGGAAGCATACACAGCCCAAGGTCTGTCACGGTTGGGTGCATACACAGCCCAAGGTCTGTCACGACAGGGTGCATACACAGCCCAAGGTCTGTCATGACAGGGTGCATACACAGCCCAAGGTCTGTCACGACCGGGCGCATACACAGCCCAAGGTCTGTCACGACCGGGTGCATACACAGCCCAAGGTCTGTCACGGTTGGGTGCATGGAGCGACCAAGACGCAGCGCAGGGATTATAGTTGGACATTTGTTTATTGTTACTATGTATAACTAATGATGAATATACTATGTACAACAAATCAAATACCAACTACTAAACAAAACAAAACACGATATACAAACGTCACCTTAAAACAAAACACGATATTTAAACGTAACCAAAAGCACACTTACTTCTCCGTGACTTGCGAAATATACAACGACATATACAATGACCCACAAACCCATTGTGAAACATACAAACCTATGTAGGATCCCTAATTAGAGACGAAGCGCTACAGCTGCCTCTAATTAGGGATCCAACACAAACCACCACCAGAAACAGAAAGAATACAACTGTCAGACTCTGACCATGGATACATAGAGAAGCAAATAGGCTTCTCTATGGCCAGAGCCTGACAGGAGCTCAACAGTAACCGTCAAATAACAATTTCCTTCCTTGGGGGGGTCAGGGGGACAGTGGGGCTCAGATGAATAGCTCATCCCCTGGTGAAAAGACAAGCTGGCACCGTGCCCTGACCGGCAGCTATCCCCGGGGGGTGGACGGGGGCGGACTCAAACTAAGCTGCCGTTGTGTCAGTGCCAACATCCACAAACAGTATAAACATGATCGATACGACGCATACTGTATACTAATTCACCACAGTGACTTGTATGTAGACATGGATAGTGATGCTAAAACGTTTCATGTGGCTCTATACGCCAGCATTTTGGATTTGAGAGCAAATATGTAATATGGCTGTAGTAAAGAATGTCACCTTTTATTTGAGGGTATTTTCATACATCTGTTATACGTCTAGAAATGAATGCACTTTATACATCTACAGTCCCCCTGTTTGAAGGTGTAATAAGTACTTGGACAAATTCACTTAGTGCATAAAATGTAGTATTTGGTCCCATATTCCTAGCACACAATGACTTGTGACTCTTCAAACTTGTTGGATGTGTTTGTTTTAGTAGTGCTTCGGATAATGTTGAGCCCAAAAGAAATTAATTCTAAATAATGTAGTGTCATTTTGTAGCCACTTTTATTGTGAATAAGAATAGAATATTTTTCTGAACACTCCTACATTCATGTGAACGCTACCATGATTACGGATTATCATGAATGAATCGGGAATAATGATGAGTGAGAAACTTACAGATATACAAATATCATGCCCCCATGAATGAATCTTTGTTCCTCTATACAAGAATGCAAACTGGTGACGGCCCAAAAAGGTGACACATTTTTTTTGCACCGAAACATGCAATAAATCCCTGCTAGGGGGAAATGTAGGTTTTAACTAAATAAACAACAAAGAATATGATCTATGATCAGTCTCTGTGTGTAAAATCAAATCAAATGTTATTTGTCATGTGCGGCAAATACAACAGGTGATGACCTTACAGTGAAATGCTGACCTACAAGTCCTTAACCAACAATACAACAGGTGATGACCTTACAGTGAAATGCTGACCTACAAGTCCTTAACCAACAATACAACAGGTGATGACCTTACAGTGAAATGCTGACCTACAAGCCCTTAACCAATAATACAACAGGTGTAGACCTTACAGTGAAATGCTTACTAACAAGCCCTTAACCAATAATACAACAGGTGTAGACCTTACAGTGAAATGCTGACCTACAAGCTCTTAACCAACAATGCTTTAAGAAGTTAAGAATTATAAAAGTAACAAATAATTCAACAGCAGCAGTAAAATAACAAAAGTGAGGTTATATACAGGAAGTACCAGTACAGAGTCAATGTGAGGAGGCACAGGTTAGTCGAGGTAATATGTACATGTAGGTAGAGTTAAAGTGACTATGCATTGATAATAAACAGAAAGTAGCAGCAGCGTAAAAGAGGGGTCTGGTTCTTGCACACAGAATAAAGTGGTTAATGTGAACCTCAAAAAGAAAGCAATCTAATGTTATTTGTTGCCTAGACTTTAATGCAAATGACACTCAAGTCTTGAATACACTAATATTGCAGTTATCCATGACAGCCTTTATAATAGAACACTTGTGACCTACATATTACACTTGGAGAAAAAGTAGAAATAGAATGAAACAAACAGGCATTCTATTTTATATTATATTGGCCTCTATAGTAGACATTGATCAAGTGCACAAGGCTACATGTGTGCAAAAAATAATGTTCACTGAGTAAAACATGTAATAATCCCCCCTCACTCACACACAAACAAGTTCAACACAACAAAAGCAATATATTTTGGCTACACTGCACATTATTACATTGTACACTTTCTGCCTGTGGACATCTGTTCTACAATGTGCCAGCAGAGCATGAGACCCTTTGTTGGTATAACTGATCTCTTTCAGGCAGAGAGTACACCTGGCATACCCCTTCTTATCCACCGTATTGAAAAGGTGAGAAAGAGGGAAAGTGTGTGGTGTTCCTTTCATCTCTATAGTGGCAACCAGCTTAAGCCAGGCCCAGCTCCAGCTACACTTGATCCCTGGATCCACTTGTTTAACAAGCAACGCCTAATATTTCACCTATTCCTCTCATTCTAAAAACTAACCACATACTGTAGAGGGAAAACATTAGTTCACAGATAGTAGTTAGTTAGTTCGTTAGCTAGTTAACTAGTTAACATTTCACAGAGATTGCCAGGGTCCAGTAAGCAACTAACACAGAATCGTATAACGTTACCAGTTAATACTATAGTGAATTGGTTAGGTTACTAACGTTAGCTCATCTGATGTTGTAACGTTAGCTAGCTAACGTTAGCTGTCTGACTGTATTAGCCAGCTAATTTTCACACCATAAACTCAATTAGTTGATCCTTTAAGTTGGCTAATGTTGCTCAACATTTCTCTGGCTAGCTAACAGAGAATTTGATCAAGCAGATAATTAACAATGCTAATAATACTTGTTCCACTTTCTCCCTCACCTCAAACTTTCCAAATGCCAGTTGTTTTTCGGTTACAGCTCGTTAAGTACGCTTCATCACTGTCTCCGTGGTCAGGCTTCTCACCTACCTCTTCTTCCTACCTCTTCTTCACCCAAATCCAGACGGCTGATGTTCTGAAAGAGCTGCTAAGTCTGGACCCCTACAAATCTGCTGGGCTAGATAATCTGGACCCTCTCTTTCTGAAATTATCAGCCAAAATTGTTGCAACACCTATCACTAGCCTGTTCAACCTCTCTTTCGTATCGTCTGAGATCCCTAGAGATTGGAAAGCTGCCGCGGTCATCCCCCTCTTCAAAGGAGGAGACACTCTAGACCCAAACTGTTATAGACCAATATCCATCCTGCCCTGCCTTTCTAAAGTTTTCGAAAGCCAAGTTAACAAACAGATAACTGACCACTTCGAATCCCACCGTACCTTCTCTGCTATGCAATCTGGTTTCCGAGCTGGTCATGGGTGCACCTCAGCTACGCTCAAGGTACTGAACGATATCATAACCGCCATCGATAAAAGACAGTACTGTGCAGCCGTCTTCATCGACCTGGCCAAGGATTTCGACTCTGTCAATCACCGCATTCTTATTGGCAGACTCAACAGCCTTGGTTTCTCAAGTGACTGCCTTGCCTGGTTCTCTAACTACTTTGCAGACAGAGTTCAGTGTGTCAAATCGGAGGGCCTATTGTCCGATCCTCTGGCAGTCTCTATGGGGGTGCCACAGGGTTCAATTCTTGGGCCAACCCTTTTCTCTATATACATCAACGATGTCGCTCTCGCTGCTGGTGACTCTCTGATCCATCTCTACGCAGATGACACCATTCTGTATACATCTGGCCCCTCTTTGGACACTGTGTTTACTAACCTTCAAACAAGCTTCAATGCCATACAACACTCCTTCCGTGGCCTCCAACTGCTCTTAAACGCTAGTAAAACTAAGTGCATGCTTTTCTATCGAACGCTGCCAGCACCCGCCCACCAGACTATCATCACTACTCTCGACGGGTCCGAATTAGAATACGTGGACACCTACAAATACCTAGGCATCTGGTTAGACTGTAAACTCAACTTCCAGACTCACATCAACCATCTCCAATCCAAAATTAAATCCAGAATTGGCTTCCTATTTCGCAACAAAGCCTCCTTCACTCATGCTGCCAAACACGCCCTTGTAAAACTGACTATCCTACCGATCCTTGATTTCGGCGATGTCATTTACAAACTAGCCTCCAACACTCTACTTAGCAAATTGGATGTAGTCTATCACAGTGCCATCCGTTTTGTCACCAAAGCCCCATACACTACCCATCACTGCGACCTGTATGCTCTCTTTGGCTGGCCTTCATTATATATTCGTCGCCAAACCCACTGGCTCCAGGTCATCTATAAGTCTTTATTAGGTAAAACCCCGCCCTATCTCAGCTCACTGGTCACTATAGCAATACCCACCCGTAGCATGCGCTCCAGCAGGTATATCTCACTGGTCACCCCCAAAGCCAACACCTCCTTTGGCCGCCATTCCTTCCAGTTCGCTGCTGCCAATGACTGGAACGAATTGCAAAAATCATTGAAGCTAGAGGTTCCTATCTCCCTCACTAACTTTAAGCATCAGCTGTCAAAGCTGCTTATCGATCACTGCACCTGTATATAGCCCTTCTGTAAATAGCCCACACTACTACCTCATCCCCATATTTATTTTTGTTATTTTCACAAATCTTGCACTCCAGTATATCCATTTGCACATCATAATTTGCACATCCTTCATTCCTGTGTTAATGATGATAATCTGTAATTTATTTCACCACTATGGTCTATTTATTGTCCTACCTCCTTACCTTACTGCATTTTGCACTACATTTTGCACTCTGTATATAGATTTTCTATTGTGTTTTTGACTATGTTTGTTTACTGTGTTTTTGTCGCACTGCTTTGCTTTGTCTTCGCCAGGTCGCAGTTGCAAATGAGAACTTGTTCTCAACTGACCTACCTGGTTAAATAAAGGTGAAATAAAAAAATTACTGTAAAAACTGCTGTAACTGTGAAACTGCCTTTCTACTCTCTGCTGTCCAGAGCGCTCTTCCCAGAGAGAAAGCTGTAACTAGCAAATTGGTTGTAACTTCTCTCTTCAGTTGCATGCTGCATTCTGTTGCTATGCGAACAATCAACTGAGCCTTGGATACAGCAGTATAGCTCCAAACGCGCATCATCGTTCGCTTACAGACAGTAGTGATCCAAAGCCCCCCCCCCTCCACCTTCTTTTCAGCGAACTTTGCCGAAAGGTGACTAGTTTGCATCCCTGTCTATAACATTCTCACTCATCATTATTCACGATTTATTCAGGACTAACCATAATCATGGTAGCATCCACATTCATGTAGAAGGACATTCATGTGGACTGAGAAGCTTTTGGGATTTTCTTCTACTCCACAATGAATAAAAAAAATGTAAATGCTGACACCGTCTAAAATATAATTTCCATGTCCAGAAAAATTATGTTAAAAATTATTTTAACATATTGGACCATGCATATAGCCTATGCATGGTCTATATTATCAGATGTGCTATTAGCAATAAGCTTTATAACCTGTAGCACAACAGACGCAGCATCGTGGCTATAAATACATAGGCTGAAGCATGGGGTTTGACCATCTGCATTTCATCCATTATTCTTATTATTCACTCAATAAATAAATATGTGGTTTCTATTACAAAGTGTCATTGCTCTTTTAAGTCGTCATGGCCCCTTTAAGAGCTCTGTGGTCATATTTTTTTAAGCCGCCATGGCCCCTTTAAGAGCTCTGTGGTCATATTTTTTTAAGCCGCCATGGCCCCTTTAAGAGCTCTGTGGTAATATTTTTTTAAGCCGTCATGGCCCCTTTAAGAGCTCTGAAAAACTGGTACCCCCCTCTTTCTTAACAAAGGCCAATGAAAAGCCGGGATCCCCTCTTTCTTAACAAAGGCATTGACTGCTTGTCAGAATACATGTTTCCCTCCCTATGGCTCTCGCAACTTGAATGCGCCTCGAGATAAATATTTATCTCGCATAGAACACATAACAAGTTGACTAGGTAAATAGGACAACTATTCTACTACGGGGTTGTCTGATTATGTGTTACAACATTACATGGCAATAATAGTAGCACTGGAAAGTTTAACCCTGAGTGATAAAGTATAGAATTTGAATGACTTCAGCTACAGTAGGCTACACACCACTGATTGAGGATCTGCACTGATCTCAAAAATGAACTCTCCAGAATCCCTAAGACAGAAATCCTGTCACAACGATAGAGAACTTTAACCCCTGTGCATCCAACAAGTTTGTAGAGCCATTATGTGTATGCTAGGAATATGGGACCAAATACTAAACGTGACTACTTTAATAGACATAAGTGAATTTGTCCGAATACTTATGACACCTTCAAATAGGGAGACTAGATTCATTAAAGTACTTTAATTTCTAAACGGTAAAATAAATACTTATGACAATACCCTCAAATAAAAGGTGTCATACTGTACTGTCGCCTCATGACATTATTTATACCAAATCCTAAATGTTGGAGAATAGAGACAAATGTAAACAGTTTAGCATCACTGTGTGTCCAAATAAATACATAAGGAGTGTATACAGTAAAATATATCTATCATCCACCAACATTGACTTATGAACTTGGTAGAGAAACGTACGTATCAGCCACCATAATTACTTACAGGAAGACAATAAGGATGATACATAAAAGTACAAAGACCATTAGGTTAACATCCATCCACAGTTGCTTATAACATGATAGTTACATGACTAAAATCATTTATTCACCAAAGGGACATCAGATTCTAGACAAATCAAAAGGATACAGGGATTGTTGCTGTCAATACTGCAGTTGTCCATAATGATAGGAAGACCATCCAGTTCCCTAACCTGGAAGAAAAATTAAAATATAATCAAAGATATTTATGCAGAAATAGAATCTCCCATCCCCACCACTAAAAAATACTTTCTCATCCAAAACACACAGTAAAAAAACACTAATGTCACTAATTATTCTGTTTGGCTTGAGTCTATGGATAGGGCCAATTTAAAACAATGCTGAGATGGCTATTTTCCTTATGCAAAAAGAAGCTGTTTAAGTGTTGTGTTTCCTTGGTTTCTATAGAACAATCTCAATAACTAACCAACATCCATGTCCCCATCAGCCAACATAGAGGTCCCTATCCTTAGGAAATACCTACTACCACGGAAAATAGCTGTGTGTGGTTGTGGGTTGGTCTAAAGCTGTCACAACGTGTTGCACTGGTCTCTGTCACCCATCTAATTATATAGGTTAATTTACATGCATGCGGTTACTCTGCAAATTCATTGGTAGAGTCATGAACGGCCATAGCAAGAGAGAAAACGCTGAGTTTGTTACGTGAAGTGTGTACTCACTCAAAATATAAAATTATGAACTTAAGCCTATATGTAAAAAAATTAATTTAAAAAAAATGACTTCGTCAAAGATGTTCATATCAAATTATTATTAAGCAGCTGGTAGCCGGCGAAGGGTTACTACTGCCATTCTCAAGAGCCTTGTAAAGTGGGAGCAAGGTTATTAAGCCACTGCAAGTGGACGCATGCCAGTTTTCCCTCTTATTTTCTATGAATGTGCTTTACATCACAGTCAGTGACAGCTACAGATAATGAGGAAGGAAATGTTTCTCTTTCCTCTATTAATGTTATAATAATAATAATACCACCATGAGGAAGCCAATATGGCTCAGTGCCACGATGGACTCAAAAGCACGTATTCTCTCCAGTGTGACCCAGGAAGCACAGAATACAGCACGAGGAGATTACTGTATGTGCTATTTAACTCAACATGAGCCTCAAATTACACCCTATTCCCTTTAGTGAACTACTTTCAACCAGAGTCGATTAGAATAGGAAGTGTCCTTTTACATTTTCACAGTCTCCTTGCCTGACCTTTTCCACATGCTTCTTGACCCTTGATCTGTAATTTCCAAGGATTAAACTCCTCTTTTACACTGAGATAAGCAGCCTAAGGGCTGATTTAAGGGTTCAAAAGGAGTCTGCAAATCCCACTCTGAAAGGATGCGCTCACAGAAAAAACTTGTGGAGGCTAAGTAAACTTCAAAGCCTAGGATGAAATGTAGTTTATCAATGGTCTTGCAACGCAAGAAAGTCAGTTATTTAATCTTCGACCCCCACACCCATGTTTTAACAACTATCGGGGCGACAGGTAGCCTAGTGGTTAGGGTGTTGGGCCAGTAACTGAATCCCCGAGCTGACAAGGTAAATAATCTGTCGTTCTGCCCCTGAACAAGGCAGTTAACATACTGTTCCCCGGTAGGCCGTCATTGTAAATACACATTTGTTCTTAACTGATAAATAAATTAAAATATGTGCCAGCTGTATGCCTGTGAATTGTGTGTCAGAATCCTTTGTCTGATGTCTGCTGCTGGTGGCAAAACATATTTCCCTCATTGGGATCAACACAGTATATGAATGTTTGTTTTTTCATTCTTTCATACATCCATCCATACCTTGTTCTGGTTGACAATGTTTCCGTGACAGAGGTTTCCTAAGAGACGGATGAGATGTGCCTTCAAGCTAACAGAGGGGAGGAGGAACAGTCTCCTGCCTGAGCCAAGGAGAAGTTCTGAGCTGCAGTGAATACATTCTTACTGGTCTTCCCCAGGGCATGGACCTGCTGCAGGAGATCTGTAAGAACCAGAATATCAAAATCAATCACATTTACTTAAAGCCCTTTTTACGTCAAAAGTTGACCAAGTGTCCAGGTGCCAGGAACAGCGAACATAAAGGCAAAATGATCAATTTGACAGAGAAACCTGCTCTACAGAAGAGGCATTCCTCTGCCTCAGTCCTGCTGATGACAGATGCATTTATTAAGATGTGACTACGGTTTCAATGTAACTGCGTCTCTCTCAACAGAAGGGCATGAACCTGCTGGTACTTTAAGTGTCATAGTTCCATTCCAACACAGTAAAACTATATTATGCCACTGGATTTGCAGTAGTGAAAGTGTAAACTGTGGGCCACCTTCATTTGTGACATAGTGTGACATGCTGGTGGTTTTTATAAAAAAAGGTAACAGCACACACAGCCATTTATCAGGGCCCTAATGTCAATAGATTAAGCATTAAGCAAGGTAAAAGGTTTTGTAAACGTCCAGTCCAATAGACCATGGTGTACTTATTTATGTACCATCTGTAGACTTGAGGAGGTCAGTTCATGAACTGTTTGTGGTCAGAGGTCATCTCACAGAGAACATCTAACAGGCTGATCACAGTCAGGGCCTCCTACAAAATACAACGCAAATCAATCAATCCCCCAACCAATCAAAAAAGGCCATCTAAAATGTCCCAGAAAAAGCAGAAGCAGAAAGAGACAGGTACCCAGGCTATGGAAAAGGTCATTTATACAACCAATCAATCGGATCATTGATACCTCATTGTCTGATTTGGTGGCGAGTGTGAGCACGGCCCCACAGCGCTCATGGAAGTAGGATGCCAGAAATGTAGCTACGGTGGGGGGGATCCCACAATCCTCTGAGTCCTCTCTACCAACTGAGCAGAGACCAGCTCCAGCAACGTCACCCTGCAGCGCCATCAATATTTTTGTAATTAATTGATTGGATTTATGTACAGTAGAGCTTTTCTAGAAGCTCAACGTAAGGAGGAAACTCATGTCATCCATCACATATTTGGGCCCATAAAGAATGGTTGACTTCAGGTGTAGATGTACTGATGGAGTTACCTCTCCTGATGGTTCATCGATAACTTTCCAGACAAGCAAAAAGGCAGAATCTGCTCATTTGGTTTAATATTAGTTAATGTCATTTTTGCTACATGAAATACATGCTTAATCATGTGGATATGTATCCTGCCTCTATTATATATTGTTTTGGAGAAAATGGGGGTCATATTAGCAGTAACTGAAAAAGGTTACTGTGAAACCATTTTTCTCAGTTCCACGCTATGAGCAGTTATTGCCTTTTTGCTTGGTAGGGCAGCATTGACCCCACCATATACATTCCTCATACATGTAATCATTAACTTTTAGTATAGCCAGTATTTCAAGCTAGAATCCAACACCTCATAATGACAAAGTGAAAATATGTTTTTAGAAATGTTAGCAAATTTATTGAAAATGAAATACAGAAATATCTAATTTACATATGTATTTACACCCCTGAGTCAATACTTTGTAGAAGCACCTTTGGCAGTGATTAAAGCTTGGGTATGTCTGTATCAGCTTTGCACATCTAGATTTGTGGATTTTCTCCCATTCTTCCTTGCAGATTTTCTCAAGCTCGGTTAAGATAGATGGGGAGCGGCGGGGAATAGCAATCTTCAAGTCTTTCCACAGGTTTTCAATGGGATTCAAGTCTGGGATTTGGGTGGGCCACTCAAGGACTTTCAAATTCTTGTTCTGAAGCCATTCCAGCATTGCTTTGGCTGTATGCTTAGGGTCATTGTCCTTTTGGAATGTAAATCTCCACCCCAGTCTAAGTTTGTTTGCACTCTGAAGCAGGTTCTCATCAAGTATTTGCCTGTAGTTGGCTTCATTCATTGTTCCCTCTATCATTACCAGTCTCCCAGTATCCCCATAGCATGACACTGCCACAACCATGCTTCACGGTAGGGATGGTGTTAGACGGGTGATGAGCTGTGCCTTGTTTTCTCCAGACAGCACATTGCATTCAGGCCAAAGAGTTCACTGTTTGTCTTATCAGACCACATCATCTTTTGCCTTATGATCTCAGAGACTTTCACGTGCCTTTTTGCAAACTCCAGGCATGCTGTAATGTGCCTTTTTCTCAAGACTGGCTTCCATCTGGCCACTCTCCCATAAAGCTGAGATTGGTGAAGTGCTGTAGAGACTGTTGTCCTTCTGGCAGATTCACCCATCTCAGCCAAGGAACTCAGTAGTTCTGTCAGAGTGGTCATTGGGTTCTTGGTCACATCCCTCGCCAAGGTCCTCCTTGCCCGGATGCTCAGTTTGGTGGGACAGCCAGCTCTAGGCAGAGTCTAGGTACTTCCATATTTTTTCAATTTCCAAGTGAAGGAGACCACTGTGCTTTTGGAAACTTTCAGCACTCTAGAAATAGTTGTATACCCTTCCCCAGATATATGCCTCATGATATATGCCTCATCACAGGCATAAAATAGCCTACACAAAGGCAAATGCATGTGAAATATATTCACATGTGTGCAGCACACATAGCCTACCCAATTGGCACACACTGGTTGAATCAATGTTGTTTTCATGTAATTTCAATTAAATTACGTTGAACCAAAGTGGGAGAAACGTTGAATTGACATCTGTGCCCAGTGGGTATTTTCAGAGGAATCAGGCAGCAAGAGCGTGCAGCTCTCAACTTGTTGTCAAATGGAGCAGCTCACAGAAGAACAACATCAGTAGCTGGTAGGGTAGGTAGGAAAGATATTTCAACTTATGATATCTACCAGTAAATGCTAAATAAGTCAACAATGGATATGCAAACCAAGTATTACAAAAGTTTGGTCCGAAGTCTTGGTTGAGTCTTTGCAATGTGCAATTCAGTCATCATGCACTGTTTAACTCAACATTTCTAAAGGCTTTCCAATAAAAAATGTCTCAATTAAATGTTGAGGCGAAGCGAGAGGGTTTTCTGTCCATCAAAATAAGACCACGAAGTGAATTTGGACAACAAAAAATGTAATTGCTAATTTGCTACGTGAGGCATATTTGATAGAAGAAAAGCTTCGTAATGGTTAGTTTGTAAACACTCTCTGCTGGGCCGGCAGAAAGTGGATGTTTTTGGTTTTCAAGGATACAGTATTTTCAAACTAACTTCTGTTTCCCCTGAAAAACTAATGTTGGGACTCCTGCTACGTTAGGTTAGGTTGTTACAAATGCACAAAACATTAGGAACACCTGCTGTTTCCATGACATAGACTGACCAGGTGAATCCAGGTGAAAGCTATGATCACTTAGTGATGTCACCTGTTAAATCCACTTCAATCAGTGTAGATGAAGGGGAGGAAACAGGTTAAAGAAGGATTTTTAAGCCTTGAGACAATTGAGACAGAGATTGTGTATGTGTGCCATTCAGAGGGTGAATGGGCAAGACAAAAGGTTTAAGTGCCTTTGAATGGGGGATGGTAGTAGGTGCCAGAAACATCAGTTTGTGTCAGGAACTGCAACGCTGCTGGGGTTTTCACACTCAACAGTTTGCTGTGTGTGATCACTAATGGTCCACCACCTAAAGGACATCTGGTTCACTTGACAACTGTGGGAAGCATTGGAGTCAACATGGAATTCAACATGGAATTCTTTCGACACCTTGTAGAGTCCATGCCCCGATGAATTGAGGCTGTTCTGAGGGCAAAAGGATGTGCAACTCAATATTAGGAAGGTCTTCCTATTATTTTGTCCACTCAGTGTAAGTCACTAGTTACCACAGCAACAAAGTCATAATTATGGCTAAACCCTGCCTATTTCTGCAATTTTTCTTCTTAAAATCTGATTTATACCTAAACTTAACGCTAACCACACTGCTAACCTTATGCCTAACCCTAACCCTAACCTTAAATTAAATCAAAGCTAATTTTGTTTTCATACATTTTTATGATAGCCTATAGGCATTTTGGAGTTCTGACTTTGTGGCTGTAGTAATTACTGATCATCATTATAAGCATTTCGATAACACACGTATTTGCCCTCTCATTGGCTAGAATTGTCCCACCCGATCTGCCTGCCTTACATATTTGAGGACATGTATTTCCACTGTTAGAGCGGTCACTCGACTATCTTGTCAATATAATAGATAGTCTTACCTATACTTTACGTTCTCAGAGCGTTTTATTTTATTTATTTTATTTTTATTCAACCTTTATTTAACCAGGAAGGGCACATTGAGATTACAAATCTCTTTTCCAAGAGCGTCCTGGCCAAAACAGGCAGCAGTAAGTCATTACATAAAAGTTGCAAGTACAATACAACAAATACAGATGATATCAGTAAATACATAAAACAAAAACAATATAATTCCACAGATGTTTACATAAATTAAAAACATTGACAAGTAAAGGAATCGGACTCAAGGTCCTTCATCAAGGATTTAAAAATGTAATGAAACCTCCCAAGAAAACGTTCAGGGAACTAGAGTAAAACATTATGGCTTCGTTTCCACAACCAATGTGAAACAAAAAACACACGTTCCCACAACTTTCAAGTAACCAAATGTGCTATCTGGGAGGTAACTCCATCAATTTGCCTGACATTATAAGAAGTTCGATCCCACTTCTCTCAGACATCTGCCACCCATCACATCAAACACTGATACTTTCAAAGGGCTAGTAGTACAAGGGGATCGATTTATCTTTATTCCCTAGACAAGTTGTGGGACAAGTGCTACAGCTGCAACAACAAAGACAAACCATGTCCTTTGAATTTTCCTGAGTGTGGCAGAGTATTTTGGGTCTGTTGATTTCCAGTCCGTGGTCATCCTGTGTTGATTCTGGCGTGGGGTAGAGAAGCACTGGTAAAAGGCGGTCGAATGGAGGGAAAGTTAATTATGGAATGGACACAGTACAAGACTAAACCTCCTTAGACCAGGTCCTGAGCAGATAATAGATAGTATTCTAACAGTAACCAAACCTTATGGGATGATATTCACTGGTGTTTCAAGAAGCAGAAAGATTGCAATTGTAGGTTTCTAGCACCAGTGAAAAGAGGACATCCAACCTCTGTAATGGATGGTGTTGGCTAATGTATGTAGCTGGCTGGTTTCTGGTCAATTCACCCACAGACAATAATATGATAATATAATATGATGTCAAAGTACACAGAGACAATAAAATACAGTATATAGCAATATGTTATAACCCAATGATGATTCCACAGTAAGATGGTACAGATCAAATTAGGTAAACCATACGTTATATGCATCAACAACAATATTCATACCTTCATTTTTTTATATAATTATGGTGTTCAAAATGAATTTCCCACATTCTGGTATTTACACATAAATCTATAGAAGTCAACATTCTACAATTCCACAGGTCAACAGTGGCACACGTGTATTAATCATTTACCGTTTGTTTCTCTTTTCTCAAAACCAAAACTCTGAGATGAAGATGTGGACGACAACAATATTCCTGTGAGAGATGACGTCTGCCTTAACGTAGTTCATTGCCAACTCCAGGATGACATTCAGAGGCCTGGTGATGAGCTTCACCTGCCAAACAACACCTAAAGACCACACAGAGACAAACATTAGCCTGGGTAGGAGAATACCTCTGGTTACACATTTAGATAACATTGTTTTGAGAGCCCCTATACTCATGTACAGTAGATGCTCAATAAACTATCAATAGACTATGCAGTTGGCATGTTACTAACGGTCTATTGATAGTTTCTCAGGAGCATATAGGGACTCTCAAAATAAAAATGTGCCTACATTAAACAGGGGCCCATGCTATTTGTATATTGGCTAAATCTCCTCTTCTCATATCTGGCTTTTGTCATCTTGTATTATCCCTTACGATCCAAAACCCAACCTTCTCTCTGGCTTCCGATGCAACCAGGAGGGACACAAAACTAAGTAGTAGCCTATCTGAATTCCAGAGGAATTTGGGGAGGCTTGTTTAAATTAATATGTGATGGTAAGGGAGAAGAAATTCCCTGTGTTTATGTTCCTGTCCAGTCTACATCTCTCTGGGACCCTGGTGATATTCTAGCTTGCTTGGATATTGCCAAAGAGAAATTAGGTCTGAAACTAGCATTTGAGTATTCTTACTCACTGAACTTGTTCTTCACATATTCTCTCTCATTCTCTCTCTCTCTTACTCTCTCTCCTGTTTTGAATGACTGTGTAGCACTTGACTCCCTCTCTACTCACCCATCATTTCATTTTGAGAGCGCTTCACAACATCTAAGGAGAACTGGTTATCATCAACCAGGATGTCAAAGAAGACATCAGCAGATGTTGAGAAGGGAGCTGTGTTAGCAGTTGCAATGGTTCTCAGGGAAACAATCTCTGTTGTTCAAAGGTAGAATAAGAGGTATGCAGATTATGCTTCAAAACACTTTACAGAAATGATATGGTTCACCAACTACATTCAGCTAATAACCCAGTTACCACATAATGTTCTGAGAACCATATGCTTCTAAGAGCTTGGTGAGAGCGTGGTTGTCCTATGGTATTTTGCATACACCATTCCCACCAGTTGCCTCACCTATTTTTAGTTATTCCTGTCCTAGAGCAGACATTCTTGTTTAGGTTCCGCCTCGAAGACTGACGCAGGTTTGCTAATATATATTCAGGAATTGGGGGTGGGAGGTTGTGGTGATTTCCACATGTAGCAGAGAAATAATGACCAATAGGGCGCTGACTGACAGATGTCCGTGTAACTAGCTAGCATGCTAACTTTAGCCAGCTAATGAAAGTTATGTGAGCACCATTTCAGTTAAGACGGGCATAGTGTAAGTTAAAATAATTGTTTCAGAAAAAGACTACCAGCCTACCTGTAAAGAGATTAGTCTCAGCTAAACTGTCACACCCTGAGATGTTTCACCTGTTGTCTTGTCTCCACCCCACACCATTAGTCCTCTGTGTATTTAACCCCTGTTCTCTGTTCTGTCAGCTGCCAGATCGTCTTGTCCTGTACAGTCGTTTCCAGCATTCCATGTTACCAGTGTTTTTTTCCCTTTACCCATGTTCAGTTCTGTTTTTTCCCCGGTGTCGATATCTGCCTGTTTTACCCGACTACGAGCCTGCCTACTCCTTTGTACCTCAGCCCTTGGTACAGCCTTGACTATCGCCTTCTGCCTGTCCACCGAACAACGAGTCTGCCTACCCCAGTGTACCTCTGCCGTGCTCTCCTGTTGCCAACCATTGCTTGCCCTCCGACTACGAGATTGTTTACCCATTAAATATAATTTCTTCTATTGGAATCTACTCTGCCTCTGTGTCTGCATTTGGGTCCACTTGCCTGCATTGTGTCAGGGTTGACGTTTGTCTGACTCTTGCTGTTTGATAATTCCATTGAAACCATCATTAATATTTGGACATGCACATGGACATAATCAAATATATTCTTTGTTCTCTCTGTTATCATTTCAGCAAGCTAGCTAGCTACAATGCCTTCAGAAAATAGTCATACTCCTTGACTTATTCTACATTTTGTTGTGATACAGCCTGAATTAAAAATGGATTAAATAGTTTTTTTCATGAATATGTACGATATAGACAATTTTGACTTTGTGTGTGTTTTATTTAGTGGAAATCCAATAGAAGACTACAGAGAAGAGCTCTTTGGCTCTCAGATGACTCGCAAATAGGACTTTTTAGCAGGTGTTTCATATTAATAAACATTTCCATGCTGGTGTGTGGTAATATTTAAATAAAACCCAGCCCTGAACCGAAACATAGGCTGAAAATAATTTGCACGTTATGTCAAAGGAAAAGACATGTAAAGCCCAAATCAAACAAATTAGAATGCAGAGGAGTGAATGAGAGAAAACAGACGGGCTGCAGCTTAAATCAAACGGAGAGACGCCGTCCACGGCGTCAAAATTGGCATGTTTATATATTTTTTATTTCACCTTTATTTAACCAGGTAGGCCAGGGGTCTGAGGTGAGCGAGGACTAACCTTTCCAGGGTCTTCATGATGTGGGATGTTAGCACTACAGGTCTGAAGTCATTCAGGACAGTGGGGTGTGCCTTCTTGGGCACTGGGACGAGGCAGGATGTTTTCCACAGCACAGGGACCCTTTCTAGGCTCAGGCTAAGGTTGAAGCGACGCTGGAGTATTCCACACAGTTGATCAGCACAGACCCTAAGCACCCTTGGGCTGATGCCATCAGGGCCCGCCGCTTTCCACTGATGTAGTCTCTCCAGCTCTCTCTTCACTTGGTTGGTGGTGAAAGCCAGCCCAGGTGGGGAGGTGGGGGGAAGGGGGGTGTTGAGGATCAGTCCAGAGGGAGCAGGAGTGGAGGTGGGGTCACTGATTGTCTCAACAGATGTGTTGTGAGCAAAGTGGGGGTGGGACAGCCGTGAGGGTGTATGGCCTTGGGAGCTGGAAGGGAGGTGGACAGGGCCAGTATCGAACCTGTTAAAAAATTGGTTCAGCTCATTGGCTCTGTCCTGGGTCCCCTCCGTCTGCCCACTGTTTGACTTTTTGAAGCCAGCGATATTTTTCATACCCTTCCACACCTCTCTCACCTGGCTCTGCCTCAGCTTGTCCTCCATCTTCTCACATGATGGCAGCTGGTCCTTTTGTGGCAGGGCTGGGTTTGTGGGTCGTTATCGTTATAAGTATATTTCGCAAGTCACGGTGACAGTAAGTGTGCACATTTGATACGTCCGTTCATTTCGTGTTGGTTTTTTTAACGTGACGTTTGTACATCGTGTGTTTGTTAGTTCGCACATTTGTGTTGGTTTATACGTAGTATAAAATAAATGTCGAACTACTATCCCTGCGCTGCATTTGGTCTCCCTATGCACCCTCTCGTGAAAGAACGACCCACCACAACGGGTGACGGTCGTCGTCTCCACTCCCATGCCAGAGCAATCCGCTTCACCGATGCCCAGTCCGGGTCCGGCCATCTGCTTCACTCCAGTGCCAGAGCAGTCCGCTCCACCGGTGCCCAATCCTGGTACGTCCAGTGCCAGCTCCCCGCACTCGACCTGAGGTGCGTGTCACCAGTCCGGTGCCACCTGTGCCGGCTCCACGCACCAGAACTCCAGTGCGCCTTCCCAGTCCGGTACGTCCCGTGCCGGCTCCCCTCACCCGACCTCCGGTGCG
Organism: Thymallus thymallus; assembly: GCA_023634145.1. Lineage (NCBI taxonomy): Eukaryota > Metazoa > Chordata > Actinopteri > Salmoniformes > Salmonidae > Thymallus > Thymallus thymallus. Next base: position 25,278,779 of record CM042421.1, on the reverse strand, counting down.
CCTTCCCAGTCCGGTACGTCCCGTGCCGGCTCCCCGCACCCGACCTCCAGTGCGTGTGCCCAGCCAAGTGCCTCCAGGGCCGGCTCCACGCACCAGACCTCCGGTGCGCCTTCCCAGACCGGTACGCCAAATGCCGGCTCCCCGCACCAGACCTCCAGTGCGTGCGCCCAGCCAGGTGCCTCCAGTGCCGGCTCCACGCACCCGACCTCCGGTACGCCCAGTGCCGCCCCCCCACACCCGACCTCCAGTGCGTGTGCCCAGCCAGGTGCCTCCTCCGGTGCGCCTTCCCAGTCCGGTACGTCCCGTGCCGGCACCCCGCACCCGACCTCCAGTGCGTGTGCCCAGCCAAGTGCCTCCAGGGCCGGCTCCATTCACCAGACCTCCGGTGCGCCTTCCCAGACCGGTACGCCCAATGCCGGCTCCCCGCACCAGACCTCCAGTGCGTGCGCCCAGCCAGGTGCCTCCAGTACCGGCTCCACGCACCCGACCTCCGGTGCGCCTCTCCAGTCCGGTACGTCCTGTGCCGATCCACTGCCCGGAGCCTCCCTTGATGGTCCACAGCCCGGAGCCTCCCGTGATGGTCCACAACCCGGAGCCTCCCGTGATGGTCCACAGCCCGGAGCCTCCCGTGATGGTCCACAGTCCGGAGCCTCCCGTGATGGCCCACAGCCCGGAGCCTCCCGTGATGGCCCACAGCCCGGAGCCTCCCGTGATGGCCCACAGCCCGGAGCCTCCCGTGATCGTCCACAGCCCGGAGCCTCCCGTAATGGTCCACAGCCCAGAGCAGTTTACCCCACCGGTGCCCACTCCAGGACCGGTCGTCTGCCACGCTCCATGGCCGGAGTCGCCTGCCACACCGGTGCCCAGACCAGGCCCGGTTAATTGCCCCGCTCCATGGCCTGAGCCGATTACCCCACCGGTGCCTACTCCAGGACCGGTCGTCTGCCATGCTCCATGGCCGGAGTCACCTGCCACACCGGTGCCCAGACCAGGCCCGGTTAATTGCCCCGCTCCATGGCCTGAGCCGATTACCCCACCGGTGCCTACTCCAGGACCGGTCGTCTGCCACGCTCCATGGCCGGAGTCGCCTGCCACACCGGTGCCCAGTCCTGGCCCGGTTATCTGCCCCGCTCCATGGCCTGAGTCGCCTAACCCACTGATGTCCATTCCAGGACCGGTCGTCTGCCACGCTCCATGGCCGGAGTCACCTGCCACACCGGTGCCCAGTCCTGGCCCGGTTATCTGCCCCGCTCCATGGCCGGAGCTGTTCGCCACACCGGTGCCCAGTCCGGGCCCGGTCATCAGATTAGAACCAGGGAGGAAGCTGTCTACTTCGCCAGGGCCGGAACCGCCACCTGCGATTATTATTATTTTAATACCCTCCCTAACCATCCCCTCATGTAATTGTATTTGGTGTCTTGCGGCCGGGAGTCCGCGCCTTTGAGGGGGGGTACTGTCAGGCTCTGGCCATAGAGAAGCCTATTGCTTCTCTATATATCTATGGTCAGAGTCTGACAGTTCTATGTGTTCTATTTCTGTGCTGTGTTTTGTGTTGGATCCCTAATTAGAGGCAGCTGATATGCATTGTCTCTAATTAGGGATCCTACTTAAGTTTGTATGTCCCACACCATGGTGTGGTTCATTGTCTGCATGTCCGGCAAGTAAGTGTGTTTCTGTTTAATATATATTGTTGTTATTTTGTATAGTTCGGTACTGAGTATATTTGAGTACAATAAATACAGTGGGGAGAACAAGTATTTGATACACTGCCGATTTTGCAGGTTTTCCCACTTACAAAGCATGTAGAAGTCTGTAATTTTTATCATAGGTACTCTTCAACTGTGAGTGACGGAATCTAAAACAAAAATCCAGAAAATCACATTGTATGATTTTTAAGTAATTCATTTGCATTTTATTGCATGACATAAGTATTTGATACATCAGAAAAGCAGAACTTAATATTTGGTACAGAAACCTTTGTTTGCAATTACAGAGATCATACGTTTCCTGTAGTTCTTGACCAGGTTTGCACACACTGCAGCAGGGATTTTGGCCCACCCCTCCATTCAGACCTTCTCCAGATCCTTCAGCTTTCGGGGCTGTCGCTAGGCAATACGGACTTTCAGCTCCCTCCAAAGATTTTCTATTGGGTTCAGGTCTGGAAACTGGCTAGGCCACTCCAGGACCTTGAGATGCTTCTTACGGAGCCACTCCTTAGTTGCCCTGGCTGTGTGTTTCGGGTCGTTGTCATGCTGGAAGACCCAGCCACGACGCATCTTCAATGCTCTTACTGAGGGAAGGAGGTTGTTGGCCAAGATCTCGCGATACATGGCCCCATCCATCCTCCCCTCAATACGGTGCAGTCGTCCTGTCCCCTTTGCAGAAAAGCATCCCCAAAGAATGATGTTTCCACCTCCATGCTTCACGGTTGGGATGGTGTTCTTGGGGTTGTACTCATCCTTCTTCTTCCTCCAAACACGGTGAGTGGAGTTTAGACCAAAAAGCTCTATTTTTGTCTCATCAGACCACATGACCTTCTCCCATTCCTCCTCTGGATCATCCAGATGGTCATTGGCAAACTTCAGATGGGCCTGGACATGCGCTGGCTTGAGCAGGGGGACCTTGCGTGCGCTGCAGGATTTTAATCCATGACGGTGTAGTGTGTTACTAATGGTTTTCTTTGAGACTGTGGTCCCAGCTCTCTTCAGGTCATTGACCAGGTCCTGCCGTGTAGTTCTGGGCTGATCCCTCACCTTCCTCATGATCATTGATGCCCCACGAGGTGAGATCTTGCATGGTGCCCTAAACCGAGGGAGATTGACCGTCATCTTGAACTTCTTCCATTTTCAAATAATTTCACCAACAGTTGTTGCCTTCTCACCAAGCTGCTTGCCTATTGTCCTGTAGCCCATCCCAGCCTTGTGCAGGTCTACAATTTTATCCCTGATGTCCATGCACAGCTCTCTGGTCTTGGCCATTGTGGAGAGGTTGGAGTCTGTTTGATTGAGTATGTGGACAGGTGTCTTTTATACAGGTAACGAGTTCAAACAGGTGTAGTTAATACATGTAATGAGTGGAGAACAGGAGTGCTTCTTAAAGAAAAATTAACAGGTCTGTGAGAGCCGGAATTCTTACTGGTTGGTAGCTGATCAAATACTTATGTCATGCAATAAAATGCAAATTCATTATTTAAAAATCATACAATGTGATTTTCTGGATTTTTGTTTTAGATTCCGTCTCTCACAGTTGAAGTGTACCTATGATAAAAATGACAGACCTCTACATGCTTTGTAAGTAGGAAAACCTGCAAAAACGGCAGTGTATCAAATACTTGTTCTCCCCACTGTATATGTCGAACTATCACTGCGCTGCGCCTTGGTCCCTCTCTACACCCAACCGTGACATCTGATCACTCTTCATGACATTCTGGAGTATATGCAAATTGCCATCATCAACACTGAGGCAGCAAACTTTGTGGAGACCAATACTTGTATCATTCTCAAAAACTTTGGCCACAACTGTACTAGCTACCACTATCCTCACATTCCTGAGCTAAAATAACAACTGTTTAGCACAGGCAGGTACCATGGCTCCCATAGGACATACACTGAGTACACAAAACATTAAGAATACCTGCTCTTTCCATGACCTACTGCCAACTGACAAGGTGAATCCAGGTGAAAGTTATTATCCCTTATTGATGTCACTTGTTAAATCCACTTCAATCAGTGTAGATGAAGGGGAGGAGACAGGTTAAGAAAAAACATTATTCTGTGGAAATTTCAGTACTTTAGCGTAACATTTCCTACAGCTTTCCTCAGGGTTCTATTAAAGTCATAATTGTTCGGAGAACATTAAGAAAACTTTCCATTAAAACCACAAGAAACTTTAGTAACGTTCGGAGAATGTTCTAAGAATGTTATTTAAAAACATATCCATTCTGTTTTCCACACCTGATGTTAATGAGTTCTTGTTTCCTTTGAAATAGGGTCTGCACCTACAGCACCCGATGTCAAAGGAAGGCCAAAAGGATATCAACCACCCGAACCACAGCCTGTTCACCCCGCTACCATCCAGGTGCATCAAAGCTGGGACCGAGACAGAAAAACAGCTTCTATCTCAAGGCCATCAGACTAGCCAGCTACCACCCGGTTACTCAACCCTGCACCTTAGAGGCTGCTGCCCCATATATAATTTCATATGTATATACTGTATTCTACTGTAAAATCTGTCGTTCTGCCCATGAACAAGGCAGTTAACCCACTGTTTCTAGGCTGTCATTGTAAATAAGAATTTGTTCTTAACTGACTTGCCTAGTTAAATAAAATAAAACATATATTTTAAATGCCACTCCAACATTGCTTGTCCTAGTATTTATATATTTCTTAATTCCATTATTTTACTTTTAGATTCTGGTGTATCGCTGTGAGCTGTTAGAAAATACTGCACTGTTGGAGCTAGGAACACAAGCATTTCACTACACCCACAATAACATCTGCTAAATATGTATATTTGACCAATACAATTTTATTTTATTTAAAAATACCTCCACACTGCTACCATACAGCGGGCAAACGCATGTACCCCCCCCCCCCCCGGACTTACATCTAGAGGACCCCCGCCGAGAGGACCTACATCCAGACCACAGCACCACCAGCCACATCCACAGCCCAACCAATCAATACCCCCCAAACAATGCCCACACCCCATATAGGCACTCTCAGATCAGACCTATGCACCTCATGCCCCCACTCCCGCAAAAAGGGCTTCAACATGAAAGTCACACATACGCCAGGCCGTCAGCAGGCAAACAGGCTCAACCCCCACTCTTACACTAGATCAAGCCAATGGCATGTACCAGATGCTCAGCAGGCTCTGCTCACACTAACTGGTCTGAGGCCAAAGCACACAACTAACAACATTGGACACATTATGGAACAAAAAGCCTTCACTATCTCATCCTGGAATATCCCAGGCCTGAGGTCATCTGCCTTTGGCCTAAAGAGCAGGAACCTGGATTTCACCAAAGAAATGAGAAATACAGACATTGTCATCCTACAAGAAACATGGTATAGAGGAGATTGACCCACTGGTTGCTCTCTAGGTTACAGAGAGCTGGTAGTCCCATCCCTCAAACTTCCAGGTGTGAAAGGAAAGGAACTCAGTGGGTATGCTAATTTGGTATAGAGCAGACCTAACCCACTCTATTAAATTAATCAAAACAGAAACATTTGGCTTTAAATTCAAAAGGAAATGATCTCAACAGGGAAAAATGTCCTCCTGTGTGCTGCCTTTATTTCCCCACTAGAATCCCCATACTTTAATGATGACAGCTTCTCCATCCTAGAGGGGAGATCAACCATTTCCAGGCCCAGGGGCTGTAGTGTACTAGCCTGTAGTGACCTAAATGCCAGAACCAGACACCCTCACAGGGGTACAAACACCTACCTGGAAGTGACAGCATTCCCTCCCCCATATGTCAAGGAAAATGTACAGATACCCCCCAAAAAGTAGTACTTTAAAGTATTTTTACTTAAGTACTTTATGCCACTGCCCCCGAGACACAACTATGACAACATAACCAACAAAAACGGGTCACAACTCCTGCAGCTCTGTCGGACGCTGGGTCTGTACATAGTCAATGGTAGGCTTCAAGGGGACTCCTATGGTAGATACACCTATAGCTCATCTCTTTGCAGTAGTACTGTAGACTACTTTATCATTGACCTCAACCCAGAGTCTCTCAGAGAGTTCACAGCCAGACCACTGACACCCCTGTTAGATCACAGCAAAATTACAATCTACTTGAACAGAGCAATAATCAACCATGAGGCAACGAACAAACTGCATACGATTAAGTAATGCTATAGATGGAAGGAAGGTAGTGTAGAAACCTACCAGAAGACTATTGGCCAACAACAAATCCAATCCCTCCAAGACAACCTGGACAAAATGTTTTCATGCATTTTTTTTAATTTAACCTTTATTTAACTAGGCAAGTCAGTTAAGAACAAATTCTTAATTACAATGACGGCCTACACCGACGACACTGGGCCAATTGTGCACCGCCCTATGGGACTCCCAATCACGTCTGGATACGAACCATGTTGTCTGTAGTGACACCTCTAGCACTGAGCTGCAGTGTCTTAGACCACTGCACCACTTGGAAGCAATTGTCACAAGAGGGTGCATACCTCGACCAAGACGCAGCGCAGGGATAGTAGTTTGACATTGTTTTATTTATGTATACTATGTATTAAAACAATCCAAAAGTACGAACTAACAAACAAACAAACACTATAGACAAAACGCCACGTTCACAAAACAAACACGAATGAACGGACATAACAAAAGCACACTTACTTTCACCGTGACTGCGACATATCACGACAACGACCCACAACCCAGTGTGAAAATCTACAAATGAAAATCTACAAACCTATGTAGGATCCCTAATTAGAGACGATGCGCTACAGCTGCCTCTAATTAGGGATCCCACACAAACCACCACCAGAAACAGAAAGAAAAGACCTGTCAGACTCTGACCATGGTTACATAGAGAAGCAAATAGGCTTCTCTATGGCCAGAGCCTGACAGTACCCCCCCAAGGCGCGGACTCCCGGTCGCCAAAGAAAACACACAAATACATGAGGGGGTTTAGGGAGGGAAGACTAGTCCGTCGGGGGCGGCTCCGGCGAAGTGGACAGTTTTCTCCTGTGCCCCCTCCTTATGATCGGGCTCGGACTGGGTACCGGTGGAGTAAACGGCTCCGGCCATGGAGCTGGGCAAATAACCGGGCCCGGACTGGGCACCGGTGGGGCAAACGGCTCCGGCCATGGAGCTGGGTAATTTACCGGGCCCTGGCCTGGGCACTGGTGGGGAAACCGGCTCCGGCCATGGAGCGGGGAAAACAACCGGGCCCGGAATGGGCACCGGTGGTGTAAACGACTCTGGCCATAGGAATGGGCACCGGTAGAGCGGACTGCTCAGGCACTGGAGCGGAGCAGACGGCTGGACCCGGAATGGGCACTGGTGGAGCGGACTGCTCTGGCTCAGGAGCGGAGCAGACGGCTGGACCTGGAATGGGCACCGGTGGAGCGGACTGCTCTGGCTCAGGAGCGGAGCAGACGGCTGGACCCGGAATGGGCACCGGTGGAGCGGACTGCTCTGGCTCAGGAGCGGAGCAGACGGCTGGACCTGGAATGGGCACCGGTGGAGCGGACTGCTCTGGCTCAGGAGCGGAGCAGACGGCTGGACCCGGATTGGGCACCGGTGGAGCGGATTGCTCTGACAAACAAACAAAACAGAAGCAAAGTCTTCTCATGCTTTGTTGATTTAAATTTGGCATGAGGGTCTGCTATACAAATTGATGAAAAGCAGTGTTGGATGGAAAGCATATGACATTATATAATCAATGTACACAAACAACAAGTGTCCAGTTAAAATTGGTAATAAACACAGATTTCTTTCCTCAGGGCCATGAGGTGAGACAAGGATGCAACTTGAGCCCCACTCTCCAACATATACATATCAATGAATTGGCAAGGGCACTATGACAGTCTGCAGCACCCGGCCTCACCCTACTGGACTCAGAAATCTAATGTCTACTGTTTGCAGATGATCTGGTGCTTCTGTCACCAACCAAGGAGGGCCTACAGCAGCACCTAGATCTTCTGCACAGATTCTGTCAGACTTGTGCCCTGACAGTGAATCTCAGTAAGACAAAAATAACGGTGTTCCAAAAAAGGTCCATTAGCCAAGATAACAAATTCTATCTAGACACTGTTGCCCTAGAGCACACAAAGAATTGCACCTACTTCGGCCTAAACATCAACACCACAGGTAACTTCCACAAGGCTGTGAACGATCTAAGAGACGAGGATAGAAGGGCCTTCTATGCCATTAAAAGGAACAAAAAACTCAACATCCCAATTAGGATCTGGCTAAAAATACTTCAATCAGTTATCGAACCCTTTGCCCTCTATGGTTGTGAGTTCTGCGGTCCACACACCAACCAAGAATTCACAAAATGGGACAGACACCCAATTAAAACTCGGCAAAATATACTTAGTGTACAATGCAAATCCCCAAACAATGAATGCAGAGCCGAATAAGGACTATAACCACTAGTTATCAAAATCCAGAAAAGTTCAATTCTACAACCACCTAAAAGGAAGCGATGCAGATGCTCACACATTCCACCACAAAGCCCTCACCTACAGAGAGATGAACCCAGAGAAGAGTTCCCTCAGCCAGATGGTTCTGGGGCTCTGTTCACAAACACAAACAGACCCCACAGAGACCCAGGACAGAAACACATTTAGACCCAACCAAATTTTGAGAAAGCAAAAAGATAACTATCAACAAAAAAACGGAGCAAATTGGAATGCTATCTGGCCCTAAACTCTCATACACAGTGGCAGAATACTTGACCACAGTGACCCTAAATTAAGAAAATTCTTGACTATGTACAGACTCAGTGAGCATAGCCTTGCTATTGAGAGAGGCCGCCTGTCACGGATCCCTCCAGTACTGTTGCTTAATCCGTGCACCAGTTCCAGAGGTCTATGTCACCGGCTCTAGGCGGGACTAAACTGTTTGATTACGCATACCTGGTTCCCATTCCTCCCTGATTAGGATTGTTATATACGTGCCCGCTGTTACCCATTGTCCTGGTCGTTTATTGTAGTACCTGTGCCTTGTTGTTTTGGCTCTCGTGCTGCGTGTTTTGTGCACTGGTTGTAATACGGGTCTCGTCCCGTGTAGTTATTCAGGTCTAGTCCCAGTGCCGTTACATGTATACTTGCTGTATTGTGTGGGTGGTGTATAACAACAAAAAAACTACTACATTTCTATACAACGTGACACCACCATAGGCAGACCTGGCTCTCGAAAGATGGCAGGCTATGTGCCCACTGCCCACAAAATGAGGTGGAAACTGAGCTACACTTCCTAACCTCCTGCTAAATGTATGACCACATTAGAGACACATATTTCCAACAAAGAATTTGAAAACAAATCAAACATTGGTGAACTACCTTATCTGTTAGGAAAAATACCACAATGTGTAATCACAGCAGCAAGATTTGTGGCCCATTGCCATGAGAACAGGGCAACAAGTGGAACACCAACAATACATCTATATTTATCTGTTTATTTTACCTTTCATACATCAACTACTTGCACATTGTTACAACACTGTACTGTGTAATGTGTCATGTTTAGTCATGTTTCCCTTATGTTTATTGCCTATTCCATTTTCTTTGGCAATATAAACATACAGTATGGTACTCATGTCAACAAAGCCATTTTAATTGAATTGAATTGAGAGAGATAAAAAGAGAGCGAGATACATGTTCTATACAAGTGCACAATTAGATAGGATAGGTACTTTATTGATCCCCGAGGGGAAATTTCTTCGTCAAGCAGCTACGAAAAAACACAGGTCAGGTGCAAAATGCCTGAACGAAATACACAAAAGACAGATACACGATACATGATACATAGAGAAGAAGTCTGGAGTGCAAAAAAGCTATAAAAAGACATTGCATAGTATGGGTGGATGGTGGAATATGTACACTATACCTACCTAACACTATAGAGTGTTAGGTGGAGAAAAAAAAAGACACAAATATTGCAAGTTGATACAGATAAATAAGGAGTATTTGCATGGTTAACTATACAGGTCGATGGCAGAGAAATACTTAAATAGCTAAATGTGCGTATGATATAAGTGAGGGTAATAATAGTTTACTTAATATACAGACTGGTTAAATGAACAGGTAAGTGAATATTTAGCATGGTTAAATTAACTGTACAGGTAAATATACAGTTACATTTACAGGTAAGTGAATATTTGCATGGTTACATTAACTGTACAGGTAAATGACAGGAAGAGATACTTAAATAGCTAAATGTGTGTATGATATAATTTGGGGTAATGTAACGAGCTGCTGGGACCTCCTCCTCTCCGGCGCTCCTCCTCGCCGGCGTTCTAACCGGCGGACGTGGGAAGATGGCAGTAACACCCTGATGATCCACACCTGTTTTTTTTTCACCAGTTTAATATTTTGTCTGCACCTTGTCAATTTCTCTCTTTTCTTTTAGTTTCCCTAGGTCTCTATGGATGGGTGCGGAGAGGGAGCTGGGCTACCCGGGGGGGCACCTGAGCTAGAGGAGAGACTTAGAGCCATGGAGGAACAAGTCGCCGGGTTGGTGACCGCACTCGGGGACATGATGTACCTCATGGCAGCACGATCGGGTGGGGAGCACCCGGTGGGTTCAGCTGGAGCCACAGTGTTACCAGTACCCGATCGTGTTGAGTCTCGTCACGTCCCGAGGGAAGACCTCCGGAGAGCTGTTCCGGATAAATATGACGCAATCCGGAGGGATGTCGTGGGTTCCTTCTCCAGTGTGAATTGTATTTGTCGGACTCGGAGAAGGTGCGCACGATGATCACTCTTCTCACGGGGCGTGCACTCGAATGGGCAACGGCACTCTGGGGGAGCGGGGCTGAGGAGTTAAGGTCGGTCCTGAGATTCATCGCTCAGTTCCGAGCAGTTTTTGACCATCCCGCGGAGGGGCAAGATGCAGGCAAGCATCTTATGCGTCTAGCACAGGGTCGGGGCACGGCTTCGGAGTATGCGCTAGCATTCCGGACGATGGCGGCGTCCAGTGGATGGAACGAGCCAGCTCTGAGGACCGCTTTCCGCAGAGGTCTGCGGACTGAGGTCCAGAAGTAGCTGGCTTGTGTTAGTCAGTCCATGACACTGGATGCCTTCATCGCCCGGGACATTGCCATCGATGTGCAGCTCCGGGCCCGTGACCAGCTGGCGATGGAGCTTGGGATAATGACACTCTCCGCAGAGGAGAGAGAACGGCGGAGTCGTCAGGGACAGTGTCTATTCTGTGGAGAGAGGGCACTTCAGGAGGGCGTATCCCTCGAACCAAGCAGGATGCAGGAAAGGGGTAAGTGGCCGGGAGGCGCAGGTGAGCACAGTAGGTGTCTTACGTGCAGATCATATAGCCAGCCCTTTCTGTTACTCAGTTGTGCTTTCCGGTGACATCCCTAATCATGTGTCCACAGCTCTGATTGACTCCAGAGCTGCGGGGAGTTTCATTGACCGGTCCTTGGTCGACGCTCTCCGGCTGCCGCTGCACCGTTTGAAGTCCTCAATGCCCATACCTGCTTTGGATGGTCGACCGGTGGGGTCTGGCTCCATTACTCACGTGACTTGTCCTGTCACCCTCTCTATAGCCCACCCTACTACCTCATCTCCATATTTATTTTATTATTTTCGCTAATTTTGCACTCCAGTATCTCTATTTGCACATCATAATTTGCACATACATCATTCCAGTGTTAATGCTAATCTGTAATTTATCTCACCACTATGGCCTATTCATTGTCCTACCTTCCTAACCTTACTACATTTTGCACTACATTTGCAAACTCTGTATATAGATCTTCTTTTGTGTTATTGACTGTACGTTTGTTTACTGTGTAACTCCGTGTTTTTTTTTGTCGCACTGCTTTGCTTTGTCTTGGCCAGGTCGCAGTTGTAAATGAGAACTTGTTCTCAACTGACCTACCTGGTTAAATAAAGGTGAAATAAAAATAAAATAAAATAATAACGGCTGCCATCGAGAGAGACTGGAATTGTTGGTGATCTCAACAATTCCAGTGGCGCCTCCACCCCCATCGGAGGTAGCTGGGGGTTTGGCATATCAGGTGGATAAGGTGCTGGACTCTCGGCTGCGGCGGGGTCGGCAGCTCCTCGCCCTCGGGGTCGTCCGGGGCGCCGGCGAGAGGCGACGTCAGGAGCCGTTCCTAGGGAGGGGGGTACTGTAACGAATGCCCTTCGCAGAGCTGCAGGACCTCCTCCTCTTCGGCGCTCCTCCTCGCCTGCGTTCTAACCGGCGGTCGTGGGAAGATGTCAGTAACACCCTGATGATCCACACCTGTTTTTCATTTGGTCTTCAGGGTCACTATAATACCTTGCATGTTTGTGTTCAACCCTTGCGGGTTATTGTTTCTTTGTGTATTGCTGTTTTCCACTATTAAATCTCAAATTTATTTCACATCATCCTTTTCTCTTCGCCACCTATTTTACTCTCACCCCTCGCAATATCACAGGTAATAATAGTAATTCTCTTAAAATACAGTCCTTTAATTACAGATAAATGCATGTATTGCACATTCAATATACTAAAAGCAATGAAAAGATACAAATGACAGGATACTAATATGCATTCCTGAGTGAATGACTACGTAAGTTTGTCAGGTTCTGACTGTGGTCAGGTCTCTGGCTCCCTCTAGGGGGGAGCTGTAGGACCGCAGTTAGAGCTTGACAGTGCACTGGGTGTTTTTGTGTTTGGTTCATTTCGATCCCCAGTTAGAGGCAGCTGTCTCGAGTTGTCTCTAATTGGGGATTCTATTTATGTTCACTGTTTTCCACCTTGGGTGTGGATTCTTGTGCGTGTATGTTGCATTGGGTTTGTTCTCACGCCAGTTCATTGTTTGCTTTCTCTCCATTGTTGTTTATCATTTGAGTGTGAAACGTTTAATAAAAAGGAATGTCGCTCCACCAACGCTCCGTTTACCGTCCCATATTTCAAGAACGTGACAAAGTTCAGGCCAAGAATTTCTTACAATATTGCACGTGATATGATATAACAACTGTACATGAATATACAGACCTGAATGAATAAATAAGTCCTGAGTGAATGAGTGATTACAGACCAGAGTTACTCACGGAGAGATGCATAATTGTTAAACTAGGTCCTAACACCCCAACAGTTCCAGGTCTATGTTGCCGACGGCACGGCACCCCGGTGAGGCATTAAATAGTCTAATAGCCGCCGCAAGGAAGGACCTCCTGTAGCGCTCTCTGGCACACCGTGGTGGGATCAGTCTGTGACTGAATGTGCTCCTCTGAGTCATAACCATGGCATGCAGAGGGTGGGTGACGTTGTCCATGATGGCCAGCAGTGTTGCCAGGATCTGTCTCTCCGCCACCTCCTCTTTACCCGAGAAGCATCACCAGCCTTTATGTTGGCGCCCCAGCACACCACTGCAAAAAAGATGGCACAGACTGGTAGAAAGTATGCAGTAGTTTACTGCACAAGTTGAAGGACCTGAGTCTCCTCAGAAAGTAGAGTCGGCTCTGGCCCTTTCTGTACAGAGCCCCGGTGTAAACTGCATTGGGAATACATTATGTAAACTGAAATACAGTAACAATACAAATCAATGTTGAAATTCCAACAACACTTACAGAAAAATAAACACAAGGCTCCCTCATTCAGTGCATCAATGGATAAACACGTCTACAATCCAGAGCATTTCACACAAAACTCTGGCAATGCCTGAATAGATCCATAGACATTCTCAATGGTTTATTAATTAATCAATGCTTAAGAGGAGAGGCCAAACAAGGCATTGGACCCATCGAGGGTCTCCTGAGGTGAAAAAGAAGCCTCTTCATGGAAGGCGGCTTGTAATTAGGCTCTAGCAGTGCTGCCAGGTGGGTCCAAGTTTGCCTTCAGGTCTGTGGGCCAAAGCCACAAAATGATTGTGTGGTTTCTGATGTGAGGGCATTGCCACAGAGGGTAACTGTAGTAACTATAGCCCCCCACAGCAATTCAGACACAAAATGTCAACTAAGGTGACTGGATCGGAAGATAATGAGACAGAATAGAAGTGAGCCACAGTTGTTAGTTAATACAGTAGTTAGTTAATACAGTAGATAGTTAATACAGTTGTTAGTTAATAATGCTGTTAGTTAATACAGTTGTTAGTTAATACATCAAAAGCATCAGAGACCGGAATGGGAACCCCACATTTCCCAAATATTCCATAGACTGTCAAAAGGAAATATCCATCCATACATTTCAAAACAGCTTCTGTATTCAACGGATGCCATACCACAAATCCAAGGGGAGTAGAAGTCCACAATCCAGACTAACTATAAAAACCAGATCACTGGAAAGTAAAAGTTGTCTGGCTCAAGTCGATCACAGCTCGTTGTGTTTTCGTATCATTTACCAGCAGTACTCATTGATAACCACCCAACACTAACACTAAGAGAATCGTCCATCTTCTCGGCTGTAACGCTAAGAGACCACTAATTGAGCTCCCACCACTGGCCAGGGACCAAGTACCTATTAATAATTGGCATGGTTTATTTTTCATTGCTCCACTAAAGATAAACATCCTTGATCCTCTGTTAAGGCAGTTTGGCAGAGGTAGGTAGGGCATTGGAAAATATGAATTCACCAACCGCCATTAATAATCGCCACAGGACAGGATAGAATAGTATTAATGGATATTGCTGCAGCAGCCATTGTTAGTGAGAGCAATAAGTATTGTATTAGTGTCTAGTTAGGGGGTAGATGGGAAAATAGAAAGGGAAATAATATCACTGTGTAACAAATTCATTTTAATTGCAAAGAAATACAATAAAAAGCAACAAAAGCTCAAAATCCAAAGCAAAGCTCCCATGTAAATCATGAGGTAGATTAGATTGTTATACTGCTTGTGATCCCCACCTAGTGAACATTCCACATCCCAACACCCATCGCCTCAACTTCCCCAGAACACAGAAGGTTTAGGCATGCTATTAAATAGATAAGATGATTCTTTATCATGATGGTCAAATATGAGATCAGCCATTTTATGACAGCAGGGTTAGAGAATGGTCTTTAAAATGGTAGTCTTGGTGGAATGGGCTGCTCGTCGGTGATAAACACCGCAATCTTAGCCATATAAAGATGAACAGTCCCGTAACGTATGAGCCTCATCTCCACCCTGAGCAAGAAGTCCCGGGGTTCCGTCACGAGGCTTTGTAGTGAAATCACTCCGCTGTGGGCCAGTCTCTGGGCACTAAAGAAGCCACCTTGGTCTCCGGCGACAACGTCTAGCTGGATGTTGTCCCCTGGGACTGAGTTGGAGGGCCCCATGCGGAAGACATCGGCCGGCACAGAGATGTTGTTGGGGAACGTGACATTGTAGATAGAGATTCTTAAGGGGAGGGATAAACACGAGGGGTCACATATGTACTCGCAGGCTACGCATTCACAACGTCTGGATGGAGAAGGGAATATCAGGAGGGATGCGAAGCACAAGGGACAAAGAGAGTCTAAAATGGTGAAATTAAAAATAAGAGTTGTGTGACTGTCACAAGTGACAATTCTGGTCAGACAAAATTGTCACCAAAGATTGCCACCAGCTGCAGCCCATATGCAAAACTGTAGTGTGATACAGTATGTCAACAGATGCCGAGCCACCTCTTAAGAAAAGGATTAGTTATAAAAGAGCAATGAGAACTGATCAAAGAAAGAGCTATGAAGCAGAAAGTGCTCATTTTACACAGACACAGCAGGCCAGACAGTTTAGTTCTAGTTCTCAGTGGGTGGACACTCGAAGGACAGAGGACAGACATCTGAACCCTCCCTGTACGTTGAAACAGCTCTCAGCTCTGTCACCGCACAGCTGTGGGATCCGGCCACACACTCCTTAATATCTGAACAGAGAGAGAACGAAAAATGTTATCAGTGTGTTTCACATACAATATTGCACATACACAGTCATGCAGAGAGAGAGAGAGAGAGAGAGAGAGAGAGAGAGAGAGAGAGAGAGAGAGAGAGAGAGAGAGAGAGAGGAGATTGTACCCAAACAACTGAAAAGGTGTGGCTGCCATCGAATATGAAGGCAACTGAATGCAGGTTGGAAGATGTGACATTCCCACCACAGCCTAATACCAGGCTTGCTGTCCTAAAAGCATGCTGTCCTAAAAATCCTGTAACTTTAAATATTTACATCCTATATACTGGTCTCTTAGTAAATTATTCCAATACTGCCCATATTTGCTCCTACCTTCACATTAATTGACCTACCATCGATGTCACTGAGGTGGTAGCCACGGCGACAGTTGCACTGGTAGGAGCCATGAACATTAGCACACTCCTGACTGCAGGGGTTCATCTCACACTCATAAAACATCATTTGTATCAGTATGAATTGCAAATGTTGGACTCAAAATATGTGAGACTACTGTAATTCCTGAAAAAAGCTGAATAGAACAAAAGATGAAAATACTCCAGCTTTTCTCTCCCAGCACCAATAGCACACTGCAGCGTTGGAGTAGCACACACACAGTCCTTAAATTCCTTTGACCCGAGCACCCCCAAGCAGACCGAAAGATGGATTCAGAGAGAATTAACTTCTTTGGTGGAGTCATAGCTTCTTACCTTCACAGTTCCTGCCGTCACTGGCCAGTTTAAGCATGTGGTACAGGAACACTGGCGAGGCGTCCTGAGTACTGCCTGCACTTGTTAATGAAAAACACATAATAACAAGAGAGATGTGTGAAAAGAGGCTTCAGTTGAGATCACAATACTGAATTTGCCTGCCAGAAACAGCTGATTCAGAGGGGAGGGATGACAGCATACAGTACCATCGCATAGTCTGACGATGCTGTTGAAGATGGAGCCAGGTCTGCACTGGCAGAGGAAGGAACCCAGCAGGTTGATACAACCGTGGCCCTGACACGACCCTTCTACCAGACACTCATCCACATCTAGAGGGAGAGAGTAAACACCTCTCTCCCAGCTCCTTCCTTCACCCTGTCCCTCGCCCTCTCCTCTCCCTCCTCCTCCTCTCCCTCTCTCCCACCTCTGTCTGTCTGTTGATTATCTCTCTCTCTCACTCCCCCCTCCCTCCTCTCTCTACCTCTTCCCTCATTCACCCTCTCCCTTTCTCTCTCCACTCTCTCCCCCTCCCACACTCTCCCCCTTCTCTCTCTCCCTCTGGCATTAGTGCGTAAGCCTAATATTCAGGGCCTATAACTGTAAACTCGCCAAATAGTCTACACGCCAACCATCAAATGTTTTTTGGAACAGGCAGAAAAAGTTCATATCGATCCACAGAGACAAAAAGGACAACGTCAGAGTTTAATTCAATAAGAGAAAAGCTACGAAATGTAGAGTTGAACATATAGAGAAGGGAGGGCCAGAACAGTAGTTTGTTGAAGTGGTGAAAGAGGATGATAGCAGTGTTATGTTATGTGGTGATGGTGAGGCGTTGTACACATTCACCAGTCACAAGACGGGGACTTCAAATACACTTATGGCACGTCAGGGAACCGCAGCTTACTGTTCAGATGGGTTCAATGGAAACTGAAATCTTGACACTGACTGTAGGTCTATAACCTCTCACATAGCCTTAATATTATCTCCTGCAGAATTAAGCATTTCTTGCAGAAAAATGATACACTACATAACCAAAAGTATGTAGACACCTGATCGTCGAATATGTCATTCCAAAATATGGAGTTGGTTCCCCCTTTGCTGCTATAACAGCCTCCAGTCTTCTGGGAAGGCTTTCCACTAGATGTTGGAACATTGCTGCGGGCACTTGCCTCCATTCAGCGACAAGGCCCTGGCTAGCAGTCAGCGTTCAAATTCATCCCAAAGGCGTTGGATGGGGTTGAAGTCAGAGCTCTGTGCAGGCCAGTCAAGTTCTTCCACACCAATCTTGACAAACCATTTCTGTATGGACCTCACTTTGTGCACGGGGGCATTGTCATGCTGAAACAGGAAAGGGCCTTCCCCAAACAGTTGTCACAATGTTATTGTACGCTATAGCGTTAAGACTACACCACTCCAGCCTAACGCTTGGCATTGCGCATGGTGATCTTAGGCTTGTGTGTGGCTGCTCAGCCATTGAAACCCATTTCATGAAGTTCCCGACGAACAGTTCCTGTGCTGACGTTGCTTCCAGAGGCAGTTTGGAACTCGCAGTGAATGTTGCAACCGAGGACAGGTAATTTTTTCACGCTATGCACTTCAGCACTCGGCGGCCCTGTTCTGTGAGCTTTTGTGTCATAACACTTTGCAGGCTGAGCCGTTGTTGCTCCTAGACATTTCCACTTCACAATAACAGCACTTACAGTTGACGGGACACCTCGAACTGACTTGTTGGAAAGGTGGCATCCTATGACGGTGCCACGTTGAAAGTCACTGAGCTCTTCAGTAAGGCCATTTTACTGCCAATGTTTGTCTATGGAGATTGCATGTGTCACACCCTGATCTGTTACACCTGTCCTTGTCCTTGTCTCCACCCCCCTCCAGGTGTCGCCCATCTTCCCCATCATACACTGTGTATTTATACCTGTGTTTTCTGTCTGTCTGTGCCAGTTCGTCTTGTTTGTCAAGTCAACCAGCGGTTTTCTCCTAGCTTCTGTTTTTTCCCAGTCTCTGTTTTTCTAGTCCTCCTGGTTCTGACCCTAGCCTGTCCTGACACTAAGCCTGCTTGACTGACCATTCTGTCTTCCCTGACCTCAAGCCTGCCTGCCGCCCTGTACTGTTTGGACTCTGACCTGGTTTATGAACCCTTGCCTGTCCCTGACCTGCCCTTGGCCTACCGCTACTATAATAAATATCAGAGCTCAAACCATCTGCCTCCTGTGTCTGCATCTGGGTCTCGCCTCGTGTCATTGTAGCCTGCCCTGACCTTGAGCCTCCCTGCTGTTCTGTACCTTGTCCCACCACACTGGATTACTGACCTCTGTCTGCCCTTGACCTGTCGTTTTGCCTGCCCCCTGACAGATGGTGGGAGCGGTGGTGGATTGGCCCCAGCCTACGTCCAGGGTGCAGCTGCAACGTTTCCTGGGATTCGCCAACTTTTATTGTTGCTTTATCTGGGGTTACAGCACCCTGGCTTCCCACCTGTCTGCACTCACCTCTCCCAAGGTTCCGTTCACGTGGTCCCCAGCTGCTGACTGGGTGTTCCGGGATCTCAAACACTGCTTCACCACAGTTCCCATCTTGGTTCATCCTGACCCGTTCCGTCAGTTCACGGTGGACGCCGATGCTTCGGATGTCGGAGTGGGGGCTGTTCTGTCCTAGCATTCTGCCTTGGACCTCAAGTTACATCCTTGCGCCTTCTTCTCCCACTGACTCAACGCCACAGAGAAGAACTACAATGTGGGGAATCGTGAGCTTCTCGCGTTGAAGATGGCGTTGGAGGAGTGGGGGCACTGGCTGGAGGGGGCGGAACATCTGTTTATTGTGTGGACCGACCAAAAGAACCTGGAATATCTCCGCTCCGCCAAGCTCTTAAATTCTAGACAAGCTAGGTGGACCCTGCTGTTCACCCGGTTCAACTTCTCCCTCTCATACCGGCCGGGATCTAAGAATGTCAAGCCGGATGCGCTGTCACACTGCTATAGCCCCACGGCTACAACCCCGGAACCTGAGAACATCCTTCCCACTTCGTGCCTGGCAACGGCACTCAGCTGGGGAATAGGGAAGCAGGTTCGTGAGGCGCAGCATTCCCAGCCAAACCCGGGGGGGGGGGTGGCCTACCATGGTTTCTGACGTCTCCGCGTTCGTCGCCGCATGCACGATCTGTGCACAGAACAAGACTCCTCGGCAAGCTCCGGCTTGTCTGCTTCAACCTCTTCCTGTCCCTCACTGTCCCTGGTCTCACATATTCCTGGACTTTGTCACAGGTCTTCCCCCGTCTGATGGCAACACCGCCATCCTGACCGTAGTGGATCGGTTTTCCAAAGCTGCCCACTTCATTCCTCTCCCCAAGCTACCCTCTGCCAAAGTGACGGCCCAGCTCATGGTGCATCACGTCTTCCGGATCCATGGACTGCCAGTGGACATGGTCTCCGACCGGGAAAGAGCCCGGCCCTCAAGACTCGGGAGAGAGCCCGGCCCTCAAGACCACCTCCAGGTATCGATGACAAGCTCGTCTCGGGCAGAAGGTATGGCTGTCCACCTGGGATCTGCCCCTCCGGGTGGAATCCCGCAAACTTTCCCTCCGGTTTATCGGCCCTTTCCCCATCTCCAAGGCCATTAGCCCCTCTGCTGTTCGTATTCTGTTGCCCCGTACCCTCCGTATACACCCCACTTTTCATGTGTCCAGAATTAAACCCATGTCTCGCAGCCCTTTGTGTCCTGTCTCGTGTCTCCTGTCAGCAACGGGTGTGGCTGAAATAACCGAATCCACTAATTTGAAGGCATGTCCACATACTTTTGTGTATATATAGTGTACACCAAATGTAGCCAAACTTTTGAGTGGAGAAATATTATTTATTTATTTCAGCATCTTGAGAAAATGTGAATGCGCAGTTAGATACCTTCTTTAGAAGTGCTATCTTGATCAGCATCATAAAAGCTGATAGCATTTCAACCACATAAAATATGCATCCAAGCCAAACTGAAATACTATTAGAAAAATGTTGAGTTAACAGAAATGTTTTGTTATTGCATTTTCTCCCCCATCCCTAAATGTCTTTGCTCAGCGAAAGAAGCAGAGATGACAGAAAACATTTACAGATGTCAATTAGATTGAAGCATTCATTCTATCAATGTATGACATTTTTCTGGTGTGCGATGGTTTCTATAGTCTTCAAGGGAAACATATAATGGCAGAAGAGAAGCTGCATGTATCTTATTATAGATGATTGCACCCCAGGCCTCAGATTTTCACTTTATCACATTTAGTTGGGCGGTTGTGGATGAACAAACAGATGACCACTAATGTGCATGTCTGATTGCTTGAGTGTATTCTAGCCTATGGTCAGTCACCTGTTCTATATGTTAAGGGATGCACTATTTTTGCATCAGTCTACATACTCACCCTCACAGTTGTGTTGGTCTGTTTTGAGTTTGTAGCCATTGAAGCAACACACATGTGCCCTTGCCCACACACAGATGTGAACACTTGGTGGGTCCTTAACACACACAAAAACACACACAGGTACATGTCAGTTCATTTGTTATATCATCAGTTATCACATATTACTACACTACCAACTCTACTCTCCAATCCTGAAAAGGCCCTCCTGCGCTGACTGAGATAACTGAATGTCAACACCCGGATACTCTCCAACTACTACGCCTACCATATAGAGAGTGTGCTGACGTTCTGTTTCCTAGCCTGGTACGGGGGGGTTGTCAGTATCTAACAAGGGCAACCTCAGGAGGTGAGGATATGAACCTGGGGTCCAAGCTCTGAGGGCTGCAGTGCAGGGGGCACATTCACCACTCTCTTGAACTAATCTTATCAAACAAGTTAGAAACTTTTTTTTTTAAAGATATGTTTCATGGCCTGTCTTAGACCTACATTAAAATGGAACAAAATGCAAATGATACCTTTGATGTTCTACTTATGACAATCGCCCATCATTACAACTGACTGAACAGTCGCTTAAGCTACGTGTCAGTGAGAATAATTTCTCATATTTATTCCCTTTCAATTACAATTGTATAGATAATAGGCCTTATGTTTGTAGATCAACTGAGGTGTGTCAAGTTCTGACTGTGGTCAGGTCTCTGGCTCCCTCTAGGGGGGAGCAGTAGGGCCGCAGTTAGAGCTTGACAGTGCACTGGGTGTTTTTTGAGTTGGTTAATTTCGATCTCCAATTAGAGACATCTGTCTCGAGTTGTCTCTAATTGGGGATTCTATTTATGTTCACTGTTTTCTGTTACCCCACTCGTGGGGGCTACCGCAGGAGCTCTCACAGGATGGGGATTGGCGGTGGAGAGAAGACGACTGGGGCAGTCGGAGATCGCCAACGCCGATTCCCAGTCCGGTGCCTCCTGCGCCGGTCCAAAGTCCGGAGCCTCCAGTGACGACCCACAGACCGGAGCCTCCAGCGACGACCCACAGCCCGGAGCATCCAGCGACGGTTCACAGCCCGGAGGCTCCCGTGACGGTCCAGAGTCCGGAGCCTCCTGTGATGGCCCAGAGTCCAGAGCAGTCCTCTCTACCGGTGCCCAGGCTGGGGGTGGTAGCCAGCATTGCTACGTGGTGGGGAATCGTCTCTGAGCTGGTGTTCAGGTTGGGCACGGTGTTCAAGTCTGCTGGGGAGTCTGAGCTCCTCAGTCTGCAGGAGCCCAGGCTGGGGCTAGTAGCCAACATGGCTACGTGGTGGGGGAACATCTCTGCGCTGGTGTCCAGGTTGGGCACGGCATTCAAGTCTGCCGGGGAGTCGGAGCTCCTCAGTCTGCCGGTGCCCAGGCTGGGGCTAGTAGCCAACATGGCTACGTGGTGGGGGAACGTCTCTGTGCTGGTGTCCAGGATGGGCATGGCGTTCAGGTCTGCTGGGGAGTTGGAGTTCCTCAGCGTGCCGGTGCCCAGACTGGGGCCGGTATCCAGCCCAGCTACGTGGCTGGAGACAGTCTCTGCGCTGGTGTCCAGGTTGGGCACGGCGTTCAGGTCCGCTGGGGAGTCGGAGCTCCTCAGCGTGTCAGTGCCCAGTCTGGGGCCGGCAGCCAGCCCAGCTACGTGGCTGGAACTACACTCTACGTCGGTGCCCAGGCTGGGTACGGCATACAGTCCCGCTCCAGTTCCAGAGCTGTCCGCTCCACCTGTGCCCAGCCCAGAACCGGACGTCTGCCCTGCTCCAGTGCCGGAGCAGTCCGCTCCGCAGAGGTCCAGTACGGGACTGGTCCTCTGCTCTGCTCCAGTGCCGGAGCAGTCCGCTCCACCAGTGCCCAGTCCGGAGCCTCCGCCGGATCTGGTGCCACGTCCGGTACCAGGTCCGGAACCTCCTCCGACACCGCCCCAGTGGTCCGCTCTGTTCCCCCTTCTCCCTCTTGTGTGTTTTTTTTAAGGGGGAGGAGAGTATCGCGGTCGGGAGCCCGCGCCTTAGGGGGGGGTACTGTCAGGTTCTGACTGTGGCCAGGTTATCTGGCTCCCTCTAGGGGGGAGCTGTAGGGCCGCAGTTAGAGCTTGACAGTGACCTGGGTGTTTTTTGAGTTGGTTAATTTCAATCCCCAATTAGAGGCAGCTGTCTCGAGTTGTCTCTAATTGGGGATTCTATTTATGTTCACTGTTTTCCACCTTGGGTGTGCATTCTTGTGCTTGTATGTTGCATTGGGTTTGTGCTCACGCCAGTTCACTGTTTACTTTCTCTCCTTTGTTGTTTTACGTTGAAGTGTGAAACGTTAAATAAAAAGGAATGTCGCTCCACCAACGCTCTGTTTACCATCCCATCATTCAAGAACGTGACAAGGTGAACAAACCTATAACAGCCAAGGTGATAATGACGGGTCATAATTGCTTGTTTTTACTGTTTTCCAAATAGCATTTTTTTGTTTTTAATTGTATAGAAATGCATTAAATTGTCCATGCATGTATTGTATTGTATGCTTGGCAGAACTGTAACAGAAAATATACAGGTTCAAATATACATAACTGACTGAATCAGAGGTGCCTGACCTTTGCATGGGCATTTAGCCGGCGCCTGCAGTGGATCACTAGGTGAAGGGTTGAGTTCAGTCTAGGCTGTGGAAGAAAACCAATCTTTTTAAATGTACACTTTCAAGGTACAAAATAAATAGCAGTTACAGCCTTAGAACATGGTGGCCCAATAAGACAGACTGAAGTCACAAAATGATGTTACGTGTTACTCTATTTCAATCTAATCAATCAACAATAACCTTATCGGGGAGCTTTGCTTGGTTAATTGATTGACTTGGTTTAGTTCACTGTAGGTGCGATAAAATTGATTCACTTGTTTTTCTCTACAATGTCCAGGTCAGTGCTGGGAATGAGACACTTGGGTTCTGGAGCACCATTTGGTAAGCACTGATGTAGCACTAGGATACCTTGAGCCCCAGCAGCAGGCCTGTTGTGCTCTGGTCGTACCCCACCACAGCAGGCCTGTTGTGCTCTGGTCGTACCCCACCACAGCAGGCCTGTTGTGCTCTGGTCGTACCCCACCACAGCAGGCCTGTTGTGCTCTGGTCGTACCCCACCACAGCAGGCCTGTTGTGCTCTGGTCGTACCCCACCACAGCAGGCCTGTGGTGGGGTACGATTTATTCCACTGCAAAAATTGACTAAAAGGTCCAAGTAGGTTCATTTTGGTCATAAAGTCAGTATCTTCCAAAACTGAGTTTTGTGAGATTTAAGTACAAGACTTTGTCGGGACTTGCTTGAGGGTTGGGTTTAGATTTCGACAATGCCCACTAAAACAGGATAAATAGCCCACTTTCCCACTAATACGGGATAAACAGCCCACTTTCCCACTAATACGGGATAAACAGCCAACTTTCCCACTAATACGGGATAAACAGCCAACTTTCCCACTAATACGGGATAAACAGCCCACTTTCCCCCTAATACGGGATAAACAGCCCACTTTCCCCCTAATACGGGATAAACAGCCCACTTTCCCACTAATACGGGATAAACAGCCCACTTTCCCCCTAATATGGGATAAACAGCCCACTTTCCCACTAATACAGGATAAACAGCCCACTTTCCCACTAATACAGGATAAACAGCCCCCTTTCCCACTAATACGGGATAAACAGTCCACTTTCCCACTAATACGGGATAAACAGCCCACTTTCCCCCTAATAGAGGATAAACAGCCCACTTTCCCCCAATTACGGGATAAACAGCCCACTTTCCCCCTAATACGGGATAAACAGCCCACTTTCCCCCTAATACGGGATAAACAGCCCACTTTCCCCCTAATACGGGATAAACAGCCCACTTTCCCACTAATACATACATAAACAGCCCACTTTCCCACTAATACGGGATAAACAGCCCACTTTCCCCCTAATACAGGATAAACAGCCCACTTTCCCACTAATACAGGATAAACAGCCCACTTTCCCACTAATACAGGATAAACAGCCCACTTTCCCCCTAATACGGGATAAACAGCCCACTTTCCCCCTAATACGGGATAAACAGCCCACTTTCCCACTAATACAGGATAAACAGCCCACTTTCCCACTAATACAGTATCTCATCCCACTTTCCCACTAATACAGGATAAACAGCCCACTTTCCCCCTAATACGGGATAAACAGCCCACTTTCCCCCTAATACAGGATAAACAGCCCACTTTCCCACTAATACAGGATAAATAGCCCACTTTCCCACTAATACAGTATAACAGCCCACCTTCCCACTAATACAGGATAAACAGCCCACTTTCCCCATAATACGGGATAAACAGCCCACTTTCCCCCTAATACAGGATAAACAGCCCACTTTCCCACTAATACAGTATCTCATCCCACTTTCCCACTAATACAGGATAAACAGCCCACTTTCCCCCTAATACGGGATAAACAGCCCACTTTCCCCCTAATACAGGATAAACAGCCCACTTTCCCACTAATACAGGATAAACAGCCCACTTTCCCACTAATACAGTATAACAGCCCACCTTCCCACTAATACAGGATAAACAGCCCACTTTCCCCATAATACGGGATAAACAGCCCACTTTCCCCCTAATACAGGATAAACGGTAATTGCGCTCTATCCAATTGTACCGCATAGCACAGACAGACGGTCCTGCCCAGCAGCGCAGCAGATTGGATTTTGTTTACATAAAACAAGACGTCGCACATTTTTTTTTAGTTAAGAAAAACTGCACCAAACACAGCTAAAATTGCGCAATTAAAGCCTCCTCGGCAAAAACGTCAAAACGAATGATTGATTTCTTGAGTTATCTTAGATTCATTCGGACTATTTTGAGGAAGTGGTACTGGCTTTGTTACTATGGTGTTTCGTGGGGAATAAACATCCGTAGCCCCCACATCGAACCACACCCCCAAGAATGAAATCACTTTCTTCATCATGAGCAACAGAAAAACACGCGGAATCGGTGCATTCAGCCTCCCATTATGAATGCAGTAACAATGCTCAATAAAGTATTGTTTTTTCTTCTTGGCACTAGGCTACTTACCACAATGACAGTCAACAGCAGACGCGTTATAACATCTAATTATCTAACCATTCTTGAACTGTCCTGGATTTATTCATGTACTTCCCTACCAACAGAGGCCTCTTATGAACTGGGTCACACAGGTTGCAGGCAGACATACATACTGTCCTCCTGAAAACCAGGTGTTACTGTTACCTGCCTGCAGATGTGAGAGGCAGCGATTAGAAGGAGGACTGTACAGTCTCGTTCACCCAGAGCTCGACTCCTCCCATCCTGACAGCAGTCCTTCAACGTGGGCGAATGGTACTCTGGGTGCTCTGGCCAAGTTTATGTGAGGTGAATGGTACTCTGGGTGCTCTGGCCAAGTTTATGTGAGGTGAATGGTACTCTGGGTGCTCTGGCCAAGTTTATGTGAGGTGAATGGTACTCTGGGTGCTCTGGCCAAGTTTATGTGAGGTGAAAACACGGTGAGAAAGGTTTTGACAAAAGAGTGAGAGAGGAGGTAAATAAGCAGCATTAATTCTATGGCTAAGCCTAGTCAGAAGATGTAGGCTGTATACAAGCCAGTGGCGACCCGTCGTTCGGGGCAGGTGGAGCAGAGCCCCACCTGTTTGGAGCCCTACATTTTAGCCAAAAATAATAATAATAATACATCTTTGCCTGTTTTGCATGTTATTTTGGCATTAATACGTGTCACATATCCGTTTGCAAACAATGTAAAAATCTATATATCATTGAGTTAATAAAGCCACATATAAACATGGTCCCTTTTTTGTTTTCTTGAGTAAGGCAGCTCCAAAATGTAAGTGTTTCAGCCTAGCTCAGTGCTTTCTGTGGTGGTGGGGCAAGCCAGCAGAAAATAGGAGAATTGTGCCGTGATTGGCTCAGTGTTCTGTCACTCATGGGGACACTACGTCACCGCCAGGTCTAAGTCCTTAGTAAGGGTAGACATTAAAAATTCAAGCCCTTTGGGTCCTGCCATAGAGTTACATTAGAAGTGCCCTTCCAAGAAGGCTCAAGGTCATTAGCCACAGATAAAATGACGTCAAATCACGTTATATGTACAGTAGCTTTGATTGGACTGATAATGTCAACATCTTACTTTCAAAATCTTAGCTAGCAGTCATCATCATGAATCAAGTCTACAATCTACTGGCAAATCCTTTTTAATCCTTGTCATATGAAGATAAATAATGAAGAGAAATTATAGATAAAACGTATCGGTGCTCATCAGCCATTGGACATAAACATTACACGACAAGTTGGAAATCGCTAATTCAACAATGAGTGGTTTGGAAGCAATCGTTGTCAGTGGCTAACTGCAAGCATTGCAACTGGGAAGTCGGGAATAAACAAGTTCAGACTGGGAAAATACGCTTTGAACGGTCATCCAACTCGGGAATTGTAAATCTGGCCTCTTTCTCTTTCTTTGATCATAGAATTTGCCCAGGAAGGTAATACTAAGTGTATGTTGTGGGTCTCTTTTTTTTCACAGGACCTCCCATGTGCATGACATTTTTTATGGGCCTAATATATAGTATATTACTATAGCAGACTAAAGACATGTCATTTAACGGTTTTAATATTATTGCCAAACAAATCACTTTAAAACGTAGGCTACCTGAGCATGTTCAACTTCTCCAAAAGAATTCCAGCATCCAAACAGTGCAATTAGATTTTTTTATTTAACCTTTATTTAGGCAAGTCAGTTAAGAACAAATTCTTATTTACAATGACAGCCTACCTACAGGGTCAGCCAGTGTCAGCCATAGTAGTACGGCGCCCCTGGAGCAAATTAGGGTTAAGTGCCTTGCTCAAGGACACAGACATGTTTTTCACCTTGTCGGCTCGGGTATTCAAACCAGTGACCTTACGGTTACTGGCTCAACGCTCTGCTAGGCTACCTGCCGCCCAAATGAATGGAAAGAGACTCTTGTTACAAAACACCAAAAAGTGTAGTGATGTTCAATGATTGTAATTGGGCCTACACTCTTGTAGCCTGAATTAATTCATGCGTTTTGCTGACAAAAGGACCTTTTTTTGTAGAAAGAAAAGTTGGGTCAGCTGAAAAAGGTTTGTGATATGGGACTGTCCCAGGATAAAAAGTGCAGCCACATGGGGAAAACATTGTTTAAACCATGACACAGAGGTTGGGGTATTCGTTTAATTGGGAATAAGCTTTTATTTTTATATATACCACTGTAGAAGTACAAATTGCAATTTAAACAAATAGGAGAATGGTTAGATTAGCATTATTTAGAGACTTTGTAGCATTTAGCGGGGCTCATGTCTCCTAGGGATCGGAGTTGATAGGAACTGAACGATCCACTATCTCTACTCTAGACACTTATCAAGGAGGGGAAAGAACAAAACTAGCCTGACAACTCACACTAAATTGTTCCTCTGCTCTGTCGTTTGCTACATACTTTACTCTGAGGCTGTCGTCATAGATGTGGTAAAGAGATCAATGGAACTCAATTAAAACAACGGAAATGCCATGGAAACACATGGGGAAAGATGCCTGGGGGAAGCGCCTGAATCTCCTCATTGCCCCCCAGCAAATATGTCTACATTTAGGCTATTGTTTATATGTGCATTTCACACTAGGTTGAGGTAAAGATTTGAGTATATATGTGTATTTCACACTATGTAGAGGTAAAAATATAATGCTAGTATGTATGTCAACCTCAGTACATGTTACCGTCATTGTCACCAATCAGCTGCATTAAAGTTAAAAATGACTAACACCACTGATTTCTCTATTCTAGCTAGCACAATTAATAGACCGGTGTTTATTTGCTTAAATCACTGAACACAACAGGCATCTATTTGAGACAGGCTTCAATGTGAGCCAGGCATCCATTTCCTTAATGCACACAGCTTTTGCTCATTTGCATATTTAATTGTTTAATTCCAGCATTTTAATCAATTTCTTAATTTCCTACACTGTGTTATCATTTACACATTGTGTCACGTTTCCTTTGTCTCAGTATGTCTCTGTAAAAAAAATAAATCATTGACAATCTTTATTCTCCTCTGACTGTGCCTTTGTCAGTTCTTACTTTCACCACTAGAAGGCGATCAGACGATTTCTGGGGGTCTGTACTCCCAAAGTTGTTGACTGTTTTTAGTCATTCATGGTGACCTCTGTAAACAATTCATTTAGACCCTGCATTTATTTGAAAGGGGCGTTTATTTGCTGAAATCTGTGCCATTGCCCGGCTATTAAAAGGGACAGGCGGCTATTTGAGACTCAGCTTTTACGTTTTATTTTATGCTACCAGCTTTTATCAACAGCCAGGCCACAAAGAAACATGCAACAGGAAGAAGTGAGGGCAACAGTTTGGTTCTCTTTACATGCCAAAAAGCAAGCAGCACCATTCGAGAACACTGCACTCTCATTGTCTGAGAAAACTATTTACATTTTGCATCCCTGTAATCTAGTGAACACAATCTTAAAGGTTGACTCAGCAAAATGACGTTGCCACAAGCAGTACAGCATATAATGAGATGAGCTGATACAAGACTTCACACAGAATCTGCTCATGTGCACAGTTCGCTTCACGGGTGAAATTTTCCCACTGTGTTGTTAACTTTCTGCATTATGTTATATCGCTGAGTCTACCTTTCAGAATAGCTCCTTTACAATGTTCTGTACAAGAGTAGCCTATAATTGAACTAAATTAGAACAAACTATACATAAAAATGTCTGTTAATTATTGACCTTAATCTAAAACGGAGTTAAGACGTGTTGTAGGGCTATGGGTTTCATGGAGTTCTTTCGTAGCAGTTATTTTTCTTTAGGGTTGGATAAATAATATTATCACTTACATTATTATAAATATACAGTATTATATGGCATTCATCTTTACCAAAGCCAACGTGGAAAATTGCAGACAACTTATCAATAATGGACAGTGTGTATTATAATTGCTATTGTAGAAAGTGAATCAGTTACAGCATGATTGTAACTTCTCAATCTCAGTAGACAGAACAGTCTATGCATTATTAGTTCATACATGTAGCTACATTGCTTTGTAACAAACATTTGTGCATTCATTGTCCATCTCTGTACCCTGTTAAACATCCCCATTTTTTTATTTGATTTTATTTTATTGCAAATCATATCAAAAAGTGTATGATGCAGCAAAGAGGTCTCCCTGTATTTTCAGACAACAGATCCTATAGATAATTCAAAAAGCTTTATTGTCCATCCAATTTACAGTGGAAGAATAAGAATCATTCCTCTTCTGCTTTGTCTCTCACTTCTTCAGTCGTCCCCTCATTTTCTGTGGCCAAGCCTGCAGCAGGGCTGGTGTCCTGCGAGTCAGCAGGGCCGGTGTCCTGAGAGTCAGCAGGGCTGTCTGGGGTA
This sequence comes from Thymallus thymallus, assembly GCA_023634145.1. Taxonomy (NCBI): domain Eukaryota; kingdom Metazoa; phylum Chordata; class Actinopteri; order Salmoniformes; family Salmonidae; genus Thymallus; species Thymallus thymallus. The sequence goes on along the minus strand of CM042421.1, from coordinate 25,248,696 downwards.
TCTGAGGGGGTTTGGTGGGCCTTCTCGCAGGGAGGGTTGTCTGGGGTATCTGAGGGGGGTTGGGGAGCCTCCTCGCTGGGAGGGTTGGGTGATGATACACCCCTTGTTAATGGATCTACTGGTTCAGAAGCATCACAAGGTGGTGAGTCTCCTTTCACTGGAGAAGTCACTTCCCCTTCCTCTTCCATGCCCTCTTCTAAAGGAGCCATCCCCTCTTCCTCCATCCCTCCTTCCACAGGAGCCATCCCCTCTTCCTCCATCCCTCCTTCCACAGGAGCCATCCCCTCTTTCTCCATAGAAGGCATCCCTTCTTCAACAGGTGTTAGGTCGTCCTCAACAGGGGGTATGTCCCCTTCGTTAGGAGCCATCCCATCGTCTTCCATCCCTTCTTCCATCTCATCCTCCACAGGGGGTATCATACCCTCCTCTCTGCCCCCAGGGAAGCTCCTGTCTTGGTAGAGGAGCTTCAGCTGCTCCTCAAAGAACTCCTCCAGGCTCAGTCCTGCACCTCCAACCTCAGTGTCGGCCTGTCAATCAAACCAATGTTTTTATAAAGCCCTTTTTACATCAGTAGTTGTCACAAAGTGCTTTACAGTTACCTGAGCTCAAAGTACCGTCATGGAGAATAACACAGGAAAACAAGCACATTACTGTATGCTATGTACTTCTCTAATTAAACAAACTGTAGTAAGTGTTGTGTCTGTCTCAATTTTGTTAACACACTTAGTGCTGGTTTCCCAGACCCAACTTAAGCCTTCTACTGGACATTGAGCATACTTTTAGTCCATTCCAAATAGGCTTAACCTATTAACAGGAGCATATTCAGTTTTGTGGTCCAATGCAAAAATAAGTCCTAGCGTTGTAAGCAAGCACCATAATCCAAGTAAGTGCGTCATATTGTGTGTCGTGTCATGTTTCCGTACCTGGTAATACTTTGCACAGTTCCTGAATATGAGCCGGACATCCTTAACAAACTCCTCAGCACTGCAGTAACATGGACCCTCCTTGGACTCCAGCCTGCTCTTCACTATGGACAGGTCCATTGGAGTTTCAATCAGCTCCTTATACTCTGGGATTGACTGGACATATCAGATGTGGGAACAATCATTATTTAACTGTGATAAATTAACCAAAATTAAATGGTGTGGTGTCTGGGCATTGGGAGTCAAGGCAATTTTCTGACTCGATAGACTAAGTCGTATCGTTTGAATTAAAACTATAGAGCAAAAACGTACCGAGGGTGAGGCAGGCTCCTGGAAATCTGTACTGAACTCGTTGCAGTAGATACAGAGCAACAGTCTCTCACATTTCCTTTTATCAACTGGAGGGAATCCCTCTGATCCTGGCTCCTCCTTCATGGCTGGTGATTCATGGCTATCTGGGTTATACTCCATCTCAGGACTGGTCAAGTCACGACAGAACGAACAGAACCACTCACCACTGAAAACAGACACACAGAGGAGTTAGTGAATGTACCATAATGCAGTCTCTCGGCATACTATGGGGGTAAACCCAGTTAATATTACAAGGTTCTGCAAACTAATCGCCCTTCAGATACAGCTGTATTCAATTTAACAGGCAGCGCAGCTGTGAGTGGTGCATAGAAATGTAAAGGTACGTGTTAATTTAAAGGTGGAATAATTACCTGGGAGACTCTCTAAGTGTAGGTATATGACAGTTCAGATGGAAGACTTTGGGACATTTGTCACAGCAGAGCAGTTCTCCCCCGTTCTGACACACAGCGCACCAGTCTTCATTGGGGTCGTCTTCAGGGACACCAGGGGCCTTTTCTGGCTCTGGTTGGGGGTCTGCCTCTAGCTCTACCTGGGTCTCTGGCTGGGGTTCTGGCTCTAGCTGGGGCTCGGGCTCTAGCTGGGGTTCTGGCTCTAGCTGGGGTTCTGGCTCAGGCTCTAGCTGGGGCTCAGGCTCTAGCTGGGGCTCGACCATGGGTGCTGGGAGAGAGTGCTGCTGGGGCTGGGGTTTGGGCTGGATGCCTGTACTGCTGTCTGGCAGGCTGGCTGAGGCTCCAACACTAGACTGCACCTGGAGGATGGAAGAGAGACTGGGGAGATTATATCATCTGAACCTGATATCATCTTTTATATATGATTGTATAGAATATACCTCTTTCAGAGGCACACAGATAGATACACACACACAGAGGGTACATGCAGTGATACTTACAAAGCTGACTTCATCGTCGTCCTCTGGTTCGTCCTTGATGACGATGATTGGTCCAGGGGACGTCCTTCGCCTCCGCTTAGCTGAGGAGGGGGGAGCCACCGCATGAGGCTCTGTGCGCTTCCAGGAAGCAGACCTTCAACACAGATATTACAACCAGGAACACATCAACCACACGGTACATATATTACAACCAGGAACACATCAACCACACGGTACAGATATTACAACCAGGAACACATCAACCACACGGTACAGATATTACAACCAGGAACACATCAACCACACGGTACAGATATTACAACCAGGAACACATCAACCACACGGTACAGATATTACAACCAGGAACACATCAACCACACGGTACAGATATTACAACCAGGAACACATCAACCACACGGTACATATATTACAACCAGGAACACATCAACCACACGGTACATATATTACAACCAGGAACACATCAACCACACGGTACATATATTACAACCAGGAACACATCAACCACACGGTACATATATTACAACCAGGAACACATCAACCACACGGTACAGACATTACAACCAGGAACACATCAACCACACGGTACAGATATTACAACCAGGAACACATCAACCACACGGTACATATATTACAACCAGGAACACATCAACCACACGGTACATATATTACAACCAGGAACACATCAACCACACGGTACATATATTACAACCAGGAACACATCAACCACACGGTACATATATTACAACCAGGAACACATCAACCACACGGTACATATATTACAACCAGGAACACATCAACCACACGGTACAGACATTACAACCAGGAACACATCAACCACACGGTACAGACATTACAACCAGGAACACATCAACCACACGGTACAGACATTACAACCAGGAACACATCAACCACACGGTACAGACATTACAACCAGGAACACATCAACCACACGGTACAGATATTACAACCAGGAACACATCAACCACACGGTACAGATATTACAACCAGGAACACATCAACCACACGGTACAGATATTACAACCAGGAACACATCAACCACACGGTACAGATATTACAACCAGGAACACATCAACCACACGGTACAGATATTACAACCAGGAACACATCAACCACACGGTACAGATATTACAACCAGGAACACATCAACCACACGGTACAGATATTACAACCAGGAACACATCAACCACACGGTACAGATATTACAACCAGGAACACATCAACCACACGGTACAGATATTACAACCAGGAACACATCAACCACACGGTACAGATATTACAACCAGGAACACATCAACCACACGGTACAGATATTACAACCAGGAACACATCAACCACACGGTACAGATATTACAACCAGGAACACATCAACCACACGGTACATATATTACAACCAGGAACACATCAACCACACGGTACATATATTACAACCAGGAACACATCAACCACACGGTACATATATTACAACCAGGAACACATCAACCACACGGTACATATATTACAACCAGGAACACATCAACCACACGGTACATATATTACAACCAGGAACACATCAACCACACGGTACATATATTACAACCAGGAACACATCAACCACACGGTACATATATTACAACCAGGAACACATCAACCACACGGTACATATATTACAACCAGGAACACAAACCTCACTTGGTGTGGGGTGTAAGGAGGACCTGTGGTGTGGGAGTGGGGTTCACCTACCCTATGTTGGCTTCAGAGGAAGAAGACTTGGACATGGGGGAATTCTGTCTTCCTTGTGCTGAGAAACGAAAGAAACTGTTTTATTGAGATTAATTTATGACTGGGCATGAATAATTCATTTAATTATATTTCACATGTTTGTTTTGCATGTAACAAATGAGGGGAGTGTGAGAGGGTGAGACGCCTACCCTGTCTGTCTGGGAAGGTAGTGGCTAAGCTCGGAGCATAACTAGCTCTGGGGTTGGCCATGGACAATGATGAAGATCCACTAGGGTCATTCCTCCTCAGTTGTGCGGCTTCCATCATGTTACGCTGAAAACAACAACCAAAGAGTTACTCTATTTCTCTTTGTGTGTGTGTGTGGTAAATACACAACCATAGACATAAAATGCATGTAAATACATTAAATTATGAGGTTCAGTTTATGGGGAAACTGCATGTACCTGGTGTATAGAGGCTTGAGTGCTGATGGCTCCTGTGTTGGGAGGAGGTGCATGAGAGTAGCGGGAGGTACCCTGTAGCACATCCATTGGTTTGGGAGGAAAGCTGGAGTTGTGGATGAGATCCCTCAGAGACTAGAACGACATACGGCAAAAAAGTCAAACGCAAGCATCACTACAGACAATAACAGAACTCAGTAAACATATGAATCATAACTGGTGCCTTTGTATCAGCTTGTCTCCATTTTATGACAACTGAAATAGCATGTTCTCAGTGGCTCAGTCTGTTATTGTACACTGTCTGATAACAGCAAATCTACAACTTCAAAAAGGGATCACACATACCTGAGGAGGGAAGCCTGCGTTCTGCAGCATAGAGGTGGGGCTCCTGGGGCCAGGATGGGTTTGGGGACCGGGGGGTCCGTAACTCCGGCCCGGCTGCTGGATCTGGACCATGTTGGGGGGACCTTGAGACGGAGAACCCCCCTGGTGGGGCCTCTGTGGAGGGGGGCCCCCTTGCCCCGGCCCTGGGAGCTTCAGACCCTGCTGGTACCAGGACCAGTGGTTGGGAGGTGGCTGTCCAGACCTGTTGGGGTGCTGGGCAAGCTTCTCTACCTGCAGCTGGAGCTGGGCCAGGGTGCTTCCACGCTGGTGGGCGGAGGAGCCTGGAGGGAATGCCCCGGGAGGGCCCTCTCCTCTGGGGCCGGGGCCAGGCTGGCCAGGAGGGAAGCCCTGCTGCATGGAACTGGGCTGACGACCAGGGATTCTCTCTACTGCCAAAGACCCTTAGGAAATACACAGAAACATGAACAAACATTAGTTCAACAATGTCTGCATTCAACATCATGGGGATCATTTTGGATTACGTATACAGTATCCGCCAGAACTGACGTTTTAGCGTTCTTACCAAGATCGACATTTGAGGCCCAGAAACCGGAGCGACACTGGAAGCGGACTGAGCTCTGAGGGACGATGGATGCGTTACAGTTGGCCCTCATCAGGTAATGGATTTGGCAAAGAATCTGAAAGAAAAGGTTTCTGAATCACTCAAATGTAAGTAGCCCAATGCTTTTGAACATCACAAATTCAGTTTTCAATGTGCATTTCTACACAGAGCTATCGAACAATTTAGGTCAACATTTTCCCCTCATGGGTTTAAAAAGTAGGCCAAAATAAATCCATCTCCCCAGTGAAAGTCAAGGTTCCTACCAGTCTTTTGCAGTACAGGAGAGCTGTGCCACTGTGACTGGCTGTGGCCCACTTGGTGAAGTTGATGACATGATCCAGATGTCTGGTCAGGTGGCTGACATCTTCTTGCTGTTTCTTCAGTCCGACCTCATGGTCCTTCGTCAGTGTCTGACAACCACCATGATTAGCACAAAGCACCTTACGAATATGCTCACAGAGTGTAATAAGAGCCATGTTCAATAAAACAATTTGAGCCATGTCAGCAGGTTGTGTACATTATTTCATTATGTGGTGAAATGACGACATGATTGCTCATGTCCAGTTTAACAAGCATACCTCAAGTTGATTAACCAAGATTTTTCCCTTTCTGTTGATCTCCATGATCAGGTTACAAATTGACTTCTTAATCTCATTAGTGACAGACTTGCGGTTTTCATCGACTTGCTGGAGCCTGAATGAATTAAAACAGAAGAAAAGCAGGAAATTATTAAACTATGTACATAGTATGACATGTTAGTTCAGTTTGCATGTTTAGTGTATGTAAGTTACCCATTGTTGATGCAACTGGACACTTCTTCTATGGCTTTCCTCTTCTCCTGGAGCTGATGTGTCATGTTTTCAAGGTGTTGCCTGTGGTTTCTGTAGGCGTCTTCAAGGAACTGGTAACTGGAGAGACAAGATATACAGATTGTAATGGGAAATTATTTGAGTTATTATTTTCCAGTATTTGATTTACTGGTGATATGTAAAAAACATGACTATGTGCTGGGAGACGCAGACAGGAGTTAACCATGTATGTTTAAGTACCATATTTAATGAAGTCGTTTTGCGCCTGATAGTACAATTGTTACAACAGATAATTATAGACTGAGTTACAGCTCATATAAGGAAATCAGTCAATTCAATTAAATAAACTAGGGCCTATGAATTTCACATGGGTGGGCCTGGGAGGGCACCCACTGGGGAGTCAGGCCCAGCCAATCAGAATGAGTTTTCCCCCACAAAAGGGCTTTATTAAAGACAGAAATGCTCCTCAGTTTCAGGTGAAGAAGCCAGATGTGGAGGTCCAGGGCTAGCTAGGTTAAACATGGTCTGCGGTAGTGAGGCTGGTTTGACATACTGAAAATTCTCTAAAACGACGAAGGGGACATATGGTAGAGAAATTAACATTCAATTCTCTGGCAACAGCTCTGGTGGACATTCCTGCAGTCAGCATGCCAATTGCACGCTCCCTTAAAAAACTTGAGACATCTGTGGCGTTGTGTTGTGTGACAAAACATTTTAGAGTGGACTTTTATTGTTCCCAGCACAAGGTGCACCTGTGTAATGATCATGCTGTTTAATCAGCTTCTTGATATGCCACACCTCTCAGGTGGATGGATTATCTTGGCAAAGGATAATGCTCACTAACAGGGATATAAACAAATTTGTGCACTAAATTTGAGAGAAATAAGCTTTTTGTCCGTATGGAACATTTCTGGGACATTTTATTTCAAGTCATGAAACATGGGACCAACACTTTACATGTTGCGTTCATAATTTTGTTAAGTATACATTTTGATGTTCTGACCTTTGACCTGTTTAACTGCCAGTATCAAATGTCTGCCAGTGTTGAATGTTATGGTTAAAGTTTGACACCAGACTGTGCCTAGGGTACACTGAATACAACTGACAGATTCTGTAGCAGCTGATGTGACTTCCTACAAGCCTATTTGGCTGTGTTTACAGAACCTTCGATGCTGTGTGATTAATATATAATTAGAGGTGTTCTCCCTGAATTCTTGTAATAAACCAGATGGATTTATTTATTGATATTATCAACGACTGCTCTCCTTTTTGTTCACCCGAAAATCCCCTTTACACAGAGGATTAAAACCAACACGAGGCACAGGTACTTCAAAATATAGACGCAGATTGAGCATAATATTAACTAATGTAGGTTTCAACCAAGGCCTCTGATAGGTAGGTCTCTTGTTACATTAAGCCATTTAGCAGATGCTCTTATGCAGAGCAACTTACAGTTAGTGCTAGCAGATACAGCATGCTAGCAGATGCCCATAGACTTAGCATTGGCTCACGAAACGAACTAACTTCCTTCATACTGGACAGACATAAAAATGGTACCCACTAGTTCATCTGACTCTGGGGATGTAGGTAAGGGGCCTTGATGAATCACTAAAGGGTGAATAAATAAATGTGTTCATACTTGTGGTCTTTGTGCTTGAGCAGCTGACAGTCCCTGCAGGTGAGACGGTCACAGGTCTCACAGAAAAGCTTGAGGGGCTCCTGCTTGTGGATGTCACAGAACACTGGCTTCTGTGTAGACGCACCCACAGCCTCTGGAAAAAGACAAGAATTTAGTCTATATGAATATAAATCACACTACACATTTATCTACATATTTGTGATTTGGTTGAATATATTTTGTTATACAGCTCCTACCTACCACCTTCCTTGGCCCTGGACATTCTATGTTCTTACAGTATACAATTCAGAAAGCCACATATTTTCATAGAGTATGCTACCTGGGGACATCTCCTCCTTCTGACGTATGGTATGATCCCTGGTGAACTTGACCCTCTGGTGGGCCTCAACACACGTCACACACAGGAACTCCACACACTCCACACAGAACCCTGTGGCTTCAGTGTTGTCATCACAACTCATACACACCTGGGAATAGGGAAGGGAGAACATATGGAATACATGATTTTAGTCGTAAAAATTATGCAAGGCAACGCTTCAGTGGTGACATATGGTATACAATGCCTTCAGAAAGTATTCACACTCCTAGACTTTTTCCACATTTTGTTGTTAGAGCCTGAATTTTAAATTGATTTGTTGTCACTGACTTACACACAATACCGCATAATGTTAAAGTGGAATTATGTTATTACATTTTTTGTTACAAAATAAATAAAAAATAAATGTATTGAGTGAATAAGTATTCAATCTTGGTGTTATGGCAAGCCTAAATACGTTCAGGAGTAAAAACTTGCTTGACAAGTCACAAGTCCCTCAGTTGAGAAGTGAATTTTAAACACAGATTAAACCACAAAAGACCAGGGAGGTTTTCCAATGCCTCACAAAGGGCACCTCTATTGGTAGATGGGTGAAAATAAAAAAGCATTTTTACACTTTGGATCGTCTATCAATACGCCCCATCCCTACAAAGATACAAGCGTCTTTTCCTAACTCAGTGGCCAGAGAGGAAGGAAACCAGTCAGGGATTTCACCGAAGGTGACTAAAACAGTTACAGAGTTTAAGAGCTTGAAGAGTTTTGAAAAGGGTAATGGGCAAATGATGCACAATCCAGGTGTGGAAAGCTCTTAAAGACTTACCCAGATACTCACAGCTGTAATCGTTGTTTCTACAAAGTATTCACTCAGGAGTGTGACTACTTATGAAAATAAGATAGTTCTGTATTTCATTTTCAATAAATTTGCAACAATTTCTAAAAACATGTTTTCCCTTTGTCATTATGGGGTATTGTGTGTAGATGGGTGAGAAAATAAATTTGAATTCAGACTGTAACAAGACCAAATGTGGAATAAGGGTTAGGAATACTTTCTGAAGGCACTGTAAGTGTCCTGGGTCTCAGTCAGTAAGCACTTATTACCTGGCCTTACCAGACAAGGATTCACCATCTGAATTCACCATTTGTGACCCTTCCTGGTAACCAATGTTAACGCACCTGACTGGTCTTCTCCACTGTGCTGCTGGGAACCTCCACAGAGTCTTTAACAAAGAAGTTATCCAGAACCTCCACCTCCCAGCACTCTTGTCGACAAACTGGGCAGCGGATCACATTGACTGGAACCAGGGGAATAACACACAGAAAGGATGAAGGCATCTCCTAAAATTTCAATCAATCTGACAGACAATTTTGAAAATCCAGTAAGGGCAAGTTACAAAATGAAGTGCATGTTAATGAAAAGTTACAATGATCATCCTGCACGTCAGTGACTAGTAGTCTGACGACAGTACAGTTTTCAACTTTCTGAAAATAAACAGACGGACGGATCTCACGTGGTTTCGAGCTGTCCGCTTGCAGTTGCGGGTCACGCCGTTCAGTGTTTAAGTTCCTTGACGGGGGTGGAAGACACTTCTTACAGAAAGAGTGGAGGCACGGCAGAAGTTTCGGCTCTCTGGTGTGGAAATTCAACTTGCATACAGGGCACGTTTCCATGAGACCGAGGCTACCTCCTAGCTGTTTCGCCCTCTCCTCTTCAGCTGGCAAACTCTCGGCCTCGTTCTCCACAATAATAACAAGGTCATCGTTGTCCACAGCAGCTTCCGGGCTCTCATCCATCGTCTCTGCTGTAGCTTTGCGCTTTATTCAAGATGGACTTGAGTGCTGGGGAACCAGTCACTGTTAGCTAGCTAGCGGATACTAGCTAACGTCAGCTAGTCTTTCTGCAGTCTTAACGTCGAAATCAGTTGGGCATATGTCTTCCAAGAGCAAAGTTCATGGTTCATACACAAGACTGAAATTACCACCAGTAACGGCAGGTTTAGCTAACGTTAGTATAAAAGCAATTAATTTCAAGTGTTTAACTCTGCGGTTGGGCAGCTAGCAGGCTAACGCTAGCTAGATGACAGTTTCTACCACGAAGGAGAACAAACCTTTAGATATTAAACAGCTTCCTAGAGTCGTCGAAACTGAACAATAGTAGAGGACGCATAATAGTAATGTTGTACCATAAACGTGCAACACGAACTTCAATCAACGGAAAACGCTAGCTACCAACATTCTTTCCCCCCGCAAAAAAAAACACTCAGGCAGTGCCCAGCATGCACTGCGATTTTTTTCATGGTACAACGACCAGTTCAGGCCAAAATAGCTTAGTAAATTCGAAAGCCGTTTTTTAATTGTTCAAGGCAATCAACACAAGCAAGTAAACATGCATTTCTTAGATTTTCTCACAATCATATTTACTTAGATGATTCCTCATTCATTATCAATTTATTAATCCCTCCCTGAGTCCCTCCCAGGGGAGGAGTTGATGGGCAGGGACCAAAGGTAAGACAAGGACGGACGGATGGACAGACAGACAGACAGGATGGACAGGATGGACAGTTAGACACTTTATTGATCCCCGATGGCAAAGTGCAAAGAGCTATAAAAATACATTGCATAGTATGGGTGGATGGCTGAATATGTACACTTTACATTGTTACAGAGTGTTAGGTAAAAATGATTAAAATATTGCAAGTTGATATACAGTGGGGAGAACAAGTATTTGATAAACTGACGATTTTGCAGGTTTTCCTACTTACAAAGCATGTAATTTTTATCATAGGTACACTTCAACTGTGAGAGACGGAATCTAAAACAAAAATCCAGAAAATCACATTGTATGATTTTTAAAGAATTAATTTGCATTTTATTGCATGACATAAGTATTTGATCACCTACCAACCAGTAAGAAATCCGGCTCTCACAGACCTGTTAGTTTTTCTTTAAGAAGCCCTCCTGTTCTCCACTCATTACCTGTATTAACTGCACCTGTTTGAACTTGTTACATGTATAAAAGACACCTGTCCACACACTCAATCAAACAGACTCCAACCTCTCCACAATGGCCAAGACCAGAGAGCTGTGTAAGGACATCAGGGATAAAATTGTAGACCTGCACAAGGCTGGGATGGGCTACAGGACAATAGGCAAGCAGCTTGGTGAGAAGGCAACAACTGTTGGCGCAATTATTAGAAAATGGAAGAAGTTCAAGATGACGGTCAATCTCCCTCGGTCTGGGGCACCATGCAAGATCTCACCTCGTGGGGCATCAATGCTCATGAGGAAGGTGAGGGATCAGCCCAGAACTACACGGCAGGACCTGGTCAATGACCTGAAGAGAGCTGGGACCACAGTCTCAAAGAAAACCATTAGTAACACACTACGCCGTCATGGATTAAAATCCTGCAGTGCACGCAAGGTCCCCCTGCTCAAGCCAGCGCATGTCCAGGCCCGTCTGAAGTTTGCCAATGACCATCTGGATGATCCAGAGGAGGAATGGGAGAAGGTCATGTGGTCTGATGAGACAAAAATAGAGCTTTTTGGTCTAAACTCCACTCGCCGTGTTTGGAGGAAGAAGAAGGATGAGTACAACCCCAAGAACACCATCCCAACCGTGAAGCATGGAGGTGGAAACACCATTCTTTGGGGATGCTTTTCTGCAAAGGGGACAGGACGACTGCACCGTATTGAGGGGAGGATGGATGGGGCCATGTATCGCGAGATCTTGGCCAACAACCTCCTTCCCTCAGTAAGAGCATTGAAGATGGGTCGTGGCTGGGTCTTCCAGCATGACAACGACCCGAAACACACAGCCAGGGCAACTAAGGAGTGGCTCCGTAAGAAGCATCTCAAGGTCCTGGAGTGGCCTAGCCAGTCTCCAGACCTGAACCCAATAGAAAATCTTTGGAGGGAGCTGAAAGTCCGTATTGCCCAGCGACAGCCCCGAAACCTGAAGGATCTGGAGAAGGTCTGTATGGAGGAGTGGGCCAAAATCCCTGCTGCAGTGTGTGCAAAACTGGTCAAGAACTACAGGAAACGTATGATATCTGTAATTGCAAACAAAGGTTTCTGTACCAAATATTAAGTTCTGCTTTTCTGATGTATCAAATTCTTATGTCATGCAATAAAATGCAAATTAATTACTTAAAAATCATACAATGTGATTTTCTGGATTTTTGTTTTAGATTCCGTCACTCACAGTTGAAGAGTACCTATGATAAAAATTACAGACTTCTACATGCTTTGTAACTGGGAAAACCTGCAAAATCGGCAGTGTATCAAATACTTGTTCTCCCCACTGTAGATAAATAAGGAATATTTTCATGGTTAACTGCAATGGCAGAGAAATACTTAAATAGCTAAATGTGCGTATGATATAAGTGAGGGTAATAACAGTTGAATTAATATACAGTCTGGTTAAATGAACCATTATCTATCTATTATCTACGGAAGTCCAAAGAGGACATATGAATACAAAAACAATTCCCTCGTTAATGTCAAGATCAATATGTGTATAATGTCTAAGGGACACTTAATGTTTTATGGATAATATTTAAAATATACAGCGTGGGTGATCGCATTCTAGAAAATGAAAAATGAATCTAAAAAGAAAATGAATTCTAAAAAGAAAATAAATATATTTTGAATTGAAGCAAAATATGTAAATATTATCAAGGTATGACTTCAACAAAGTGTCACGCTGCATTGTAGACAGGACCCGAGGCACTGAGCAGAAGGATATCAACCTTCCTTTTAATCTCACAAAACAACAAACCGGCGCGCCCGCAAACATGAACTGGTGTGTACGAACGTTACACAAACATGAACTGGTGTGTAGGAACGTTACACAAACATGAACTGGTGTGTACGAACGTTACACACGCAAAGACCCACACAGGTGGAAAAACACTTAACTTAAATAGGCCATGCAGCTGCCTCTAATTGGGGAGCAACCACAAACTCAACATAGAGTTATCCAGAGAGGTTTCCAGAGACCTCTCTGAACATAGATCTTTACACAAAGTGTGGCTATATGTGGTTGGCCGAAGCCGGAAACTTCACCTCTAGACACTATTTGGTCTATTTTTTTCCCCAGGGTCTCAACATAATTATGAGTGATGAGAGGTGTTTCAGACATAATTATGCACCATAGCGGTATTTTAGAATTTTTTCTCCAGGAGCGTTCAACCAATGACATCATTGGTTGATTGAGCCTGCTGTCTGATAAAAAAAAATAATGGAGTCATGTTTTATAGCAATTATTATGGAGCAGGGCTGTAACCCTTTCCCGGACTGGACACCGGTGTGGCAGGCAGCTCTGACCCTGGAGCAGGGCAGACAACCGGTCTGGAACGGGGAACCGGTGGAGCGGACAGCGCGTGCTCATCCCAAGAATCTTTTTTGTGCCTATTTGCAAAGGATAAAGCTAAGAACATTAACAACTTCCTAGTTAAGAACACTATAACGATATGTAAGAAAATGAAACTTATTTTACAAGAACCAATATCACTCCCTAGAAACATGGAATAATCCTTGGATAGCTTTTCAGAATTAATCGATTGGAAAGCTAAAGGCATAGAAATAGTAAATGACTTGATAACAGGAAATACATGTATTTCCATGACAGAATTAAAAAGTAATTTTGGACTGACCAATGAAACTTAAAAGTTACATACTGTATCAAAAAATGTCAATTTGAAATCTTTGCACATCAAAGCAATCTTGAGGGAATCTTATTTGAGTCATAAAATGATGTTCATATGAGAGGAAAGATGTATCCTGCCAGTTATTTTTTATTTTTTTTGCCCCTTTCTTATTCCAATATGCCTTGTCTTTTGCTGTTCAGGCTAGCTATTATTGCTTTATTTCACTGTAGAGCCCCCCCCCCCCCCCCCCAGTCCTGCTCAACTGGCCTCTGATAGCTCCTTTGTCCCTCCCCCCACACATGCGGAGACCTCACCTGGCTTAACTGGCGTCTCCAGAGATGTAACCTCTCTCTTCATTACCCAACGCCTAGGTTTAGCTCCACTGAACTCACATCCTACTATACCCTTGTCTATACATTATGCCCTCAATCTATTCCACCACGCCCAGAAATCTGCTCCTTTTATTCTATGTACCCAACGTACTAGACGTCCAGTTCTTAAAGCCTTTAGCCGAACACTGATTCTACTCCTCCTCTGTTCCTCTGGTGATGTAGAGGTAAACCCAGGTCCTGTAGCCCCCAGTACTACACCTATTCCCCAGGCACTCTCATTTGTTGATTTCTGTAACCGTAAAAGCCTTGGTTTCATGCATGTTAACATTAAAAGCCTCCTCCCTAAGTTTGATTTATTCACTGCTTTAGCACATTCCGCCAACCCGGATGTCCTAGCTGTGTCTGAATCCTGGCTTAGGAAGGCCACCAAAAATTCGGAAATTTCCATCCCCAACTACAACATTTCCCGTCAAGATAGAACTGCCAAAGGTGGCGGAGTTGCAATCTACTGCAGAGATAACCTGCAGAGTTCTGTCATACTGTCCAGGTCTGTGCCCAAACAGTTTGAGCTTCTACTCTTAAAAATCCACCTTTCCAGAAATAAGTCTCTCACTGTTGCCGCCTGTTACAGACCCCCCTCAGCCCCCAGCTGTGCCCTGGACTCCATATGTGAATTGATTGCCCCCCATCTATCTTCAGAATTTGTACTGTTAGGTGACTTAAACTGGGATATGCTTAACACCCCGGCTGTCCTTCAATCTAAGATAGATGCCCTCAATCTCACACAAATTATCAAGGAACCCACCAGGTACAACCCAAAATCAGTAAACATGGGCACCATTATTGATATCATCCTGACTAACTTGCCCTCCAAATACACCTCCTCTGTTTTCAACCAGGATCTCAGCGATCACTGCCTCATCGCCTGCGTTCGCAATGGGTCAGCGGTCAAACGACCACCCCTTATCACTGTCAAACGCTCCCTAAAACACTTTTGCGAGCAGGCCTTTCTATTCGACCTGGCCCAGGTATCCTGGAAGGATATTGACCTCATCCCGTCAGTAGAGGATGCCTGGTTGTTCTTTAAAAGTGCTTTCCTCACCATCCTAAATAAGCATGCCCCTTTCAAAAAACGTAGAACTAAGAATAGATATAGCCCTTGGTTCACCCCAGATTTGACTGCACTAGACCAACACAAAAACATCCTGTGGCGCACTGCATTAGCATCGAATAGCCCCCGCGATATGCAGCTATTCAGGGAAGTCAGGAACAAGTACACACAGTCAGTTAGAAAAGCAAAGGCCAGCTTTTTCAAACAGAAATTTGCTTCCTGTAGTACTAACTCCAAAAAGTTCTGGGACACTGTAAAGTCCATGGAGAATAAGAGCACCTCCTCCCAGTTGCCCACTGCATTGAGGCTCGGAAACACTGTTACCACCGACCAGGCCAACAGCTCTGTACCCCCGGCAGCTACTTGCCCAAGCCCCCCCCGCTTCTCCTTCACCCAAATCCAGACGGCTGATGTTCTGAAAGAGCTGCTAAGTCTGGACCCCTATAAATCTGCTGGGCTAGACAATCTGGACCCTCTCTTTCTGAAATTATCAGCCAAAATTGTTGCAACTCCTATCACTAGCCTATTCAACCTCTCTTTCGTATCGTCTGAGATCCCTAGAGATTGGAAAGCTGCCGCGGTCATCCCCCTCTTCAAAGGAGGAGACACTCTAGACCCAAACTGTTATAGACCAATATCCATCCTGCCCTGCCTTTCTAAAGTCTTCGAAAGCCAAGTTAACAAACAGATAACTTACCACTTCGAATCCCATCGTACCTTCTCTGCTATGCAATCTGGTTTCCGAGCTGGTCATGGGTGCACCTCAGCTACGCTCAAGGTACTGAACGATATCATAACCGCCATCGATAAAAGACAGTACTGTGCAGCTGTCTTCATCGACCTGGCCAAGGCTTTCGACTCTGTCAATCACCGCATTCTTATTGGCAGACTCAACAGCCTTGGTTTCTCAAGTGACTGCCTTGCCTGGTTCTCTAACTACTTTGCAGACAGAGTTCAGTGTGTCAAATCGGAGGGCCTATTGTCCGATCCTCTGGCAGTCTCTATGGGGGTGCCACAGGGTTCAATTCTTGGGCCAACCCTTTTCTCTATATACATCAACGATGTTGCTCTCGCTGCTGGTGACTCTCTGATCCATCTCTACGCAGATGACACCATTCTGTATACATCTGGCCCCTCTTTGGACACTGTGTTTACTAACCTTCAAACAAGCTTCGATGCCATACAACACTCCTTCCGTGGCCTCCAACTGCTCTTAAACGCTAGTAAAACTAAGTGCATGCTTTTCTATCGAATGCTGCCAGCACCCGCCCACCGGACTATCATCACTACTCTCGACGGGTCCGACTTAGAATACGTGGACACCTATAAATACCTAGGCATCTGGTTAGACTGTAAACTCAACTTCCAGACTCACATCAACCATCTCCAATCCTAAATTAAATCCAGAATTGGCTTCCTATTTCGCAACAAAGCCTCCTTCACTCATGCTGCCAAACATGCCCTTGTAAAACTGACTATCCTACCGATCCTTGATTTCGGCGATGTCATTTACAAACTAGCCTCCAACACTCTACTTAGCAAATTGGATGTAGTCTATCACAGTGCCATACGTTTTGTTACCAAAGCCCCATACACTACCCATCACTGCGACCTGTATGCTCTCGTTGGCTGGCCTTCATTATATATCCGTCGCCAAACCCACTGGCTCCAGGTCATCTATAAGTCTTTATTAGGTAAATCCCCGCCCTATCTCAGCTCACTGGTCACCATAGCAACACCCACCCGTAGCATGCGCTCCAGCAGGTATATCTCACTGGTCACCCCCAAAGCCAACACCTCCTTTGGCCGCCATTCCTTCCAGTTCGCTGCTGCCAATGACTGGAACAAATTGCAAAAATCATTGAAGCTAGAGGTTCCTATCTCCCTCACTAACTTTAAGCATCAGCTGTCAAAGCTGCTTATCGATCACTGCACCTGTATATAGCCCTTCTGTAAATAGCCCACACTACTACCTCATCCCCATATTTATTTTTGTTATTTTCACTAATCTTGCACTCCAGTATCTCTATTTGAGATAATTAGCACATCCTTCATTCCTGTGTTAATGATGATAATCTGTAATTTATTTCACCACTATGGTCTTTTTATTGTCCTACCTCCTTACCTTACTGCATTTTGCACTACATTTTGCACTCTGTATATAGATTTTCTATTGTGTTTTTGACTGTTTGTTTACTGTGTAACTCTGTGTTGTTTTTGTCGCACTGCTTTGCTTTGTCTTGGCCAGGTCGCAGTTGCAAATGAGAACTTGTTCTCAACTGACCTACCTGGTTAAATAAAGGTGAAATAAAATAAATAAAATAAATTTTAAAAAAAATATCCAACTGACAATCTCTTAGAAAAAAATGAGAAACTATTGGAAGCAAGATTTTAAAAGATCTGATAAGCATAATATGGAGGGAAATTTGGAGTACAACTAATGAAATTACATCTGACAGAAATGTATGTATGCTTAATCCAGTATAAACTAATGTACAGTATATCATTTATTATACAAGAAAAATTCACAAATTCTTCAGCACAACGGCAGAGTCAGATCTCAAGTGTAAAACTGATAATGACTCAATAAACCATGCTTTTTGGGAATTTTTGTCAGGTTCTGACTGTGGACAGGGCTCTCGACTCCTATAGTGGATTCGAGAGGACACAGTCAGGACCTGACACAAGAGCTCAGGCCAAATCTATGCTTGTGTTAATCCCCAATTAGAGGCATCTGCCTGTAGTTGTCTCTAATTGGGGATTCTATTTATGTTTAAGCAGTGCTGTGGTTTCTTGTATGTTGCATTGACGTGGTCACATCAGTTCACGGCTTAGCAGTGTGCGCTTTGTTTATTGTTTTGTTCTGCTGTGCCATATTGTGCAGTCAACAATATTGTACTCCTGCTTCCTTGTTTTGTTGCCGAGTTCACTTTGAATAAACACAATGTCGAACAACACTCGCTCTCCGCCTCGTTCCCTACACCCACAGCGTGACAATGCTATCAAGTTCAGAAGTTGTAGGAGGAGCTTGAAAGTGGGCTGTCAGAAGTATTACAATATAAGCATAATATTAATCCATCGTCTGCATATTTCAACACATTACATATGGGGGTGTAGTGAGATACCCAATGGGCTGGACAATTATTTTCTCATCACTCATTTTGAAAAAAACATTTACAAATAAATTGAAAGTCAATCCATCCGCCATCATGATTTGTCATTGAAATATTGAAATAGCATGGGCGACTGAGAAAAGGAAAAATAAAGCTTATTTCTTCAATTTTCTTGCACAAATGTGTTTATCACTTTTAGTGAGCATTTGTCCTTTGCCAAGATAATCCATCCATCTGACAGAAGCTGACTAAACATCATGATCATTACATAGGTGCACCTTGTGCTGGGGACAACAAAAGGACACTCTAAAATGTTCCACAGATGTCTCAAGTTTTGAGGGAGCATGCAATTGGCATGCTGACTGCAGGAATGTCCACCAGAGCTGTTGCGAGAGAATTGAAAATTATCATAAGCCACCTCCAACGTCATCTTAGAGAATTTGGCAGTAATTCAAATTGGCCTCACAACCGCAGACCACAGCCAAGGACCTCCTCATCTGGCTTCTTCACCTGCGGGGTCGTCTAAGACCAGCCACCCAGACAGTTGATGAAACTGTGGGTTTGCACAACCAAAGAATGTTGGCACAAACTGTCAGAAACCATCTCAGGTAAGTTCATCTGCGTGCTCGTCATCCTGACCAGGGTCTTGACCTGACTTCAGTTTGCCGTAACCGACTTCAGTGGGCAAATGCTCACCTCCAATGGCCACTGGCACTCTGGAGAAGTGTGCTCTTCACAGATGAATCCCGGTTTTAATTGTACTGGGCATATGGCAGACAGCAGTATGGTGTCATGTTGGTGAGCGGTTTGCTGATGTCAATATTGTAAACAGAGTGCCCCATGGTAGCGGTATGGGCAGGCATAGGTTATAGACAACGAACACAATCAGCCGCCATCATTTCCGGTTTCAGCATGATAATGCACGGCCCCATGTCGCTAGGATCTCTACACAATTCCTGGAAGCTGAAAATGTCTGAGTTCTTCCATGGCCTGCATACTCACCAGACATGTCACCCACTGAGCATGTTTGGGATGCTCTGGATCGACGTGTACGTTAGCGTGTTTCAGTTCCCGCCAATATCCAGCAACTTCACACAGCCATTGAGGAGGAGTGGGAAAACATTTTACAGGCCACAATCAACAGCCTGATCAACTCTATGTGGAGGAGATGTCGTGCTGCATGAGGCAAATGGTGGTCACACCAGACTGACTGGTTTTCTGATCCACGCTCCTACCTTTTTTTTAAGGTATCTGTGACCAACAGATGCATATCTTTTCTGGAAATGGGTACATCTGACTTCTTGTCATAGTCCTTTCAGTTTGGTCATTGCTTCAGTGAATGACTCTTCTGGTGCAGCATTCATCTCCGAACATTACGCAGACTCCTCCTTTTTCCGTCAATAGCCAATTCAAATCCTGCCTATTTTTCCAGGTCATCATACTTGTTGCCTGCACCGGTTCTCCTAGTGCTGTCAACGCGGAGTCTGTATAGTTAATAAACCTTTTTTGATTATAGTAAATATAATGAATCCACTCCAAGTTTTGTTAGGCAATATCCAGACAAATACTGAATCGAATCCTGATGTGATCTCATCCCTCGTCTTATGATCTTTATGGATCCCTCTTGGTTGTCCAATCACGTCTAAGTATACCTTAGGGTCGGATTCATATGCTCTTTTTACCCTTCCTATGTTTGTGGTTCCTTCTCCAGTTTTCTGTGCAAAAATATCTCCCGGTATTATTACTATTCCATGGGCTACCTTAATCCTGGCACATGTTCCTGACCACCCCTTAGGTAATGTTGCTCTAGTTCTTCCTTGGCCACACATCCAGAAGGTGTCAGTTATTGCCTGATCCTGACTTTTAAATGTGCTCGCCCAATGATTTGCTTGGTACAATCTGTAGTTATTCCCTGAACGTGCCACTATTATTTCTCCCTTTGTTACGTTTAGAGTACGGCTGCATTCAGGAACGTTACCTACTGATATGTTTCCATTATTCCAGTAACATTCAGGAACGTTACCTACTGATATGTTTCCATTATTCCAGTAACATTCAGGAACGTTACCTACTGATATGTTTCCATTATTCCAGTAACATTCAGGAACGTTACCTACTGATATGTTTCCATTATTCCAGTAACATTCATGCTCGCCTATCATTTTTGTTCCTACCTCAGTGTTCTGCTACCTTATTAGTTATTCTAACATCTATTCCTGTACACTCAGGAACTACAGTATAGTAAAAGTACTATTCATTTCTAATACCTTTTCATTACTTCCTATGTGCATACTTTCCTAGGTTGTTGAGTCTTATTTCCTGATTCATCATTTTGGTTGCTTTGTGCTAAGCATTCCTTACAGGGACTACCATCATATCCGTTTGCTCTGCTTTAGAAACAGGCCCAACAATCTGACATGGTGTTTAGCTGTATACTGATTTATACCAATCATTTTTCATAGCCTTATCTTTACTTGGGAGACCATTGGAGGGCAGAGAAGTCGATGGAGGGGAAATCGTTTTCTGCCTGTAAATATGGTGACCAGTAACCCTGGTATTTAATGTTGTTACTGACAAAAAGCACATGGCTGAGCTCTTTAATCAAATCAAATGAAATCAAACCAAATGTATTTATAAAGCGCTTTTTACATCAGCCGATGTCACAAAGTGCTATACAGAAACCCAGCCTAAAACCCCAAACAGCAAGCAATGCAGATGTAGAAGCACGGTGGCTGGAAAGGTAAAACTCCCTAGAAAGGCAAAACCCAGGAAGAAACCTAGAGAGGAACCAGGCTCTGAGGGGTGGACAGTCCTCTTCTGGCTGTGCCGGGTGGAGATTATAAACCTAGAGAGGAACCAGGCTCTGAGGGGTGGCCAGTCCTCTTCTGGCTGTGCCGGGTGGAGATTATAAACCTAGAGAGGAACCAGGCTCTGAGGGGTGGCCAGTCCTCTTCTGGCTGTGCCGGGTGGAGATTATAAACCTAGAGAGGAACCAGGCTCTGAGGGGTGGCCAGTCCTCTTCTGGCTGTGCCGGGTGGAGATTATAAACCTAGAGAGGAACCAGGCTCTGAGGGGTGGCCAGTCCTCTTCTGGCTGTGCCGGGTGGAGATTAGAAACCTAGAGAGGAACCAGGCTCTGAGGGGTGGCCAGTCCTCTTCTGGCTGTGCCGGGTGGAGATTATAAACCTAGAGAGGAACCAGGCTCTGAGGGGTGGCCAGTCCTCTTCTGGCTGTGCCGGGTGGAGATTAGAAACCTAGACAGGAACCAGGCTCTGAGGGGTGGCCAGTCCTCTTCTGGCTGTGCCGGGTGGAGATTAGAAACCTAGAGAGGAACCAGGCTCTGAGGGGTGGCCAGTCCTCTTCTGGCTGTGCCGGGTGGAGATTAGAAACCTAGACAGGAACCAGGCTCTGAGGGGTGGCCAGTCCTCTTCTGGCTGTGCCGGGTGGAGATTAGAAACCTAGAGAGGAACCAGGCTCTGAGGGGTGGCCAGTCCTCTTCTGGCTGTGCCGGGTGGAGATTAGAAACCTAGACAGGAACCAGGCTCTGAGGGGTGGCCAGTCCTCTTCTGGCTGTGCCGGGTGGAGATTATAAACCTAGAGAGGAACCAGGCTCTGAGGGGTGGCCAGTCCTCTTCTGGCTGTGCCGGGTGGAGATTAGAAACCTAGACAGGAACCAGGCTCTGAGGGGTGGCCAGTCCTCTTCTGGCTGTCCCGGGTGGAGATTATAAACCTAGAGAGGAACCAGGCTCTGAGGGGTGGCCAGTCCTCTTCTGGCTGTGCCGGGTGGAGATTATAACAATTTATGGCCATTAAGGCCAGTTCTTTCTCCAAGATGTTCATATGTTCATAGATGACCAGCAGGGTCAAATAATAATAAAAGTAGTTGGTAAATACATCAGCAGTGAATGTGACTTGGTTTTTCAGTGCAATAGAGCGAGAGCGAGATGAAAACAGCAGGTCTGGGACAAGGTGGCACGTCCAATGAACAGGTCAGGGTTCCATAACCGCAGGCAGAGGAGTTGAAACCGGTGCAGCAGCACGACCAGGTGGACTGGGGACAGCTAGGAGTCATCAGGGCAGGTGGTCCTGAAGCATGGTCCTCCGGGTAGGCTCAGGTCCTCCGGGAGAGGAGGTAGAGTGGGAGAGAGAGAGAATTAGAGGGAGCATACTTCAATTCACACAAGACACTGGATAATAACATCAGATTTAACAAACTGACCCTAGCCCCCCCGGCACATAGACTATTGCAGCATAGATACTGGAGGCTGAGACAGGGGGGGTCAGGAGACACTGTGGCCCCCTCTGACAATACCCAGGCAATACCCCCGGACAGGGCCAAACCAGGCAGGATATAACCTCACCCACTCTGCCAAGCACAGCCCCTACACCAATAGAGGGATATCAACAACCACCAACTTACTACCCTGAGACAAGGCTGAGTATAGTCCACGAAAGATCCCCTCCACTGCACAAGCCTGACAGGAAGTGACGCACCCCTCCTAGGAATGGCATGGAAAGCACCAGTAAGCCAGTGACTCAGCCCCCGTAATAGGGTCAGAGGCAGAGAATCCCAATGGAGAGACGGGAACCGGCCAGGCAGAGACAGCAAGGGTGGTTCGTCACTCCAGAGCCTTGCCGTTCACCCTTGCACCCCTGGGCCAGACTACACTCAATCATAGGACATACTGAAGAGGTGAGTCTTCAGTAAAGACTTAAAGGTTGAGACGGAGTCTGCGTCTCTCACATGGATAGGCAGACCATTCCATAAAAATTGAGCTCTATAGGAGAAAGCCCTACCTCCACCTGTTTGCTTAGAGATTCTAGGGACAATAAGGAGGCCTGCGTCTTGTGACCGGAGCGTACGTGTAGGTATGTACGGCAGGACCAAATCTGAGAGTTAAGTAGGAGCAAGCCCATGTAATGCTTTGTAGGTTAGCAGTAAAACCTTGAAATCAGCCCTAGCCTTAACAGGAAGCCAGTGTAGAGAGGCTAGCACTGGAGTAATATGATAAAATCTTTTGGTTCTAGTCAGGATTCTAGCAGCCGTGTTTAGCACTAATTGAAGTTTATTTAGTACTTTATCCGGGTAGCCGGAGAGTAGAGCATTGCAGTAATCTAATCTAGAAGTGACAAAAGCATAGATTAGCTTTTCCGCATCATTTTTGGACAAAAAACGTTTGATTTTTGCAATGTTACGAAGATGGAAAAAAGCTATCCTTGAAATATTCTTGATATGTTCATTAAAAGAGAGATCAGGGTCCAGAGTAATGCCAAGGTCCTTCACAGTTTTTTGGGAGACGACTGTACAACCATCATGATTAATTGTCAGATCCAAAAGCAGATCTCTTTGTTTCTTGGGACCTAGAACTAGCATCTCTGTTTTGTCAGAATTTAAAAGTAAAACATTTGCCGCCATCCACTTCCTTATGTCTGAAACACAGGCTTCCAGGGCAGGCAATTTTGGTGCATCACCATGTTTCATCGAAATGTACAGCTGTGTGTCGTCCGCATAGCAATGGAAGTTAACATTATGTTTCCGAATGACATCACCAAGGGGTAAAATATATAGTGAAAACAAAAGTGGAACCTTGAGGAACACCGAAACTTACAATTGATTTGTCAGAGGACAAACCATCCACGGAGACAAACTGATATCTCTCCGACAAATAAGATCTAAACCAGGCAAGAACTTGTCCGTGTAGACCAATTAAGGTTTCCAATCTCTCCAAAAGAATAGATAGATAGATAGATAGATAGATAGATAGGTACTTTATTGATCCCCCGGGGGGGAAATTTCATACGATGGTCGATGGTGTCAAAAGCAGCACTAAGGTCTAAGAGCACGAGGACAGATGCAGAGCCCTGGTCTGACGCCATTAAAAGGTTGTTTACCACTTTCACAAGTGCAGTCTCAGTGCTATGATAGGGTCTAAAACCAGACTGAAGTGTTTCGTATACATTATTTGTCTTCAGAAAGGCAGTGAGTTGCTGCGCAACAGCTTTTTCTAAGATTTTTGAGAGAAATGGGAGATTCGATATAGGCCGATAGTTTTTTACCATTTCTGGCTTGGCTTTTTCAAGAGTGGCTTTATTACTGCCACTTTTAGAGAGTTTGGTACACATCCGGTGGAGAGGGAGCTATTTATTATGTTCAGCATAGGAGGGCCAAGCACAGGAAGTAGCTCTTTCAGTAGTTTACTTGGAATAGGGTCCAGTATGCAGGTTGAAGGTTTAGAGGCCATGACAATGTTCATGAATGTGTCAAGAGATATAGGATTAAAAACGTGTCTCCATTGATCCGAGGTCCTGGCAGTTCTGTGCAGACTCAGGACAGCTGAGCTTTGGGGAAATATGCAGATTCAAAAAGGTCCTTGGATAGGTGGATGGAGTCTGGAAGAGCATCTAGGAATCTTTGGGTTGTCCGAGAATTTATAGCACGGCTTTTGATGATCCTTGGTTGGGGTCTAAGCAAATTATTTGTTGCGATTGCAAACAAAATAAAATGGTGGTCCGATAGTCCAGGATTATGAGGAAAAACATTTAAATCCACAATATTTATTCCACGGGACAGAACTAGATCCAGTGTATGACTGTGGCAATGAGTAGGTCCGGAGACATGTTGGTCAAAACCCACTGAGTCGATGATGGCGCCGAAAGCCTTTTGTAGTGGATCTGTGGACTTTTCCATGTGAATGTTAAAGTCACCAAAAATTTGAATATTATCTGCCATGACTACAAGGTCTGATAGGAATTCAGAGAACTCAGTAAGGAACTCTGTATAAGGCCCAGGAGGCCTGTAAACAGTAGCTATAAAAAGTGATTGAGTAGGCTGCTTAGATTCCATGACTAGAAGCTCAAAAGATGAAAACGCTGTCCTTTTTTGGGGGGTAAATTGAAATTTGCTATCGTAAATGTTAGCAACACCTCCGCCTTTGCGGGATGCGCGGGGGACATGGTCACTAGTGTAACCAGGAGGAGAGGCCTCGTTTAACACAGTAAATTCATCAGGCTTAAGCCATGTTTCAGTCAGGCCAATCACATCAAGATTATGGTCAGTGATTAGTTCATTGACCATAACTGCCTTGGAAGTGAGGGATCTAACATTAAGTAACCCTATTTTAAGAAGTGAGATATCACAACCTCTTTCAATAATGACAGGAATGGAGGAGGTCTTTATTCCAGTGAGATTACTAAGGCGAACACCGCCATGTTTAGGTTTGCGCAACCTAGATTGAGGCACAGACACGGTCTCAATGGGGGTAACTGAGCTGACTACACTGACTATGCTAGTGGCAGACTCCACTAAGCTGGCAGGCTGGCTAACAGCCTGCTCCCTGGCCTGCACCCTATCTCATAGTGGAGCTAGAGGAGTTAGAGCCTCGTCTATGTTCATAGATAAAATAAGAGCACCCCTCCAGCTAGGATGGAGTCCGTCACTCCTCAGCAAGCCAGGCTTGGTCCTGTTCGTGGGTGAGTCCCAGAAAGAGGGCCAACTGTCTACAAATTCTATCCTTTGGGAGGGGCAAAAAACAGTTTTCAACCAGCGATTGAGTTGTGAGACTCTGCTGTAGAGCTCATCACTCCCCCTAACTGGGAGGGGGCCAGAGACAATTACTTGATGCCGACACATCTTTCTAGCTAATTTACACACTGAAGCTATGTTGTGCTTGGTGATCTCTGACTGTTTCATCCTAACATCGTTGGTGCCGACGTGGATAACAATATCTCTATACTCTCTACACTCGCCACATTTATTTTAAGCCAGCACCATCTTTAGATTAGCCTTTATGTTGGTAGCCCTGCCCCCTGTCTAATATTGCGGGTAATGGAGTCGCCAATTTGTCAGAGCTAATGGTAGGAGGCTTCGGTGGCTCAGACCCCGTAACGGGTGGAGGAGAGACCTGAGAAGTCTCTGGCTCCGACTCGTTGCTTAATGGGGAGAACGGGTTGAAAGTTTCTGTCGGTTGAATGAGCGACACCGGTTCAACATGCTGACTGCATTTCTTTCCAGAAGCCCTGAGAAAATTGTCCGGCTGCGGGGACTGTGCGAGGGGATTTTTACTAGTAACTGTACTTACTGGTGGCACAGACGCAATTTCATCCTTTCCTACACTTATATTGCCCTTGCCTAACAATTGCGTCTGAAGCTGGGCTTGCAGCGAGGCTATCCTCGCCATAAGGCAATAGTTTTCCTGTATGTGATGAATACAGTGACTGCAGTTATTGTCAGATGACATAGTGTTAATAATGTTACTACTTAGCTTCGGCTGATGGAAGTCCTGTAGAACCATGTCCAGATAAAGCGTTCGGGATAAAAAAGTTGAATGAAAAAATTAAATAAATTATAATACAAAAACGTAGACCGAGAAAATAAAAAGAACTAAGACGTGGGAAAATGTGTTAAATCAAAATAGATTTAAACGGTTATAAAAACGTAAAACTTGGCAGGTAGCCAAGAAGTAACAAACAGCAGCACAGAGACAAACGATACGCTCAAAACGGAAATGAGTCTTCATTAAGTCAGGATTCCTATTTGACTCAGCCATGCCTCCTTGCCCGTTCAACATTTCCTCATCTCGCACCCCTTCTAATGCGACTAGCCCCGATGCTCCTCCCTCTTTTTCCCCTGCTCTGCCACAAAGTTTCTCCCTGCAGGCGGACACTGAGTCCGAGGTGCGAGAGGAGCTCCTTAAACTTGACCCCAAAAAAACATCTGGGTCAGATGGTTTAGACCCTTTCTTCTTTAAGGTTGCTGCCCCTATCATCGCCAAGCCTATCTCTGACCTTTTTAACCTGTCTCATTTAACCGCTCAGGTTATGGATGTGTCACTGCAACCTTAAAGGTCCTCAATGATGTCACCATTGCCCTTGATTCTAAGCAATGTTGTGCTGCGATTTTTATTGACTTGGCCAAAGCTTTTAATACGGTAGACCATTCCATTCTTGTGGACCGGCTAAGGAGTATTGGTGTCTCTGAGGGGCCTTTGGCCTGGTTTGCTAACTACCTCTCTCAAAGAGTGTGGTGTATAAAGTCAGAACATCTGCTGTCTCAGCCACTGCCTGTCACCAAGGGTGCACACCAAAGGCTCGATCCTAGGCCCCACACTCTTCTCAATTTACATAAACAACATAGCTCAGGCAGCAGGAAGCTCTCTTATTGTCACAGGTGTAGAGAGGAGTAGGCAGGAGGCAGTCGCAGGTTTAGAACTACTGAAATGTATTTAAGTACCAAAGATCAAAACGGGACGAAACCTGAAGTGCAAAATATAAAGTAGTCAGGAAATAGTAGGAGAGATTCCTCTCAGGAAAACAAGTAACATTTACAATGACCGACAAAGACAAATGACAGAGGGAGTATATCTACAGTGATAGAGTGGGGATTGGAACCAGGTGTGTGTAATGATGACGAGACAAGTTCAGGGTTGATGAGTGAAGTGTTTGCCAGCAGCAGGTTCGGCAGCAGGTAGAAGGACGGCGACGCTGAACGCCTGAGCTGGACAGGAGGGGGAGCCAAAGCGAAGGCTAGTGTGACAGTAACACACCCCGAGGCGCTGCTCCAACAGCGGGGCGCTGCAGACCTTGGGTGACGACCCCGGAGACGCGGTGCGGGTTAGTCGGGAATGAGGGAACGATCCAGGATGTCCCGCGCCGGAACCCAGCACCGCTCTTCGGGACCGTTCCGTCACAGTCGACCATGTACTGGAGAGACCCCCCACGACGCCGTGAGTCCAACAGGCTGCGGACGAAGTAAACCGGGGCCCCCTCGACGTCCAAGGGAGGGGGAGGTGCGTCATGGGGTGAGATACGGTAATTGATGGGTAGCTGTAATCTGTATGTCACCTCATTGACTCTCCTCAGGACTTTGAACGGTCCCACAAACTGCGGGCTCAGCATCCGGCAGAGCAGGCTGAGGGACAGGTCCTCCGTAGAAAGCCAGACCCTGTCACCGGGGTGAAAGACCGGGGCCACACTGCAGTGACAATCGGCCTGCGCCTACTACTCCTCTGTAAACTGGTCATCTCTGAATACCCATCGGCCTCACTCCCCCCCTATCTGAGATATCTACTCCAGCCCTCATCCTCCACATACAACACCCGTTCTGCCAGTCACATTCTGTTAAAGGTCCCCAAAGCACACACATCCCTGGGTCGCTCGTCTTTTCAGTTCGCTGCAGCTAGCGACTGGAACAAGCTGCAACAAACACTCAAACTGGACAGTTTTATCTCAATCTCTTCATTCAAAGACTCAATCATGGACACTCTTACTGACAGTTGTGGCTGCTTTGCGTGATGTATTGTCATCTCTACCTTCTTGCCCTTTGTGCTGTTGTCTGTGCCCAATAATGTTTGTCCCATGTTTTGTGCTGCCACCATGTTGTGTTGCTACCATGTTGTTGTCGTCATGTTTCGTTGCTACCATGCTGTGTTGTCATGTGTTGCTGCCTTGCTATGTTGTTGTCTTAGGTCTCTCTTTAAGTAGTGTTGTTTTGTCTCTCTTGTCGTGATTTGTGTTTGGTCCTATATTTATATTTTATTTATTTTTATTTTTAATCCCAGCCCCCGTCCCCGCAGGAGGCCTTTTACCTTTTGGTAGGCCGTCATTTTAAATAAGAATTGGTTTTTAACTGACTTGCCTAGTTAAATAAAGGTTAAATAAAATATTTAACGTATCCAAGCTTCACATGTTCAGGTAGAGTCTCCTCAATCAACAATAGTATCAATAGGCTTTACTCCTTCTTTCCATTTACCAAGCAGGTACTCATCATCTATATCTAGCGAGACTCCAGCTATAACTCCTTTGACAGGCGCCCTGCTCTGACACGGGTCAGATCCAGTTCACGCTTCTTCTGTTCTTCATCGACACAATTAACCAAAACAAGGCACCTTGATTGAATC
The DNA here is from genome assembly GCA_023634145.1 of Thymallus thymallus. NCBI lineage: Eukaryota > Metazoa > Chordata > Actinopteri > Salmoniformes > Salmonidae > Thymallus > Thymallus thymallus. Next base: position 25,219,527 of record CM042421.1, on the reverse strand, counting down.
CACCTTTCTCACTGCTGTCTTCACAGCCATTGATAGTTTAAATGGATCTCCTAAATGATCTTTCAAGTCTTTGGTTTCACCATTTTCCATTCATTGTTACACACTTCACTTGCCGCACTTTCAGATTCAAGCAGCAATTCCATTGAAGCTGCAATTTTTGGAACCGTCATCCATTGCGTTCCTTCTCCCTTCCCCCTGGCCTTATCATGACCATGGCATTCATTAGGCCTGTTTAGCATAGCTCAGGCCTGCCCCCTTGTGGAGCTCTTCAGTTACTGTTCCTTAACATTATTCATTATTGTGATTTTGTCAACGCCACCTATTTTTTAAAGCAGTGTTATTATGTTACATCATTGCAATATTGAACATAACTTGCCAACATTATAACTGGAACTGGACATCTTTCTTGCCGAAGACTGAGGACAGATTTTGTATGCTAGCAACCTACTGTTTGGAGAGGGAGTAGGGAGGATGAGGGAGTGGAGAGGATGATGAGGGAGTAGGGAGGATGAGGGAGTGGAGAGGATGATGAGGGAGTAGGGAGGATGAGGGAGTGGAGAGGATGATGAGGGAGTGGGGAGGTGGGTGAGATAATTGCAAAATGGGACTCATCAAAACCAACAGCAGGGCCAGGAGGAGTGAAATGTGATGGAGGCAGGCCAAATGTCTGTTGGCCTGCCTCCATCACCACCAGAATCTTCAGAGGGATCTGGGACTTCGTTGGTGGGCAAGTGGTCCTTAGATTCTGGGTTCTGAATGGTCACAAGGTTGGGGGGTTAGTTCCTCACTGTCACTGTCAGAATCTGATTACTTACTGTCATACTCAAAATCAGTGGCAGAATTTACATAAATCTCCGGAATTTCTGCATACATTGCTAGTGCTACAGCTTAGTCCATAATGTTTACATATCTTGCATTACTCATCTATGTATATACTGTATTCTATACTATTCTACTGTATCTTAGTCTATGCCGCTCTGACATTGTTAGATAGTACTTGTTAGATATTACTGCACTGTCGGAGCTAGAAACACAAGCATTTCGCTACACCCGCAATAACATCTGCTAAACATGTGTATGTGACCAATAACATTTTATTTTATTTGATAATACATTTTTATATGTTTATATGCTGTTTAATTAAGCAATCGTTATTTTTTTATTTTTTATTTAACCTTTATTTAACTAGGCAAGTCAGTTAAGAACAAATTCTTATTTTACAATGACGGCCTACCTACAGGGTCAGCCCCTGGAGCAAATAAGGGTTAAGTGCCTTGCTCAAGGACACAGACAGGTTTTTCACCTCGTCGGCTCGGGTATACAAATCAGCGACCTTTCAGTTACTGGCCCAACGCTCTAACCGCTAGGCTACCTGGTAGAGCGTTGGGCCAGTAAAGGAAGGTTGCTGGTTTGTATACCCAGGCCGACGAGTTGAAAAACCTGTTCTTAACTGACTTGTCTAGGGGGGTGTGGTATATGGCCAATATACCACGGCTAAGGGCTGTTCTTACACACGACGCAACGCAACGCAGAGTGCTTGGATACAGCCCTTAGCCGTGGTGCCTTATTGCTATTATAAACTGGTTACCAACGTATATGGTCTGATTTACCACGGCTGTCAGCCAATCAGCATTCAGGACTCGAACCACCCAGTTTTTTTTTTTATTATGTTCGCTTCTTACATTCACATTCATTACGTTTATTCAAATACTTTTTATTCAAGTCCATATGGTTTGGTTTCAATACTTAAAAAACAAGTGGTAGGTCCAGGTAGTAACCAAATTAGATGGGAGATGGTTAAATTGTGATTTTAATAAATGGATGGAATTTGGAGCGGGAGTTTATTTTTCCTGTGAGCGTGGAGGGGTGGGAAAGGACATGAGCAATGATCAGGATTTCCAATCGATCAACTCCGCTCACATACTCTTTTTTTTTTGCTAGCCCTTTTTAGTGATATCCAACTGGTAGTTACAGTCTAGTCACATCGCTGCAACTCCCATATGGAGATGGGAGAGACGAAGGTCGAGAGCCATGCGTCCTCCGAAAGACGACCCTGCCAAGCCGCACTAGGACAGGGACATCCCGGCCGGCCAAACCCTCCCCTAACCTGGACGATGCTGGGCCAATTGTGTGCCGCCTCATGGGGCTCCCGGTCGCGGCCGGCTGTAGTGACGCCTCTTTCACTGTGATGCAGTGCCTTAGACCGCTGCACAACTTGGGAGGCCCCCCGCTCACATACTCTGATCAGGACACGCAGGTTGAAATAAAGTCTGAAGTTGGGGACAGGTCGAAACACACTTACCGGACTGGACACAGACTAGAAACAGCTTCGCCGCCCTGGATCCAGAGGTTCCGGCACCTTCTTCCCTGGTGATAAAAAGATTATAAAAAGATTGTGGGAGCTGTTTTGTTAGACTTCAGTGTGGCTTTTGACATTATTGATCATAGTCTGCTGCTGGAAAAATGTCCTGTCTAACAGGACCCTTTTTAAATCTTTAACGACATGCTACTGGCTTTGTATATGCGAATGACACAACACTATACACGTCAGCTACTACAGCAACTGAAATGACTGAAACACTTAACAAAGAGCTGCAGTTAGTTTCAGAATGGGTGTCAAGAAATACATTTGTCCTAAATACTTCAAAAACTAAAAGCATTGTATTTGGGACAAATCATTCACTAAACCCTAAAACTCAACTAAATATTGTAATTGATCAAGTTGAGGTGACTAAACTGCTTGGAGTAACCCTGGATTGTAAACTGTCATGGTCAAAACATATTGATACAACAGTAGCTAAGATGGGGAGAAGTATGTCCATAAAAGAGCGTTGCTCTGCCTTCTTAACAACACTATCAACAAGGCAGGTCCTACAGGACTTGGTTATGTTGCACCTGGACTACTGTTCAGTCGTGTGGTCACGTGCCACAAAAAGGGACTTAGGAAAATATAATTTGGCTCAGAACAGGGCAGCACGGCTGGCCCTTAAATGTACACGGAGAGCAAATATGAATAATAAACATGTCAATCTTTCATGGCTCAATGTAGAGGAGAGATTAACATCCTCACTACTTGTTTTTGTAAGAAGTTTTGACATGTTGAATGCACCAAGCTGTCTGTTTAAACGACTAGCACACAGCTCGGACATCCATGCATACCCCACAAGACATGCCACCAGAGGTCTCTGGTCCAGAACAGACTATGGGAGGCGCACAGTACTACATAGAACTATGACTACATGGAACTCTATTCCACATCAGGTAACTGATGCAAAAAAACAGATAAAAATATACCTTATGGAACAGCAGGGACTGTGAAGAGACACACACACACAGGCACAGTCAGGCATACACATGCTAACACACACACGTTATACACATATACAAGTGGGCACACACTTAATGTGTTGTGAAAAGTGTTATGAATTATAATGTCATGTAATATTTTTTATTGTATATAACTGCCTTAATGTTGCTGGACCCCAGAAAGAGTAATAATGGGGATCCTTAATAAATAGAAAATACAAATTTATTTAGTGGAAATTCCCCAAAGGTGTTTTGTGGATTGATTAAACCAGTGGTCCATTCCTTCCAGGTGGTAAAGCTGTCGAGGCTCATTAGGATCCCAGTAACATTTCATACTACACTCCTCTCTGCATCAACATCCTCCCAAACGCTGGGGCTGAAATCATCTCCTGTGGGTTCAGTATAATCCCCCTGTCCACGTTTCCTAGGGGCGTGCAGATTCCCCTCTCAAGACGATCCGATACGAGACAGGAACGATTCGGTTTTATTAGAGAAATAATGAGCTGGGACTCTGAGCTGGATCTCTGAGCTGACGTGTCTCAGCTGATGTGTGCGTGTGTGTATTATGTATATGTCTATAGTGTATGTAGGCACCTGAACTGAGCCATAAGGGAATCTACCACCCCACTATTAGTTGGGACACACACACACACACACTTTTGAGCTGAAATCACCATCACCCACTAATTAATTTGTCATTTTTGCTGATTAAAAGGGTTAGAGATAGTAATGTATCAATATTTATCTTTAAAAATTAACTATGACATAGCCAATAAATATATAGCACAACTGGATTTCACCCTGTCACATAATTGAATGGTTTAGACTATTTGGAAGTTTTGACAAACTCTGGATTGAGCAACTCTTCTTCTGAGTTGCTGTCCTCATTATGAAATGATCAACTTAACCCTGTCAATATAAAAATGCATACTGATTGATTCAAGTAAAACTACCAAAACTATTGTTGATGGTGAACCTGAACAGTTGAAATAAAATGTAAGCCCTGATCAGAATGTAGCCCACCTATATGTGAGGGCTGGGTAGTGGTGAAGCCGCTACTCCCATCTGGGGGAGTGGATTGAGCCACAACCCAGTCCTCACATCAGTGAGGGAGGATTAACGATCCCCAATCAGAGACAGCTGTCTAGAGTTGTCTCTGATTGGGGGGAGTATTTAGCAGCCCTCCAAATCCACCTGTGTGTGGATCATTGTTTGTTCGTGTCTGTCTGCATGTTGCGCAGGACCGTAAGTCACTTTGCTTTCTTGTTATTAGTGTATTCATACTCTCCTTTGTTATTTTATGCTTTGTGATTCTATCTCATAAAATAAAAGGATGACACTCCACGAGCGCTCTGTTTACCGTCCCGTCACTACTCAGCATCGTGACAGAATGATCCACCAACCAGGGACGCAACGGAGCCTGACATTGGGAGATATCCTCCTCGGTATGGGGAAAATTACAGAGGAGGAATACTCCCATTATCGTGCGGTGGAGGAAGGCTGGGGTCCGGAGCAGCGGCGCCGACGTCGGGGAAAGAGTCGGCGGGCCAAAAAAGCTAGGGACCAGCCTGGAGCCCAGAAAAACCCCCAAACGGATTTTGGGGGGGGGCTATGGGGGTGGTCGGGGATCGACGGAGAAGAGCCCCGACCACTGCACTCGTGGGGGTTTCCGGAGGAGCCCCTACAGCCATGGGAGCGGAAGTACAGAGAGGAGTCGGAGGAAGACGACGACGATGTGCTTCTGTTCCCTCACTCGTGGCGGTTCCCGGAGGAACCCTCACAGGATGGGGATTGGCGCTGGAGAGACAACGACAGCAACAGTCTTAATCCAGTGCCAGTTCCCAGCCCGGTGCCTTCAGCGCCGGTCCAGAGACGGAGGAGGAGGAGACCGACTCAGCGCACCCAAACATCGGTGCGCAACAAAAGCCCGGTGCGACCCGTGCCAGCTCAGCGCACCAGCCAAACGGTGCGTCTGCCCAGTCCGTCCCGCCGCCTCCAGCGAAGGTCAGCGTCCCGCCGCCTCCAGCGAAGGTCAGCGTCCCGCCGCCTCCAGCGAAGGTCAGCGTCCCGCCGCCTCCAGCGAAGGTCAGCGTCCCGCCGCCTCCAGCGAAGGTCAGCGTCCCGCCGCCTCCAGCGAAGGTCAGCGTCCCGCCGCCTCCAGCGAAGGTCAGCGTCCCGGAGCCTCCAGCCACAGCTCAAGGCCTGGAGCCTCCTCCAACGGTGCCCAGTCCGGGGCCGGTCGTCTGCTTCGCTCCAGTGCCGGAGCAGTCCACTCCACCGGTGCCCAGTCCAGGGCCGGTCGTCTGCTTCGCTCCCGTGCCGGAGCAGTCCGCTCCACCGGTGCCCAGTCCGGGGCCGGTCGTCTGCTTCGCTCCCGTGCCGGAGCAGTCCGCTCCACCGGTGCCCAGTCCGGGGCCGGTCGTCTGCTTCGCTCCAGTGCCGGAGCAGTCCGCGCCACCGGTGCCAAGTCCGGGGCCGGTCGTCTGCTTCGCTCCAGTGCCGGAGCAGTCCACTCCACCGGTGCCCAGTCCGGGGCCGGTCGTCTGCTTCGCTCCAGTGCCGGAGCAGTCCGCGCCACCGGTGCCCAGTCCGGGGCCGGTCATCTGCTTCGCTCCAGTGCCGGAGCAGTCCGCTCCACCGGTGCCCGAGCCGGGGAAGGACATCAGCCCCTCTCCAGGGTCGAGGGCTCCCACACCAGGGTCCAGACAGGACTTGGTGAATCGCGGGAGTACTGAGGGGGGAACCATCGCGCCGGGGTCCGGACCGGACCGGGTGTGCAACAGGGAGGTAGGAGGAGAGCAGCTGTCACTGCCTGCGTCACGCCCGAGGCCGGAACCGGAGCCCCCACCAGAAACCACCTCAGTACCCCGCCATTTCCCCTCCTGGTTTAGTGACATTTTTTGGGGGGGAGATCAAACGCGGTCGGGAGCCTGCACCTTGGAGGGGGGGTACTGTGAGGGCTGGGTAGTAGTGAAGCTGCTACTCCCATCTGGGGGAGTGGATTGAGCCACAACCCAGTCCTCACATCAGTGAGGGAGGATTAATGATCCCCAATCAGAGACAGCTGTCTAGAGTTGTCTCTGATTGGGGGGAGTATTTAGCAGCCCTCCAAATCCACCTGTGTGTGGATCATTGTTTGTTCGATGTCTGCCTGCATGTTGCGCAGGACCGTAAGTCACTTTGCTTTCTTGTTATTAGTGTATTCATACTCTCCTTTGTTATTTTATGCTTTGTGATTCTATCTATAAAATAAAAGGATGACACTCCACGAGCGCTCTGTTTACCGTCCCGTCACTACTCAGCATCGTGACACTATAGCCAGTGGCAGTTTAGGCTACTTTTATTTTGTTGTGTTGGCTCTGTACTCCAATGACTATCGGCTTTAATTTGATGGTATTTTCATCCATATCAAGTGAACCGTTTAGAAATTACAGCACTTTTGTACATAGTCTAAAACTATTGGGACAAATTCCCTTATATGTGTATTAAAGTAGTCAAACACTTAGTATTTGATCCCATATACCTAGCATGCAATGATTACAGCAAGCTTGTGACTCTACACACTTGTTGGATGCATTTGCTGTTTTGGTTGTGTTTCAGATGTTGTGCCCAATAGAAATTGATGGTAAATAATATATTTTAGGAAGGTAGAAAGAAAGTAATTTGTACAAAAACATTTAGTGAACCAGCGATTCGTAACATTTGAATCGATTTTCTGACCGATGCATGCTACATTTGGATCAGTTTGGGGTCCTGGGGACCGATGCGCTCATATCTTAAACATTTGAACCAGAGACCAATACCTATCGGTGCATCGTTACATCCCTAATGCTACCCCATCTCCCTGTCTGTTCCTATCTCACTGTGTATTCGTTTCCTTTCGGGACTAGAAGTATACTGGGTATCTCTCATATGATGGCTGCCATGAATGGTCACGTCACTGCGGTCAAGCTGCTGCTGGACGTGGGCTCAGAAATCAACACTCGCATCAAGACCAACCGCAACAGCACTGACCCTGGCCTGTCAACGTGGAGCACCGCGACAAGGTGAGAGCAGCCGTCATCGGCTGAAACTGTTAGAGTAAAAGACATTAGGAATGAGGTTTGGTGTTAAGACTGTGTGGTGCAGTATATGTCACTGACCCAGCGCTGACGCCACCTGTCCAAACCTCCCAAGACCTCTCTAGTCTCACTGCTCAGACCTGCGACTCCTCTCTGAGTGAGTTATTACAATGTTACAACCAGCAGTGTGTCTAGTTCAAATCAAATCGTATTTGTCACATGTGCCGAATACGACAGGAGTAGCAGTGAAATGCTTACTTACAAGCCCTTAACCAACAATACAACAGGTGTAGCAGTGAAATGCTTACATACAAGCCCTTAACCAACAATACAACAGGTGTAGCAGTGAAATGCTTACTTACAAGCCCTAACCAACAATACAACAGGTGTAGACCTTACAGTGAAATGCTTACTAACAAGCAAGATGGTACCGGTACAGAGTCAATGTGAGGAGACTATATACAGATGGTACCGGTACAGAGTCAATGTGAGGAGACTATATACAGGTGGTACCGGTACAGAGTCAATGTGAGGAGACTATATACAGATGGTACCAGTACACAGTCAATGTGAGGAGACTATATACAGATGGTACCGGTACAGAGTCAATGTGAGGAGGCTATATACAGATGGTACCAGTACAGAGTCAATGTGTGGAGACTATATACAGATGGTACCGGTACAGAGTCAATGTGAGGAGGCTATATACAGGTGGTACCAGTACAGAGTCAATGTGAGGAGGCTATATACAGATGGTACCGGTACAGAGTCAATGTGAGGAGACTATATACAGATGGTACCGGTACAGAGTCAATGTGAGGAGGCTATATACAGGTGGTACCAGTACAGAGTCAATGTGAGGAGGCTATATACAGATGGTACCGGTACAGAGTCAATGTGAGGAGACTATATACAGATGGTACCGGTACAGAGTTAATGTGAGGAGACTATATACAGATGGTACCGGTACAGAGTTAATGTGAGGAGACTATATACAGAGGGTGTCAGCAGTTGCTTCTCGCTAAAGTCAAAACTTTTCACATCTTCTCTCTCTTTGAGTCCAGTCTGTCTCAGAGCTGCGACCAACCCTCATTTCACGTGACTCCTTTCTGAGTGAATATGTGTGCTGTTGTGGATTGGGCTCTGCTCCCTACTTCCTACCCTGTGATTTGTTGTATGTGTATAAGGGGACACTGCTGTGGTGGATGTGTGGCTCAGGGATATATTCCCTACCATGTATTTTGGTGTATGAATTGTAATAATATCATTCCTGTTTTTTCTTTGTTTAGTTTTTTGGTATAAAATATAATTCTGAGCAATCACTAAATGTCTACTTGTTCATTGTTTAAGGTTGTTAGTTTACAACAGTTTATATTTCGATATAGTATAATGCAACTGAATTGAAAACTATCAGGGATTGGATCTAATATTAATATTAATGTGCATCGGAACACTTCTGGGGGTATTCTGGCGATACTGCTGCAGTATCGACTTATTCCTGGCAGACATAATGGGCCGATTCTGGACAGTCATTCAATATGACATCCTTGCTAGCTGGTAAAATGTCAGAAGTAATTTTTTTAGTTTTAATCACAGCACAATAAAAAAAGCAATACACGTTGGCAGATATAGTGAACGACCCAACATCAAATATTAGTGTTAAACTAACCCACTATCTGCCTACGGTCGGAACTAGCCCACGGGTCGGAACTAGCCCACGGGTCGGACCTAGCCTACGGGTCGTACGGGTCGGAACTAGCCCACGGGTCGGAACTAGCCCACGGGTCGTATGGGTCGGAACTAGCCCACGGGTCGGAACTAGCCCACGGGTCGTACGGGTCGGAACTAGCCCACGGGTCGGAACTAGGCCACGGGTCGGAACTAGCCTACGGGTCGTACGGGTCGGAACTAGCCCACGAGTCGGAACTAGCCTACGGGTCGGAACTAGCCCACGGGTCGGAACTAGCCCACGGGTCGTACGGGTCGGAAGTAGCCCACGGGTCAGAAGTAGCCCACGGGTCAGAAGTAGCCCACGGGTCGGAACTAGCCCACGGGTCGGAACTAGCCCACGGGTCGCACGGGTCGGAACTAGCCCACGGGTCGGAACTAGCCCACGGGTCGTACGGGTCGGAACTAGCCCACGGGTCGTACGGGTCGGAACTAGCCCACGGGTCGGAACTAGGCCACGGGTCGGAACTAGCCTACGGGTCGTACGGGTCGGAACTAGCCCACGGGTCGGAACTAGCCCACGGGTCGGAACTAGCCCACGGGTCGGAACTAGCCCACGGGTCGTATGGGTCGGAAGTAGCCCACGGGTCAGAACTAGCCCACGGGTCGCACGGGTCGGAACTAGCCCACGGGTCGGAACTAGCCCACGGGTCGGAACTAGCCCACTTGTCGTACGGGTCGGAACTAGCCCACGCATGGGAAACTGGGAACGTTCGCCGAGTTGAGTTGTTTTAACTGAACTTTTCAACCAAAATAACACATCAATTTTTGACAACTACAATAGGCCTACGGGTAATGTAGCTAGTTTGACGATATGATGTCAATGTTAAGCAAACCAGCTAAGTATTCATAAGCAACGTTGTTTGAAGAATTGTTCCAACCAAAAAGCACATCAATTAAACAATGCCGTATTAACGAAATCAAATAATAACCTCCGACGAGCACATATGCACGCTGCATAACCAAGTGGGAAGGTGGTAATTACGAGTTGTGAAGTCGGTAATACACGTTAGATACGTTCACACTTGCTTTGAACTCGTTAAAACGCTGATTGCCTTCTTCTTCTAGGAGGTTTAACGGCGGTTGGCATCCAGTTTGGTGCATTAGCGCCACCTACTATACTGGAGTACAACTCCCTTATGCTTCGCTTGAAAATTAAACTTTAATAAAGAAATACCCTGCCATCTAATACTACACTCATTCATTTCAAACTTAACACCACCCTTAACACCACCCTGCCCTAATGGGACATCACCACTTAACACACCCTGTAACTCTTCTGATGTCAAGTCTAGCACACCCAAATACCTCTCTGCAGCTGTCACCACTACCTTAATGTTCTTCGACTTACGTTCCATCCCTGCAGTATAAATGCTAAAAATCCAATCTTACTGAAACGTATCTCTCTTTTTGGCCTACCCTCTTTTCTGGTACATATCTCCATCTACTTTCTTCACTGCCTCAGCATTTCTGATCCCCAGTCCCATAGGCATCCCTACAATTAACACATACCACTACTTTCCCCAATGCTACACATTCCTTTATCTCATGTTCTTCTGCACACTTCTCACACCTAGGATCCTCCCTCCTACACACTGCTGCCTCATGCCCATGATCTTGACACCTGTAACATCCTAACGTATTCGGCACATAAGCTCGTATACAGTAACTTAGATATCCTAACTTCACTTTCTCGGGCAAAGACTCTACTTCAAAACTCAAAAGAACAGACAATGACTCTTCTGTTTCCCCTCTCTCGTCACCCTGTCTGGTCGCATCAAACAACGAGCATCACAAACACCTGGAATCTTTCTCCTCAGCTGGTCCTATATTTACTGCTACCCCAGTTAACACTCCTTTCATTGGTGCCCTTTTCTTGAGAGCGAAACAATTCACCTTTCTGTCCCCCATTAGTTTAACTCAGAGCACCTTCTCCCTCTTGACCAACAGAAACACAACAATTATCACTAGTCCTCTTCTGGTTACCCTCACCCATTCCACATCACCCAACTCTTCTGGTTACCTTCACCCATTCCACATCACCCAACTCTTCTGGTTACCTTCACCCATTCCCATTCCACCCATCATCTTCACCACACCTACCACCTCCGATATCTTCACCACACCTACCATCTCCGATATCTTCACCACACCTACCATCTCCGATATCTTCACCACACCTACCATCTCCGATATCTTCACCACACCTACCACCTCCGATATCTTCACCACACCTACCATCTCCGATACTTCACCACACCTACCATCTCCGATACTTCACCACACCTACCACCTCCGATACTTCACCACACCTACCATCTCCGATATCTTCACCACACCTACCACCTCCGATACTTCACCACACCTACCACCTCCGATACTTCACCCTCATTCACTTCCATTCCTCCTCCTGTCTTCAGCTCCCTCTGTTTACACTTCCTACCTTTCTTCTTTATCAAAACATCTCCCCTTTTTCTGCCAGTTTTTACTGACTCAAGCTCACCATCTTCTTCCCTCTCTTTCTTAGACCTCCTCTCCCTCTCCTTTTCCTGCCATTCCTCCTCCGTTTTCCAAGTATACGTCTCCTTTTAATAATACTGAACTTCTACTGACAACCATCTTGTTCTTGCTTTCTCTAGGGACTCCATTTTTCCTCTGGTCAAGCAGCCAGCGGTGTCACGATTCTCTGCTGCCTGATACGCCGATCGGCTAATGGTCCCTCAAGCTGATAAACCATAAACTAAAAGTACAGCTATCAATCATGCTTGTAAACAAATTATAATGTAAAAAAAACAAAACATGAATAGATTGCTTGTATAAATCATGTTTAGTTGTTACACTTAACTGCCGAAAACGGCCGGTGTAGGCCGTCATTGTAAATAAGAATGTGTTCTTAACTGACTTTCCTAGTTAAATAAAGGTTAAATAAAAAGAAGTGATATCAGAGGTCATCATGGGGGAGAAATGGTAGCTCATGCAGGGTTCCATACAACTGGGAACTCGGAAATCTCCGACATCGGACTTCAGTGTGTTCAATACAACTGGCAATAAGGGAAACGTGTTTCGACTGGGAAAAACGGTCATCCAACTCGGAAACTCTGGGATCATCCTAGAGCTCCGACTTCTCCGACCTGAATATCACTGACGGCACGATTTGTCCTCGTTTTTTATCCGAATCCCAGTGATCTTGAAAGCGCCACTAGAGACGATGGATTATTTTCCCCACTTGGTTATGAACGTAGTAGTACCTTACACAACTACAACTAATTTACCATAAATGTTGATGTACATATCTGGAGGCATATGATTTTGTATAGAGGTAAATAATAAGTAAAACAGTGGTTCTAGTTTTCTTGAAGCGGATGTGGAGGCGGAAGTGGAGGATTACTACATTGTTGTTACATGGTAGTGATATGGTCATTGCTAGTAAAGTAAAGGTGGAAATACTTCAATATATGCAATATTTAAAAGTTCAAAGCGTCGAGCAACATAGACGTCTACTGAACGATTCAAGACGAAATGTTTACCCTAGAAAAAAAAGTACATTGTTCCAGAACTGTGCGAGCAAACTAAAGAAAGACACCGTGCGAAGTTATTCGCCAGGAACTAGCAGCAAGCACCGTGTGGCTAGGCTACATTAGCTAAGCTAGCGAGGGAGTATCGTCGTTAAACGGCAGACAAAACTACTCGAGTGACGAAGCAGGAGAACTGTGCATGAGAATGGTTTAAGTTGGCTGGTTTGTGGAGCAAATGACTCCATGCCTGGTTCTAGCGACGAGCTAGCTAACGTTCCCCTTCAAATGGACGGGTTGATTAGCAGTCAGCGGGCGCTAACCGGTAGCTAACTGCTCCTTTCAATGTTGACGGTCATCGGCTACTCGGAGGGATGAAGAGGATGAAGAGGATTGCATTCATTTAGGCTGAGAAACTACTCAACGTCACAATTAGATTGGAGAACCACTGAGGAGCAACTTTAAATGGATCAAATAACATTATCCTGGCCCATGAAGATGTCACAACCGATGGATATTCAAAAGTGGAATCGCAAATAATGTGGAACGTGTTTATTTTGGGAATATGGAGCTTAGAAGAGTTATAAATTGAATGTGTTTTTATTTTGTCGCGGGCTCGTATGTACCCGTTTTAAAGGGCGCTTTTGACTGATCTCGTCCTGCGCCTCAGGTAGTTGTCAGCCCTGCAGTTGACGTTGCTGCACAGCGGTGGTGGGGCTGGACGCTGCCGGGCTTGGCCCAACTGTTTCCTTCAAATGGAATAGGAATTTATTTTTGGATCTTTTACAGTTTTTTCTTTGAGACGTCAACACAATAATATTGTCATGTCGCCCAGCTGTTGGCATATCAAACACTTGTCTTCATTGAAATGATTTGAGACTAAAACCTTTATTTAACGTGGTTAAATAAAAGTTATATTTTTTATTTTTGTTTAATACATGAAGGAGAAGTTCCCGAAGCAACAGTATCAGTGCTAATTGAAAGATGGCCTGATCATGGACTGATGTCACTCACAGATGTCAACATAATACATTTTTAACACAAGTAATATTGGCTTTTTAAAGAAAATTGAACAGTTGTGATTTCATCATGTCTGGTTTTGCTGAATTCGTACCCCCTCCCGAGTGCCCAGTTTTTGAGCCCAGTTGGGAAGATTTTTCTGATCCACTAGGATTCATAAACAAGATTCGACCCATTGCAGAGAGAACTGGCATCTGTAAAATTCGACCGCCGGAGGTAACCTCACTGTTAATTGCTTCCATTTTAAGATTTCCGCCTGCATTGGTTGGTGCCCTTGCTATCATCTATTTATGGTATTTTCGGCCTAGCCCGACGCACATTTTTAGTTGGTTAACGACATTTTACTCGTTGAATTTTTCACTTGTGGAGATGAAATATGAGTCATTTATTGTTAGTTTCTCATTTTTATTTTAACAATGGATTGTGGATGTTTATATTTTGCCAAACCGTTAAAGTAAAGTCGTCATTTAAAACAGAGGCCTCAGTTCCAGACTCTTTATTTTTTGGTGTTTCCTGGACACATCGCAACTGTTCCATTCGGGATATCGAGTAACGTTACACGAATTAGATGTCTAGATACATAAAAAAAAAAAAAAAAACTATTAACAATTGTATATATATAAACTTCTAGGTGCTTTTCATTTGATGGCCTATATGTCCAAGACTTTGCTACATTATGACTACAATATGAACAATATCCTTGGATTTCGCTGTAAAAAGTAATATTTTTAATTTTTGGTTTGGGAAAGGCCTACATTAGCAGGAAGTACAATTAGAACCTTAACTCTCTACTTTTCATGTTTTTCATATTTGGCCTTGTGCAAATCAAATGTATGTCTATTATTGGCTTTTTTGTATGTTTCTATTTTATTCCCATTTCCCACCTGGGACCTTTGAGTGATTTAGGCTAACCATTTTTTTATATTTGGTATATTCTGCACCCGCACTTAAACTTGACAGTTGGAAGGTTTTCTTTGATGCACTGTGCTCCACTATTATTTGTATTTTGGGGATAAGTCTGTGCCCATTTTGAAGCAATTAGACTACAGGGATTATTATTTGTGTCATATCTAGTATTCTGGTATTGTTGGATAGATTTAAACATTTTAGATTATTTATTTTTTTGGGTAATATTACATACATCCAATTTCCTGGGCTGACTCTTCCCCAATCTATATCCACACATCCCTATATTATTTATGTGAAAAGGGGATTTTAATAGTGTTTTTTTAGTATTTTGTTGTTGGTTTTTACTTCTTCATTGTATGAGAATCTGAACCGACGTTCACTTGGTTTCCATTGTTCTCTTCTGTGTTTTAGGACTGGACACCTCCTTTCGCCTGCGATGTACGCAACTTCCGCTTCACTCCCAGAGTCCAGAGACTCAATGAATTGGAGGTAAGTATACCGTACCTAGTTACAACTCTGTGAAGGCTATGTTGGAAATACAGTTAGGTAGCCTGTATATAGTCGTTATAAGGTAAAGGCCTAAATAGATCTATTGCCTAAGTAAGTAGTCAAATAGACTAGTTATTTGTTGAGTTTGTTGTCAGTCATTCACTGATGTATGCTATTTAACAATATGTTATTATGTGTTTTAATAAAGACCTGGTAGTCTATGAATAAACATGTTTTTTTGTGAGAAGGTAGCCTATATGTTGGTGTGGCAGGACAGTGCAGACCTTATAAGCGTTGACTGCAGCTGTCGTCACATTTTGGGGGCAACACTCTTGAATACAATGACTGAGTTAACAGCACTGGCCTAAATGGGTGGTAGGCCTACTTTAGGAAGGGTTTTTAGGGTCAGAAAAGTTGTATCCTAGCCTACATTAACAGTTGTTAAAGGATATCAGTTACTGGTATGTGTAGGCTATGGCTTTACTCCCTTTGATTTCTCCTAGGCTACAGCACCCAACGACACCTCTTTATACTTCTGTTTAAAGTTGAGCATGCCAGATTTTGCACTTGAATTGACTTTCATGTGTTTGTGTTCCCTCACCTCTCCCATTGGTTTCAGGCCCTCACTCGAGTCAAGCTCAACTTCCTGGATCAGATAGCCAAGTTCTGGGAGCTGCAGGGGTCCAGGCTGCGCTTCCCTCATGTGGAGAGGAAGGTCCTTGATCTGTACCAGCTCAGCAAGGTAAGACCGGAGTCAGACCATTTACCTGAACAGTGTACTGTGTTTAGAAACATGCCGGGTGGTGTGTTGTGTGATTTATTTATACCTGAGGAGTAAGTAGTGTTTGTTTTGGATTTTGTTTTAGGACAACAAAGAGGTGCTGGTGTACATTTAAATGTTTCCATAGTTTTCTGAAAATATTCATTTTGTGTATGAGTCAACCGTAACATCTTACTAAAAAAACATTGTATTTCAGATTGTCTCCTCCGAGGGAGGCTTTGAGACAGTGTGTAAGGAGAAGAGATGGTCCAAAGTGGCCAGCAGGATGGGTTTCCCCCCAGGGAAAGGTATGGGCTCTTTGCTGCGGTCCCACTTTGAGAGGATCCTGTACCCCTATGAGCTCTTCCAGTCTGGAGCCACGCTCACTGTAAGTGCTATAGGTCGACACATACACACAATAACATGTAGGCTAGGTGTCTGTGGAGTGTGATAAAATGTTTTTGTGATGTCAATAGAGGTTGTGAATTGCATCAGCCCTCTTCAGGCAAGCGTTAGGTGTGGATCATCATAGGTTTGTGCTGTGTTGTCACACTTTTACATTCTTACAACGCTTTTGTATGTTTTCATGCTACAGTCACATTTGTAAAAGTGTTCTGTACAGAGGAGGCTGGTGGGAAGAGCTCTAGGACGATGGGCTCATTGTAATGGCTGGAATAAAATCAATCCAGCCATTACAATGAGCCCGTCCTGCTATAGCTTCTCCCACCAGCCTCCTCTGGTTATGTATCACAACATGTAAGGGATAGTCAACGAGTTGCTATGCGTTCTATGGAAATAATGAACGACGTGGAAGGTGTGTTCCACAACGTGCTAGTGGAATGGAACTAACCTTCCATGGAGTTGCACTATTTTCCATAGAAGGAATAGAACTTCGAGTTGATTGTCCCTTTTATACCATGGCTATAATTTAACTCCTTTTGCTGCTAGAAATTAGATAGCAAGTTTACTAGATAGCTACAGTAGTTGCCTTGGTAACAAAACATACTTGCTAGTTTAGCTAACCAAACCATCAGTCCTAGCTTGCTATTATGAAAACCAAATAAAACAATGCCAATAATGTTTTTAATTTGAATTTTGCTTTCAAAAGCAGCTCAAACATAGAATTAACTATAGCCGTTGAATTCTACCGTGCAGATATACCTTGCGTTATAAGGAAATAATGCACACTCTAGAATACCAATCAGAAAGGAGTATTCAACAATGCCATGGTATAAATGTTAGTACTCCCGGCTTTATCTTTATTCAACCACTCCAAGAATCTAGCAGCCAACTCCTTTCATCTGCTACAGTAACACCTCCCATACCTCCACCTTTTTTATGTAGGCGTTCTCCTGCCTCTGTTGCTGACTTGTAACTCTGCTCCCTACCTTCTCTCTCCCTCTCAGGGTATCCACCGTCTGTACGAGGAGGGAGATGACGGAGAGGAGCAGGACGAGGGCATGGGGGAAGAGGAGGAGGATGAAGAGGACAGAGAGAGGGACAGCCTGAGTGATGGGACTCCGAACAAGGACTGCCCACTCCCCGAGCGACGCTCCCGCCGCCTGAAGTCCGAGGTCGGTGATGAGGTGATCACCGGAGACTGTTTTTATATTTTATTTGATCACTTTCATTTTGATTTCACATGGTGATTTACAAAAAATTATCCACATTTTTACTCTTCTGTTTTTCGCTTGACTTGTTTGGGAACTTAATGCATTGGAAATGCAATTGATGGATGGAGATACATTCTCATTAGCAAGAGGGCCTATGGTACTTCATATTAACAGAACATGAAAGTCGAGGATGTAACAATGTGTGGTCCTTCTTACTGAATTCTGATGTGCACCTTGAAGATGTTTGAATAACTGTCCACATCTCCATTTCCTCAGCCAACAAGACAAGTAACCAACAGCTAAATCACTAGCCTGTCAATCTGTTATCCCCCATAGTAGAACAGTTGACCTATTCTACTGGTCAGCTTGTCGACAAACTGAATGTGGCACCAGTTGTGTGACGATAGAACCAGTAGGTCTAGTCTACATAGAAACATCTTTATAAAGCGATTAGTCTATTATTTATTTATTTATTTATTTAACCTTTATTTAACTAGGCAAGTCAGTTAAGAACAAATTCTTATTTACAATGACGGCCTACCTACAGGGTCAGCTTTAGTAGTACGGCTCCCCTGGAGCAAATTAGGGTTAAGTGCCTTGCTCAAGGACACATCGACAGGTTTTTCACCTATTCCGCTCGGGTACTGGCCCAACACTTTAACCACTAGGCTGCCTGCCGCCCAGGTAAGAAAATGTAGCTTAAAATGTTGATAAACTATTGTTTCTTCACATTATAAGCGCAGCAATGCGCACAAGACAGTAGGCCACGCACGAATGTTCGTTCCATAATGCAATAGGCGTGAAAACACCGCTGTCAAAATATCCCTTTGAAATGTAGAAAGAGGGGAGATCTAACATGCAACAACTAGCTTGGGATGCTAATATGACTAGGGTTGTGCCTTTGGCTACTGGACAATGAAAGAAGGTTGATATAAAATAGTAGCTTTCATGGATATTGTCTGATGTTGGCTAGGCTACTTTTGAAGCAAGACATGCCTCATAATATGTATTAAAACATTCAGGTTTCAAACAATTAAGTATATATTTTCAAAATGTATACTGCCTCCAGCTCCAGTGGTGTGACACGCTGATGAAACATGCCTTCCTTTGCATATGCATATGCTGTTCGAGATGCTGTAGCAGAAGCTCTCGCGCTGTCTTGACAGATTTTCCGCTCAAAGGCTCTGTCTGTACGCGTGTGATGAATAAGATGCATAACCAATATACGGTACACGTGCAGTATGCAAATTAATCTATAGAGCAATATTTCGCAATGGGATTTAATTCTTATTCTCCTGGAAAATTTGACGCCGGCAATTGTATTGCCCCTTCATCATGTCCTAGATGCCCTGTATAGTACACCGCTTTTGACCAGGGCCTACATAGTGCTCTGGTCAAAGTAGTGCAGTAGATAGGGAAAAGGGTGAACATTGCCTGATGTTATGTTTTTGTCTCCTCTCCTAGCGGGAAAACAAAGAGCACAAGACCCTGCAGATCTTTGGCAGTGGTCCCAAGATGGTTGGGTTAGAGATTGTACCGGCTGGTAAGGAACTTGGCTATTATTTATTTGACTTCACTTACTCAGAGCAGATGCTGTGCAGACTAGTGTGTATTCAGGGATGTTTCTACTATAGAAACTCTTGGGCAGGCCTAAGTCAAAACTTTAATTTCTTATAACCCTTTGAAGCCTATTATCATGTATTTGTGATCATTGTTGAGGGGTCCCTGCAGCGTACGATCTCAAATATGTGATTGGAACAGTAGCAACAGAACGTATGACAAAACAAATGCATCTAAACACTATTGTTGTATAAACAGCATCTAAATATATATATTTTTACTGATAGAAAATAAAGGTCTTAAACTTTATTCCTCAATTTGACCATTAATTGTAAAAGATAAATGTGAACTAAATGTGAACTTCATCATCCAAGCATAACACGGAACAGTCTAAATAACAGGTTGCGTTGACAAAAAACAAAACATAAGTTAGCGACCTAACAGCTAGACTAGTTTACAATATACTACATCTCTGGTGAACACGAGACTAATGTAATGTTTAGAAAAGCAATGCTTGTCAGCTAAGCTAACAGCAGCTAAATTCTTTATGATGGCAGCCATGTTTGTTTACATTTGACAAGCAAAAACTCCCTAATCCCAGAATACCATTCACTATAATGCCGCATTCAAAACATCTGGGAACTCGGAAATCTCCGACCTCTGACCAGTGATTTCAAAACATCTGGGGAAACAAAAAAAAAAAAAGTTGGTTGTCCAACTTGGAATTCCAACACTGGGCCTCTTTTTAGAGCTCCGACCTAAAGATCACCGATGTCATGATTTTACCTTGTATTTTTCAGAGTTCCCAGTGGTTTTGAATGCAGCATAAGACGCAAATAAACAAAGTAAAAGATGGCTGCGCCCAATGCCTGGAAAATATCAACTTAGTTTGGTTTCTTTTCAGCATATTACAAATCTGCATGATCTTGTTACAGTGTTTACAAGAATCGGAGCACATTCTTGACAAGTTGTTTACGGTTTTTGACTAATCACAAAGCAAATAAAATGTTATCACCTCACAGATGATACAAGCCTACTGCCTAGCCGTAGCGCGAACAGGGTGACAGATTTGGTTGAAACAATTTAGTAGGGTTTGTGTGTGTGTGGGGGGGGTCTTCATGTCCTGGGGGGTGGAAATGGGGGAAGGTATGGTAGGGGGATATGATGGAGGAAATAATACTATGATGGGGATTTACAGTGGGGAGAACAAGTATTTGATACACTGCCGATTTTGCAGGTTTTCCTACTTACAAAGCATGTAGAGGTCTGTAATTTTTATCATAGGTACACTTCAACTATGAGTGACGGAATCTAAAACAAAAATCCAGAAAATCACATTGTATGATTTTTAAATAATTAATTAGCATTTTATTGCATGACATAAGTATTTGATCACCTACCAACCAGTAAGAATTCCGGCTCTCACAGACCTGTTAGTTTTTCTTTAAGAAGCCGTCCTGTTCTCCACTCATTACCTGTATTAACTGCACCTGTTTGAACTCGTTACCTGTATAAAAGACACCTGTCCACACACTCAATCAAACAGACTCCAACCTCTCCACAATGGCCAAGACCAGAGAGCTGTGTAAGGACATCAGGGATAAAATTGTAGACCTGCACAAGGCTGGGATGGGCTACAGGACAATAGGCAAGCAGCTTGGTGAGAAGGCAACAACTGTTGGCGCAATTATTAGAAAATGGAAGAAGTTCAAGATGACGGTCAATCTCCCTCGGTCTGGGGCACCATGCAAGATCTCACCTCGTGGGGCATCAATGATCATGAGGAAGGTGAGGGATCAGCCCAGAACTACACGGCAGGACCTGGTCAATGACCTGAAGAGAGCTAGGACCACAGTCTCAAAGAAAACCATTAGTAACACACTACGCCGTCATGGATTAAAATCCTGCAGCGCACGCAAGGTCCCCCTGCTCAAGCCAGCGCATGTCCAGGCCCGTCTGAAGTTTGCCAATGACCATCTGGATGATCCAGAGGAGAAATAGGAGAAGGTCATGTGGTCTGATGAGACAAAAATAGAGCTTTTTGGTCTAAACAACACTCGCCGTGTTTGGAGGAAGAAGAAGGATGAGTACAACCCCAAGAACACCATCCCAACCGTGAAGCATGGAGGTGGAAGCATCATCCTTTGGGGATACTTTTCTGCAAAGGGGACAGGACGACTGCACCGTATTGAGGGGAGGATGGATGGGGCCATGTATCGCGACCTGAAACACACAGCATGACAACGACCTGAAACACACAGCCAGGGCAACTAAGGAGTGTCTCCGTAAGAAGCATCTCAAGGTCCTGGAGTGGCCTAGCCAGTCTCCAGACCTGAACCCAATAGAACATCTTTGGAGGGAGCTGAAAGTCCGTATTGCCCAGCGACAGCCCCGAAACCTGAAGGATCTGGAGAAGGTCTGTATGGAGGAGTGGGCCAAAATCCCTGCTGCAGTGTGTGAAAACCTGGTCAAGAACTACAGGAAACGTATGATCTCTGTAATTGCAAACAAAGGTTTCTGTACCAAATATTATGTTCTGCTTTTCTGATGTATCAAATACTTATGTCATGCAATAAAATGCAAATTAATTACTTAAAAATCGTACAAGGTGATTTTCTGGATTTTTGTTTTAGATTCCGTCACTCACAGTTGAAGAGTACCTATGATAAAAATTACAGACTTCTACATGCTTTGTAAGTGGGAAAACCTGCAAAATCGGCAGTGTATCAAATACTTGTTCTCCCCACTGTATATCTTTATTATTATGGTGTCTGATTTTCACGTGTCTCATTGGACCCGTTGGAGGCCATGGATGCCACAGTCCATCACTCTTAAGACGTGCTACTGAAATTGTAAATGGTTATGTTATATTATGTAACAATGATGGTGTAACACTAATAAACAACTCATTTATCATAAAGTAAGGTCTCCCGAGATGTATAGTGGTCACTGTCTGCAGTTCTGAAACAGTCTTCAGTGCAGCGTTGAAGTTAACCAGCATATTGATATTGAGAACTATGCGGCGGCGTTGAGGAAGCAGCCCTGGCCTTAACTGAGGCGAGAGGAAACACAACTTAATTAGGCCTATAATCAATAACTGTTAAATGTGCACAAATGTGGCTGTTTTTAATCTTTGCTATGCTGTAATAAAGGTTTTACAACTGTTTTGTTATTTTAACAGACTCTGGTATTACTTCATTTATTTAGTGTTAACAGTCCAAACGGGCAGAACAAATATATTGTAATCTAACAGCAGCTGTTTGGCACATAATACTCATATACCCCTTTTTCTTGATCTTAAGTAGTTTTCACAACTCATTTAAATGTCTTCCACACCTCTTACTTTCCCTTGTGAGCAACCAGTAAACATTCTCCTGTTTTCTAGTTCCGCATCCTGTTTCCTGTCACGGTGTTGGGAGTTTGTTATAACCAATGTATTGATGTGATTATGATAGGCTATAGGTCAGGTCCTATTGGTCACGTGGATGCAATGCATGCATGTTTAAAGTGAAGGAGTGGTTTTCCTGAACAATTTCAGTAACAGATCTTTTCAGTTCGAGAAACAAGATTCTAAATGGCTTATGTTGCAGCTTCCGCACTGCCAGCACATTGAACCCTTGCTGTACTGTAGTCCCTGCTCGCTGCAGCAGGGAGGAGAGCGAGAGAACGTGTGCCAGTCCAACAGTCATTTTGTTTTTTAACACAGCGTTGCCATCGGGCTCCCTCTTGAGTCGTTTGTATGTCTTTAATTATTTCAACAGTGTGCTTAAAGCACCAGAGAAGTTCGGTGCATATGTGGAATTCATTCAAACACAGGGTGTGTATATACACGTACAAATACACGTTTTAAAATGTCTACCAATCGATTAGTTGAAAGAACAGACTACTCTCGGTCGACCAAGATCTTTCTATTATATCTAACCATGTTGACATAAGAGGTTGAATACATGGGGCAATTATTTACTTCTTGACATACTGTAAAATATATATATTTTTGAACAGTTTCACTTTTTCATCCCTGATCACCTTAATTACTATGATAATCCCCTCACTGTGATCTTTGGCTGCACTAATTGCACTGTTTGTCTACATAACCTGGTTCAGGAATTTCCCATGTAACACTGAAGAAGGCCCTGCATGACAAAACGTTGGTTGCTATACCCATTACATGTGTTGGAGCATTTATTAGTGTGCAACGTTCTTTCTGTATTTCTTGGGAAAATGCAAGTTGTGTAATGTCAATTCCCTCAGCTCAGTGTTGTAGCAATTCTGTTCTCTTGCGTTACATGAGAAGACGATGGGTTCAATAAGATGCAGCGTCACCTGAAGGCCCAGGCCTTCGCCATTCAGATGCGACCACGCAAAGAAACCCTGGAGGTCGACTTTGTGAGTATCACCAGTTGACTTCCTCATCTGTGTCTGTCTAATAATCTATAATAATCTCAACTTTGTAAGTATGAGTTGATTTCCACTTTACTCTGTCTGTTGTCCTGTTCTACTCACTCACTAGAGTGCATTGAACACATGAATCACTAGTGGACAACAGTGCAAAACATGTTTAAGGTTTCATGGATTATTTGACTAATTATTATTCTGTATTTCCTGTTCTAGATCCCCCAGATTGACCTGTACATGTGCCTGATGTGTGGGCGGGGCGACGAGGAGGACCGCCTCCTGCTGTGTGACGGCTGTGACGACAGCTACCACACCTTCTGTCTGATTCCGCCCCTACAGGATGTTCCCAAGGGGGACTGGCGATGCCCCAAGTGTGTCGCTGAGGTATGGAACTCTGGTGACCCTGCCTCTACCCAATCCGAAGCGATTCCTCACTTGACAAACACGCATGACAGTTAACTAGATTTTCATGCCAATCATGCATTTATTCTGTCAATAGAAGGTTTTTGCAGAAGTTGTGAGTTATAATAATTTCTTTAGTGTCCCTTTCGGAAAATGTATCTTGCACCTGCCTACCATGTGTTATAATTTTGGCTCCGTATTAATAGGTTGTAGTGTTTGTCAAGCTGTGATGATATGGAAGTGTATGACTCATTCCAGGGTTTTTCTTTATTTTGACTATTTTCTACATTGTAGAATAATAGTGAAGACATCAACTATGAAATAACACATATGGAATCATGTAATAAAAAGTGATACACAAAAACAAGATGTATTTTATATTTGAGATTCTTCAAAGTAGCCACCCTTTGATTTGATAACAGCTTTGCACACTCTTGGCATTCTTTCAACCAGCTTCATGAGGTAGTCACCTGGAATGCATTTCAATTAACAGGTGTGCCTTGTTAATAATTATTTTGTTGAATTTCTTTCCTTAATGCATTTGAACCAATGAGTTGTGTTGTGACAAGGTAGGGTTGGTATACAGAAGATGGCCCTATTTGGTAATATACCAAGTTCATATTATGGCAAGAATAAATAAGTAAAGAGAAGTCATTACTTTAAGACATGAAGGTCAGTCAATCCTGAACATTTTCAAGAACTCTGATAGTTTCTTAAAGTGCAGTCGCAAAATCCATCAAGCGCTTTGATGAAACAGGCTCTCATGAGGACCGCCACAGGAAAGGAAGACCCAGAGTTACCTCTGCTGCAGAGGATAAGTTCATTAGAGTTAACTGCACCTCAGAAATTGCAACCCAAATAAATGCTTCACAGAGTTCAAGTAACGGACACATCTCAACATCAACTGTTCAGAGGAGACTGTGTGAATCAGGCCTTCATGGTTGAATTGCGGCAAAGAAACCACTACTAAAGGACACCAATAAGAAGAAGAGACTTTCTTGGGCCAAGAAACACGAGCAATGGACATTAGACCGGTGGAAATCTGTCCTTTGGTCTGATGAGTCCAAATTTGCGATCTTTGGTTCCAACCACTGTGTCTTTGTGAGATGCAGAGTAGGTGAATGAATGATCTTCCTATGTGTGCTTCCCGAGGTGAAGCATGGAGGAGGAGGTGTGACTGGGTGCTTTGCTGGTGATGCTGTCAGTGATTTTTATTTAGAATTCAAGGCACACTTAACCAGCATGGCTACCACAGCATTCTGCAGCGATACACCATCCCATTTGTTTTGCACTTAGTGGGACTATCATTTGTTTTTCAAGAGGACAATGACCCAACACACCTCCAGGCTGTGTAAGGGCTATTTGACCAAGAAGGAGAGTGATGGAGTGCTGCATCAGATGACCTGGCCTCCACAAATCACCTGACCTCAACCCAATTGAGATTTGGGAGATTTTGGGATGAATCGGACCGCAGAGTGAAGGAAAAGCAGCCAACAAGTGCTCAGCATATGTGGGAACTCCATCAAGACTGTTCAAAAAGCATTCCAGGTGAAGCTGGTTGAGAGAATGCCAAGAGTGTGCAAAGCTGTCATCAAGGCAAAGGGTGGCTACTTTGAAGAATATAAAATGTAACACTTTTTTTGGGTTACTACATGATTCCATATGTGTTATGTCTTCACTATTATTGTACAATGTAGAAAATAGTAAAAATAAAGAAAACCCTTGAATGAGTAGGTGTGTCCAAACTTTTGACTGGTACTGTACATACATCATGTTGAGGACTATGGGATAGGATGATGTTTTCTTACTGGTTGTCTCACCCCGTTTCACCTTACAGGAGTGCAGTAAGCCGCGGGAGGCGTTTGGCTTTGAGCAAGCTGTGAGGGAGTACACTCTCCAGAGCTTTGGAGAGATGGCTGACCACTTCAAGTCAGACTACTTCAACATGCCCGTGCACGTACGTATCAGAATCAAACGGTCACCTTGAGTATAGGCAATAATCTAAAGAAAACTATGCTTTTGGAATACTTATGTTCAGGTTAGGTCTGTATCTCAAACTCAATTCAGATGTAGTCAACCCACTTTCTTTAGGTGATGTTTTCATCCTTCATGCTGTTTCAAGAGGAACACCTAACCTTTCTCTCGCGCTAATGTTTACAAGCTAAATAATGCATGTGTTTGTGTTCTCCTTTCTCTGTACGACCAGATGGTGCCGACAGAGCTGGTGGAAAAGGAGTTCTGGCGTCTGGTGAGCTCCATTGAGGAGGATGTCATTGTGGAGTACGGAGCTGACATCAGCTCTAAGGATGTTGGCAGCGGCTTCCCCGTCAGGGACGGCAAGAGACGGCTACTGGGAGACGAAGAGGTAACTATGCACCAGCTGGGACAAAGGACCCAGGCTCTTTTTCAGTAGTCTTTTACCATCTTTTCAAAACCCATTGTAGGTAAAGATCCGTTTGGTCCTACATTCGGACCTTCTCCTCTAATGCCTTTTATGGAGTAGAGAGAGGACACAAGGAATCGTCGCCCCTGTATGAAATCCACTCCCTTAACGGCTTGCTTCTATGTTACTTATGAACAATAAGTCACTTCCATCACCTCTGTCTTGCTCTTCTGTAGGAGTATGCCAACTCAGGCTGGAACCTGAACAACATGCCAGTCCTGGAGCAGTCGGTCCTTACCCACATAAACGTGGATATCTCTGGCATGAAGGTGCCCTGGCTCTACGTGGGCATGTGCTTCTCCTCCTTCTGCTGGCACATCGAGGACCACTGGAGCTACTCCATCAACTTCCTGCACTGGTAAAGTAACAAACAGAAATGCTTGTCCTAAATCAAACACTTTCCCAAATATTTAGCAATACTGTATATTTTAGTCCAAAGGACACAAATTAATTGTCTTTCTAACACAGTCCTCAGTGGGAAAGAGGCAGACAAATGCACATACAAACAATGTAAACCGTATACAATGTTGCAATGAGACAATAGTGCACCCCATCTTCATCCGTCTGTCTGGTTAACCGTCTTCTCTCTCTGCCTGTCTCTCCAGGGGGGAGCCTAAGACGTGGTATGGTGTCCCGGCCCACGCGGCAGAGCAGCTGGAGTCCGTGATGAAGAAGCTGGCCCCAGAGCTGTTTGACTCTCAGCCTGACCTGCTGCACCAGCTTGTCACCATCATGAATCCCAACGTCCTCATGGAGCACGGAGTGCCCGTATGTAGTGTGTGTTTCCATCAGTGGCCGTATTTATCAAGTGTTTCAGAGTAGAAGTGCTGATCTAGGAACAGTTTTGCCTGTTGGATCACAATTAATAAGTTTATAGGCTCTGGTCCTAGATCAGAACTCTGGTGTGTTTGTGGCACTCAGGTTTTCCGGACCAACCAGTGTGCAGGGGAGTTTGTGGTGACCTTTCCCAGAGCCTACCACAGTGGCTTCAACCAGGGATACAACTTTGCTGAGGCTGTCAACTTCTGTACCGCAGACTGGGTAAGTTTAAAGTTTTAACAAGTGTTTGTGTGTAAACAAGTATTACCAGAATGTTGAATTGGAATTTTTTAAATTGGGAGTAGGTTTGGGCGGTATCAAGATTATCGTACCTTCATACCGACCTTGTGCCATACCAGGATATTCGGTAACACCGGCACTGTTTTCAAACCCAACCGATACTCTGTAATCTGAAGGTTAGCAATGCTAACAAGTACATTTAAAATCCCATAGTGAATGCTAACTAAATGCTAATGAGCACATTGAGAACATTTTATAGTCTCTGACCTAATCTATTCAAGTAACTCAAAAATGTTGCATGCAGGAAACAAATATTGGACAGCAAGGCTTTGGCTCCAGGAGGGGATTCTCTGCTGTTACCAAGTGAATGCTTGATTTTGGAAGAAGCTAACCACTTCGCTAACTAGCTACTAAATTAGCAAACCAAATGCACAGCTTCAGAGAATTTAGCACATTTTAGACAGTTAACTTAGTTATAAGATATCTAGCTGGCATTTAGTTGTGAATTCCATACTGTAACTCGATCGGTCACCTGGCGCATGCTACACAACAGTGGCTGCGGTCTCGTAGTTCTGTGCTTGTAAACAAACCCAACGTGACTGGGGAACACAAAGCTTCATAATGAAAAAGTAAGTGACGGGTGAAATGGAAGAACGCAATCTTTATCTCCTAACGTATTGCACAAGTTGACTGCAGGTATTTAAGAGGCTACAACTTCAAATAAATAGTTTTGTCGGTATTGGAAAAACATCTTGTGGCTATTTCCAAATATCACGGGATACCTCCCAAGTCTAGCTGGGAGCTTAAATAATTTTGTTAAGTCAAGTATTTTTTACCCTACTTAATGTCCGCATTGATGTCTTGGTCAATCAATCATCTTACATATTCTCCTTCCAATGCTCTCTTTTCTTCCCCTTTATGTTTTGAGGAGGCGAGGAGAAAAGATCCAAGGAATTTATTAAAGACTTTTGCCATTCTCGCTGTCTCTCTCTCTCTGTGTGTCCCCGTCCCCTTCCAGCTCCCAATGGGTCGTCAGTGTGTGGCACACTACCGGCGGCTCCACCGTTACTGTGTCTTCTCCCACGAGGAGCTGCTGTGCAAGATGGCTGCCGACCCAGAGAGTCTGGATGTGGAGCTGGCTGCTGCAGTCTTCAGAGAGATGGGGGAGATGATGGAGGAAGAGACACGGCTCAGACAGGCCGTACAGGAGATGGTGAGGGACAGGGCCCAGAGGGATTTGTATATAAACTTAACAGGAGGTCCAGGACAGAGAGGGTAAAGTAATGCAAGCGGGTTTACTTGTGAATACATTATAATGATACACTATCAAGCAATATGTTGACGTCACAAAATCCCAAAGATGTGTTTCAAATTCATTCCTATCACCCCAAAAGTGAATCAATGATGTAACTTCACGTTCATCCTCCTAGTCTAGTTGAAGTGGGTTGTTTCCTGATTGCGATTTCCCTCCGTGTCTGCAGGGTGTGCTGTCCTCGGAGCAGGAGGCGTTCGAGCTGGTCCCCGATGACGAGCGACAGTGTCAGAAGTGTAAGACCACATGTTTCCTGTCGGCTCTGACGTGTCCCTGCAGCCCAGAGCGTCTCGTCTGTCTGCACCACGCCAAGGAGCTCTGTGACTGTCCCCTGGGAAACAAGTGTCTCCGGTAAGGAGGACAGCTGGGTGATATAAAGCCATAGAACTTCATAACAGTGTGCACCAGTTTTTTATTTGTATTTTCCTTGTAACTATCAATTTTCCTATTAACAATCACCCATATTAACAAAAGTATTTAGTTTCAAACTTCACGTTTGTCTGATATAGGCTACTTATCGTAATGAATGATAAGTGGTCGGTGTCTCGTTTTTGGCTCATCGTTCCAGCTCTACTGAGGAGAGAGGGGTGGTTGTGTTTGGTTGGGCGAGTGAGTCAGTGAATAAATGTAATTTAATGAGTTTCAAGTGTCTGGTGAGAAGGAATGGATGGATGGATGGATGGATGGAGTAGAGGAGTTCTAAACTCTGTCCTGCTCTGAAGCCCCATAAGAGCCTAGTCTAGTTAAATAGAAATAAATAAAGACCCACTGATGTTTTACCTGTCAATGCGGACTGACCCAGAATAAATCTAATCTCCATTTAAAGTAGCTTTTTAATTCATGAATAGGTTAAATCTGGGTCAATTTAACCCCATATAGCAATCAATATTAAATAGGTGCTGACGCTCCTCTGTCTCTTTGTATTCCAGCTACCGGTATGATCTGGACGAGTTTCCCTCCATGCTTTATGGGGTGAAGTCCAGAGCCCAGTCCTATGACACCTGGACCAAGCGGGTCACGGAGGCCTTGGCTGCTGACCACAAGAACAAGAAAGGTAGGAGGACTGTCTGTACTGTAAAGGAGGAGATACTACGCACAATATTACAACAGTTGTACTATGATTCCCCATGTCTCTCTCTTCTATTAATATATCTTTCTCTCTCTCTCTCTCTCTCTCTCTCTCTCTCTCTCTCTCTCTCTCTCTCTCTCTCTCTCTCTCTCTCTCTCTCTCTCTCTCTCTCTCTCTCTCTCTCTCTCTCCTGTCTGTCTCTGTCCCTCTCCCTTTGTCAGACCTGATAGAGTTGAAGGTTCTTCTGGAGGATGCGGAGGACAGGAAGTACCCAGAGAACAGTCTGTTTCGTCGGCTCAGAGAGATGGTGAAGGAGGCCGAAACCTGCTCCTCTGTGGCCCAGCTACTGCTCAGCCGCAAGCAGAGACACAGGTCAGTAGAGTACACACACACACACACACACACACACACACACACACACACACACACACACTGCTGTTATGTCACACTAAAGTTGATGTCCCTGTTCTCTTCCCTTCTCCCGAATTGTGCACTTGCACACTCCACACCATGGAATTAAAAGCATTGGATTGGTGCAAGCATTCTCCCTTATTGTTTTTACACCATTGAATCTGTGAGGGAGATTGTGCTAGTGTACACTTTGGGAGAAGGGTAGCAGATCTGGACATAAACTAATTCACCATTTAACATTTATACCCCTACTTGTGAGTAATAAATCAGCTCAAAGTATATCTCTCTGTATTCCAGTACCAGGCACCGTCCAGACAGCAGCAAGACTCGTAACAAGCTGTCAGTGGAGGAGCTGAAAGTCTTCGTAGAGCAGCTGTTCAAACTGCCCTGTGTCATCGGACAGGCTCGACAGGTCAAAGTAAGTCCCAAACCTAATACAGTCACTGGCCATTCTTACTTGAATTCTCCTCCTCTGACATCCTACTCTGCTTGTATTACATCACTGAAGTTGACCTGTCCCCAAACCAGTAATGTTAGTATATAATACCATATCCTTTATCCCTCCCTCCCTCCCTCCCTCCCCAGGAGTTACTAGAGAACGTGGAGGACTTCCATGAGAGAGCCCAGGTAGCCCTGGCTGATGAGCTGCCTGACTCCTCCAAGCTGCAGGCCCTGCTAGACCTGGGTGGAGGTCTGGATGTGGAGCTACCGGAGCTGCCCAGACTCAAACAGGAGCTGCAGCAGGCTCGCTGGCTGGATGAGGTGATGACTTGATATTATTGTACATTTAGTGTAGTGTTTTACCTCCAAGTTTGCTTGGGTGCTTTCTTCAGCAGTCTAAAATAATGTTTTCTGGGAGAGGAAAAATATTAAATTGAAACGTTTTGTTATGATTAGGTGCGTGTGGCGCTGGCAGAGCCCCACCGGGTGACCCTGGAGCTGATGAAGAGGCTGATAGACTCTGGGGTGGGGCTGGCACCACACCATGCTGTGGAGAAGGCCATGGCTGAGTTGCAGGAGATACTCACTGTGTCAGAGAGATGGGAGGACAAGGCCCGCGCATGCCTACAGGCCAGGTAATGATGAAGATACGCATTACACACCTATACTACAGTTCTCTCATCTGCCTACAGGCCAGGTAAATGAGAATATGATAATGCTGTTCTTAAGTCACCTGCCTATAGCTTTGGTGTCATATGCTTGGGTCGTGTTAAAACAGAGTACACCTTCGCAAAAATGTTTAGCAAATCTGTCTTCTTACTGGACAAGTTCAGGTAGTACCTCCCGGTTTCAAAACGTTTTATCCCTTCTGAACGTGACCCAATTCCTGTTTAGCATATTGCCACAAAGGATGCCTGTAACTGTGAGATGAATGTCTCTTAAATCTATTCTTTCTTGTCCCCCTCCTCCCCCAGGCCTCGACACAGTATGCTAGCCCTGGAGAGCATCGTGATAGAGGCCAGGAACATCCCGGCCTACCTGCCCAACATCCTGGCCCTCCGAGAAGCTCTACACAAGGCCAAGGAGTGGAGTGCCAAGGTGGATGCCATTCAGGTAGTGTCGCGTCGCACGGTAATTACTGATGAGTACAGATTCAATTTGTGATGTATATAGATGTAGCTGCATTTTAGGCAGGCATCTCTCAATATTTGTCTGTGATGCGTTCCGCTCTGTTTATATGCAATGGAATGGCCAGGTCATTTGTTAGAAGCTTACATTAGCTAGGTTTCTATCAATTTGTCGAAAGATTTTCACGCGCGGGCCTCCCGAGTAGCGCAGCGGTCTAAGGCACTGCCTGGGTTCGATGGGAGGGTTTGGCCGGCCGGGATTTCCTTGTCCATCGTGCTCTAGCGACTGGCTTTGGTCGCCTGCTGTACCGTGTTTCCTCCAAAACATTGGTGCGGCTGGCTTCCGGGTTAAGCGAGTTGTGCAGCTTGGCAGGGTCATGTTTCGGAGGATGCATGGCTTTCAACCTTCACCTCTCCTGAGTCCGTACGGGAGTTGCAGCGATGGGACAAGACTGGAACTACCAACTTTACCAAAATATAAAAGTAATTCTATATATGTTCAAGTAAATATTCTAATATTTGCACCAAACAATATGCACATTTTACCAGCAGAGGTCTGTTTCCATCAAACTGGCTTCTTGCAAATTAAAAGCTGTGCTTAATGAAGAAGTGCAAATAAAAAGCACGTATAACTTTTAATTGACTGAATAAAAAAAACAGTGTTTCCATCCCATTTTTAAGTCTGCGATAAACAGCAAATGTGGCCAATCTGGTCTTGGCACGTGCGCTCTGGCCAACAGCTTGCAGAGGAGAGGAGAGGCTTTATAATGGGATTATGGATAAGAGGGAGATCCTTTTTATTTATTGAAAAGAAGCACCACGCTCATCATCACCTGCACTTTCACCACCCTGTGAAGTTCACCATTTATTTAATCTGTATCCTAATAAAGTGTGCAGTGTGCATGCTTTTCCAAGTCGTAGTGGGAGGACCACATCACCATATTATTTACTGCGACATGATGGTTAAACCATGAACATCCACATCAAAGCATTTACACTGCATTTGTCGCATGATCTATTTCACTACAAAACAATGATCCTTTTCTAGCGTATTTTGTTCTGCTGACATTTGGAACGTTTACAGGCAGTTATACTGTTTCCATCAGACCTGTTGTTTATCAGACTGGAACTTTCCTTGCATATACAGCGGGTGAAATAAGTATTGAACACGTCACCATTTTTCTCAGTAAATATATTTCCAAAGGTGCTGTTGACATGAAACCAAAACAAATAAGTTCAGAAATTAAGTTATGTGTAATAATGTGAAATGACACAGGGAAAAAGTATTAAACACACTTACTGATATTTATTTAATACTTTGTACAAAAGCCTTTGTTGGTAATGACAGCTTCAAGACGCCTCCTGTATGGAGAAACTAGTCGCATGCATTGCTCTGGTGTGATTTTGGCCCATTCTTCCACGCAAACAGTCTTCAAATCTTGAAGGTTCCGTGGGCCTCTTCTATGAATCTTGATCTTCAGTTCTTTCCATAGATTTTCAATGGGATTTAAGTCAGGTGATTGGCTGGGCAATTCTAACAGCTTTATTTTCTTTCTTTTAAACCAGTTGAGAGTTTCCTTGGCTGTGTGTTTGGGATCATTGTCTTGCTGAAATGTCCACCCTCGTTTCATCTTCATCATCCTGGTAGATGGCAGCAGAGTTTTGTCAAGAATGTCTCTGTAAATTTGCCCATTCATCCTTCTTTCAATTATGTGAAGTTTGCCAGTACCAGTTGCTGAAAAGCAGCCCCACACCATGATGTTCCCACCTCCAAACTTCACTGTTGGTATGGTGTTTTTAGGGTGATGTGCAGTGCCATTTCTCCTCCAAACATGGTGTGTATTATGACATCCAAACAGTTCAATTTTGCTCTCATCTGACCACACTATATTCTCCCAGTATTTCACTGGCTTTTCAGAATGTTGTGCAGCAAACTTTAAACAAGCTTCAACATGCTTTTTTTTCAGCAATGGAGTCTTGCGTGGTGAGCGTGCATACAGGCCATGGCGGTGGAGTGCATTACTTACTGTTTTCTTTGAGACAACAGTACCTGCTAATTGCAGGTCTTTTTGAAGCTCTCCACAGGTGGTCCTTGGCTCTTGGACAACTCTTCTGATTATTATTTTCACTCCTCTGTCAGAAATCTTGCGAGGAGCACCTGGTCGAGGCAAATTTATGGTGAAATGATTGTCTTTCCACTTCCGTATTATGGCCCCAACAGTGCTCACTGGAACATTCAGGAGCTTAGAAATGCGCCTATAACCAATGCCATCATTATGTTTTGCAACAATTAGGTTGCGAAGGTCTTGAGACAGCTCTTTGCTTTTACCCATCATGAGATGTGTTTTGTGTGACACCTTGGCAATGAGACCTTTTTGTAGGCCATCATTTGGGACTGAACCAGCTGATATTAATTTGCACTGACAGGGGGCTGGATTGCTTTTTAATTACTGATAGTTTTTAGCTGTTGCCTTGGCTTTCCATGCCTTTTTGCACCTCCCTTTCTTCATGTGTTCAATACTTTTTCCCTGTGTCATTTCACATTATTACACATAACTTAATTTCTGAACGTATTTGTTTTCGTTCCTTTGTATGTATGGATTACTTGGGTTGTTACCAACATCTGGTGAAATTTCATGATTTCATGTCAATAGCACCTTTGGAAGTATATTTACTGAGAAAAATGGTGACGTGTTCAATACTTATTTCACCCGCTGTAAATAGTTGGATGGAAAACATGGTTATTGTAACCAGACAAGTTTGTATTTTATATTGTCGTCAGAACATGAAGGGTTGCACATTTTGGGGAATATTCAGAGGTGGAAACTTTCTGTGGGAATTAACGGGAATATATGGGAATTAACGGGAATATATGCAAAATAATATGAATACCATTTAAATGTAGATTTTTTTTGCATTGGATATATTTGCCATATCATATGGAGACAGAAACATAAACCTTTTACCTTATCAATCATAAGTAGACTTAATTGCAAATTATTAAATCCTTTCAATAGAAAAAAACAATTTAATGACGAATTTTCACTTTAATTAAATGAGTTGACTCTTCACATGGGATGATTTCACTCAACAACAAAAGAAAGGGAATATTGAATGATCCCCAGTGATCCATCGCATCTCCCAAAAACGTTTTCAACATACATCTGTAAAATGATAGTCTAGAAACTAAAGCTTTGGTTGTCTTCCTCTCAGGCTTCCATGTCTTCTCACTGGACCTCCTCAATGTCCACTTCTTGAACATCAGACTCTGAGGCCTCATCTTCACTGTCATTTTCCAACCTTGTTGAGGATGGCTCGTTGTCAGGCTCAAATTTGCCCGGATGGCCACCAATTTTTCAACCCTTGTGTTCCCAAACAAGGACCAGTTGCGCTCTGAGGCGGCTGATGTTGGTGGGATTTGGAGGATGATGGGAAAGAGCCTCAGATCCACAAAGTCCCTTCCACCAGGTGGCTGATGATATACAGTGGGGAGAACAAGTATTTGATACACTGCGATTTTGCAGGTTTTCCCACTTACAAAGCATGTAGAAGTCTGTAATTTTTATCATAGGTACTCTTCAACTGTGAGTGACGGAATCTAAAACAAAAATCCAGAAAATTACATTGTATGATTTTTAAGTAATTAATTTGCATTTTATTGCATGACATAAGTATTTGATACATCAGAAAAGCAGAACTTAATATTTGGTACAGAAACCTTTGTTTGCAATTACAGAGATCATACGTTTCCTGTAGTTCTCGACCAGGTTTGCACACACTGCAGCAGGGATTTTGGCCCACTCCTCCATACAGACCTTCTCCAGATCCTTCAGGTTTTGGGGCTGTCGCTGGGCAATACGGACTTTCAGCTCCCTCCAAAGATTTTCTATTGGGTTCAGGTCTGGAGACTGGCTAGGCCACTCCAGGACCTTGAGATGCTTCTTACAGAGCCACTCCTTAGTTGCCCTGGCTGTGTGTTTCGGGTCGTTGTCATGCTGGAACCATGACCCAGCCACGACCCATCTTCAATGCTCTTACTGAGGGAAGGAGGTTGTTGGCCAAGATCTCGCGATACATGGCCCCATCCATCCTCCCCTCAATATGGTGCAGTCGTCCTGTCCCCTTTGCAGAAAAGCATCCCTAAAGAATGATCTTTCCACCTCCATGCTTCACGGTTGGGATGGTGTTCTTGGGGTTGTACTCAACCTTCTTCTTCCTCCAAACACGGCGAGTGGAGTTTAGACCAAAAAGCTCTATTTTTGTCTCATCAGACCACATGACCTTCTCCCATTCCTCCTCTGGATCATCCAGATGGTCATTGGCAAACTTCAGACGGGCCTGGACATGCGCTGGCTTGAGCAGGGGGACCTTGCGTGCGCTGCAGGATTTTAATCCATGACGGCGTAGTGTGTTACTAATGGTTTTCTTTGAGACTGTGGTCCCAGCTCTCTTCAGGTCATTGACCAGGTCCTGCCGTGTAGTTCTGGGCTGATCCCTCACCTTCCTCATGATCATTGATGCCCCACGAGGTGAGATCTTGCATGGTGCCCCAGACCGAGGGAGATTGACCGTCATCTTGGACTTCTTCCATTTTCTAATAATTGCACCAACAGTTGTTGCCTTCTCACCAAGCTGCTTGCCTATTGTCCTGTAGCCCATCCCAGCCTTGTGCAGGTCTACAATTTTATCCCTGATGTCCTTACACAGCTCTCTGGTCTTGGCCAGTGTGGAGAAGTTGGAGTCTGTTTGATTGAGTGTGTGGACAGGTGTCTTTTATACAGGTAACGAGTTCAAACAGGTGCAGTTAATACAGGTAATGAGTGGAGAACAGGAGGGCTTCTTAAAGAAAAACTAACAGGTCTGTGAGTGCCGGAATTCATACTGGTTGGTAGGTGATCAAATACTTATGTCATGCAATAAAATGCAAATTAATTAATAAAAAATCATACAATGTGATTTTCTGGATTTTAGATTCCGTCTCTCACAGTTGAAGTGTACCTATGATAAAAATTACAGACCTCTACATGCTTTGTAAGTAGGAAAACCTGCAAAATCGGAAGTGTATCAAATACTTGTTCTCCCCACTGTATGTTGGCACAACTAACATATTGCATCTCTTGCTTGGAAGTGTACTTCGCCCTCATCCAGGCCAAGGTGGCGAGACACGGTAGTGACGACACCATATGCCTTGTTGATCTCTGCACCAGACAGGATGCTCTTGCCAGCATACTTGGGGTCCAACATGTACGCTGCGGGCTTCAGGCAGAAGTCTTCATGCTTTTTGATGTATTTCAGAACTGCAGTTTCCTCTACTTGGAGCAACATTGAAGTGGGCAGGGCAGTACGGATCTCTTCTCTTACATCTGCAAGCAGAGTCTGAACATCAGACAGGATGGTATTGTCTCCCTCAATCCGTGCAATGGCTACTGCTATAGGTTTCTGGCTGCTTACCACGCTGTCAAACATTATGACAACACCACCCCAACGGGTGTTGCTGGGCAGCTTCAATGTGATGCTCTTATTCTTCTCACTTTGCTTGGTGAGGTAGATTGCTGCTATAACTTGATGACCCTTCACATACCTAACCATTTCCTTGGCTCTCTTGTAGAGTGTATCCATTGTTTTCAGTGCCATGATGTCCTTGAGGAGCAGATTTAATGCATGAGCAGCACAGCCAATGGGTGTGATGTGAGGGTAGGCCTCCTCCACTTTAGACCAAGCAGCCTTCATGTTCGCAGCAGTCTGTCACCAGTGCAAATACCTTCTGTGGTCCAAGGTCATTGATGACTGCCTTCAGCTCATCTGCAATGTAGAGACCAGTGTGTCTGTTGTCCCTTGTGTCTGTGCTCTTGTAGAATACTGGTTGAGGGGTGGAGATGATGTAGTTAATTATTCCTTGCCCACAAACATTCGACCACCCATCAGAGATGATTACAATACAGTCTGCTTTCTCTATGATTTGATTGACCTTCACTTGAACTCTGTTGAACTCTGCATCCAGCAAATTAGTAGATAAAGCATGTCTGATTGAAGGGTGTATGCTGGACAAAGAACATTCAGAAATCTCTTCCAGTACACATTGCCTGTGAGCATCAGAGGTGAACCAGTTGCATACACAGCTCAAACATGGCATTCATCAGCATTACTCTGACTACGTTCCTCCATTGAGTCAAAACAACTTCTGATTCCAGGAGGACCATGAGCTGTTGCTATCGATAAGGTGTCTGATTCATCCTTTTCACCTCGAATAGAAGTAGAGGGACTTTTGTCAGAGGTTGCTAGTTGTGAGCGCTGAGGGAACTTTATGCACTTGGCCAGATGATTCTGCATCTTTTTTGCATTCTTCACATATGATTTTGCACAGTATTTGCAAATGTACACAGCTTTTACTTCTACATTAGCTGCAGTGAAATGTCTCCACACATCAGATAGTGCCCGTGGCATTTTCCAGTAAAGATTAGAAAAAAATCAGTAAAAAAAAAACAAATACAATTCCATGTACATATCAGTTAGATTAAACAACTCCTTTGTAAGATAAATGTTTTAAAATGAAACATGTATGGAAACAGGTGAATTAACACTCCTCAGTTAGCAGCTAAAACCGACATGGTAGAAAAAACAAACTAGCAGAAATTGTTAACAAGTTAGAAATTATTTAAACACACTGTAGGCTACTATTTACTAGTTAACAAAAAATAATGTTCGTCATTTAAAATATATTCACCCCACCCAGTATTGTAATCAAAACTTACCAGGAAGCATGTCCTTGGCTCAGACAGTGTAGTAGCGTGGGCTCAATAGCATCTCATTAGTGTGCAAGATCTTGAGAATCAGCTGTACATGTGATGGAAGAATGCACTGTGCATGCAGAGGGTTGCAATTCCATTGAATTGGGGATAGTTTAACCAAAATATGCCACAAGACCTAGAATTGCCTTATGTGAATCCCACAAAAAAGGTTCACTGTTATAAGCTAACTTTTTTGATGAATTTTAGCAAAATTCCCAAAATTCCAGGGCTTAACATCCCATGGAAAATCTCCAGAAAAATTCCAGAAATGTACCGGGAAGTTTCAGACCCTTTTTCAACCCTATGAATGATGGATGTCAATGTGAATGGGAAGGTTCATACTGTATGATGCATTATGTTATTTTTTTTAATTGACAATGATGATTCATTTATCTATGTTTCCCCTGTGTGTCTCACTCCCTCCAGAGTGGCAGTAACTATGCATACCTGGAGCAGCTGGAGAGCCTGCTGGCGAGGGGTCGCTCCATCCCCGTTCGGCTGGACCCCCTGCCCCAGGTCGAATCCCAGGTGGCCTCGGCCCGCGCCTGGAGGGAGAGGACCGCACGCACCTTCCTCAAGAAGAACTCCACCTACACTCTGCTACAGGTAAGGCA
Organism: Thymallus thymallus; assembly: GCA_023634145.1. NCBI lineage: Eukaryota > Metazoa > Chordata > Actinopteri > Salmoniformes > Salmonidae > Thymallus > Thymallus thymallus. Next base: position 25,180,508 of record CM042421.1, on the reverse strand, counting down.
TAATACCAGGTTGGGCTGTACCTAGGCACTGAGAAATCATATATGAGTATGTCGCTGAGGTGATGCTTTGAAATATTTTTTCAACTGATGGGTTCTTATTTCTAAACTTGAAATATGGTTAATCATCAGTTATCCTAGAGACATGAGGAGTGACATAGTCTGGTTTCTACACCAGAAGTTAATGGTTATCTCTAGGAGGAATGTATATGGTGAGATTAATTAAGTTTGGAAAGGAGCCAGGGGGCTTTGGAAGGTACTGATTAAAGGAGGCAGTCACTGATAAGGGTGGAGAGCTGTGGGTTAGTGAATTATGGCGGGATCAAGTCAGGTCAGGTCACCTTAAGGGAGAAGGAACAGTTTATTATCCACATCACTTAACTTCCTGCCTAGCAGGAGAGAGAAGCAGGAGTTCACCTAAATTGGAGTATATACATACAGTGGGGAGAACAAGTATTTGATACACAGCTGATTTTGCAGGTTTTCCAACTTACAAAGCATGTAGAAGTCTGTAATTTTTATCATAGGTACTCTTCAACTGTGAGTGACGGAATCTATAACAAAAATCCAGAAAATCACATTGTATGATTTTTAAGTAATTAATTTGCATTTTATTGCATGACATAATTATTTGATACATCAGAAAAGCAGAACATAATATTTGGTACAGAAACCTTTGTTTGCAATTACAGAGATCATACATTTCCTGTAGTTCTTGACCAGGTTTACACACACTGCAGCAGGGATTTTGGCCCACTCCTCCATACAGATCCTTCAGGTTTCGGGGCTGTCGCTGGGCAATACGGACTTTCAGCTCCCTCCAAAGATTTTCTATTGGGTTCAGGTCTGGAGACTGGCTAGGCCACTCCAGGACCTTGAGATGCTTCTTACGGAGACACTCCTTAGTTGCCCTGGCTGTGTGTTTCGGGTCGTTGTCATGCTGGAAGACCCAGCCACGACCCATCTTCAATGCTCTTACTGAGGGAAGGAGGTTGTTGGCCAAGATCTCGCGATACATGGCCCCATCCATCCTCCCCTCAATACGGTGCAGTCGTCCTGTCCCCTTTGCAGAAAAGCATCCCCAAAGAATGATGTTTCCACCTCCATGCTTCACGGTTGGGATGGTGTTCTTGGGGTTGTACTCATCCTTCTTCTTCCTCCAAACATGGCGAGTGGAGTTTAGACCAAAAAGCTCTATTTTTGTCTCATCAGACCACATGAACTTCTCCCATTCCTCCTCTGGATCATCCAGATGGTCATTGGCAAACTTCAGACGGGCCTAGACATGCAATGGCTTGAGCAGGGGCACCTTGCGTGCGCTGCAGGATTTTAATCCACGACAGCGTAGTGTGTTACTAATGGTTTTCTTTGAGACTGTGGTCCCAGCTCTCTTCAGGTCATTGACCAGGTCCTGCCGTGTAGTTCTGGGCTGATCCCTCACCTTCCTCATGATCATTGATGCCCCACGAGGTGAGATCTTGCATGGTGCCCCAGACCGAGGGAGATTGACCGTCATCTTGAACTTCTTCCATTTTCTAGTAATTGCGCCAACAGTTGTTGCCTTCTCACCAAGCTGCTTGCCTATTGTCCTGTAGCCCATCCCAGCCTTGTGCAGGTCTACAATTTTATCCCTGATGTCCTTCCACAGCTCTCTGGTCTTGGCCATTGTGGAGAGGTTGGAGTCTGTTTGATTGAGTGTGTGGACAGGTGTCTTTTATACAGGTAACGAATTCAAACAGGTGCAGTTAATACAGGTAATGAGTGGAGAACAGGAGGGCTTCTTAAAGAAAAACTAACAGGTCTGTGAGAGCCGGAATTCTTACTGGTTGGTAGGTGATCAAATACTTATGTCATGCAATAAAATGCAAATTAGTTATTTAAAAATCATACAATGTGATTTTCTGGATTTTTGTTTTAGATTCCGTCTCTCACAGTTGAAGTGTACCTATGATAAAAATGACAGACCTCTACATGCTTTGTAAGTAGGAAAACCTGCAAAATCGGCAGTGTATCAAATACTTGTTCTCCCCACTGTATATCTGTGTTGGTGGAAACATGTTTTTGTCTTATGCAGCTGTCTGACCCTTTGGGTGAATAAACTTGGTTTGAGCTTTTAATACTCGTCCGTGAGTTTTACTCGGTTCGTTTAGAACACAACCAAGCAGCCTTTTTCAGACTATGCTGACCCCAGAGTGCAATATGAGATATTTGCGTAAGCGCTGTAGAATGGTGCAGAAGTTGGTGGACCACCATACGAATGTTGTTGTGAATTCTGTCTATACTGTAGGTAGTTGGGAATAGGACCAATATTATCGTAGGACTCCATTCTCTGTTCTCTCTTAGGTCCTTAGTCCGCGTGTGGATATTGGTGTCTATGGCAACAGCAAGAGCAAACGCAAACGAGTCAAGGAGCTCCTTGAGAAGGAGAGAGGTGATCTGGACCTGGAGGGTCTCAGCGACCTGGACGAGAGTTACGAAGACTCCTGCGACCCGGCCACTGTCGTTGCAGCATTCAAATCCAAGGAGCAGCAAGAGGTTGAGGCCATCCACTCCCTCCGAGCCGCCAACCTGGCTAAGATGGCCATGGCTGACCGCATCGAGGAGGTCAAGTTCTGTATGTGTCGTAAGACCGCCAGCGGGTTTATGCTGCAGTGTGAACTGTGCAAGGACTGGTTCCACGGAGCCTGCGTGCCGTTACCGAAAGCGGGCTCCCAGAAGAAGCTCATGGGCTCGGCCGGTTGGCAGAGCAACAGCAAGGAGGCCAAGTTCCTGTGCCCGTTGTGCCAGCGGTCGCGCCGCCCGCGTCTGGAGACCATCCTGTCTCTCCTGGTGTCCCTCCAGAAGCTGCCGGTGCGTCTGCCCGAGGGGGAGGCCCTACAGTGCCTGACGGAGAGGGCCATGGGCTGGCAGGTAGGGATGAGTTTAAGTTTTCAGAATCAATAATTTTTGGTTGCTAGGGTTGATTAATTGAGGTTTTGTTTATAATCTGAGGTTTTCCCTGCAAAACATAGTAAGAAGCGTATGTAAGGGTGAAAAGCCACACATATTCTGAATCAAAACATAATCTTCTTTATTTAAACTCGTATCTCTGTTCATCAATAGAATCAATTAATCTAACTCATCTCTACTTGCAGGACCGCGCCAGGCAGGCCCTGGCTACAGACGAGCTGTCCTCGGCCCTGGCCAAGCTGTCGGTGCTCAGTCAGAGGATGGTAGAACAGGCTGCCCGGGAGAAGACCGAGAAGATCATCAGCGCTGAACTGCAGAAGGCTGCCGCAAACCCTGACCTGCAGGTAAGAGATTAATGCTGCTGTATAGTACTCCGAGCCATGTATAGAGAGAGTTTGGAGGCGCCAAAATGGCGTCCAGTGTAAAAGCTGGCCATTATCTCTCTATATGGCTCTCATGGTCAGTCATTCCTCTAAACAAGATGCTCAGCGATACGGTAAGTCAAGAGATGAATATGCTGAAGTGTTTTTCCATGTCCTCTACGCTGCTTCTCTTCCTGCTTGTCTGTTCAGTGCACTAGAGAGCGGTTGGTTCCACGGTAGTGATATTACCACTGATGGGAAGTAAGAGAATGACTGTGACGTCTGTTCTCTCCGTAGGGTCACATCCAGACGTTCCAGCAGGCAGGGTTCAGCAGGGCAGCGTCGCCACGCCAGTCTGTCGACTACGATGACGAGGAGACGGACTCAGACGAGGACATCAGGGAAACATATGGCTACGACATGAAGGTACTGTGGTGTGGCCTATGGAGTTTTCTCAGTTTTTTTTTTTATATATAAAAAATTCCTGTTGAATCAATTAAAATAAAACCAAATACTACTGTATAGCTGCTAGTTTTCTATAGGCAATGTTTTAGCAGGAGTGGTAACAAAGCCAGTAAAACATTACTATTCAATTTATCTCATGTAAAGACACAGCACTTAGCCAATCCTACTTTTCTTGCGCTGTCCTCACCTGCCCCACTTTCTTGCTCTTTTTTGTTTTCTCTCGCTCTCAATCTCTCTTTTGCTCTCGATCGCTCTTGCGCTCTCTCTTGCTCTGTCTCTGTCTCTGTCTCTGTGTGTGTGTGTGTGTGTGTGTGTGTGTGTCAGGACCCAGGTGAGGTGAAGCCGTACCTGTTCTGTGATGAAGAGATCCCTGTCAAGTCAGAGGAAGTAGTCAGTCACATGTGGCCCACCACGCCCTCTTTCTGCGCTGAACACGCCTACTCCTCTGCCTCCAAGTCCTGCCCCCAGAGTAAGACATGGCTACACAAACTCTGTCTCCCTGTTATACTTAAAAATAGTAACTTATAAATGTGTCATCCGTAAATTGTATGTTCTGGAGTATTGTTTCCTTATGTGTGTTGTCTTTGGGACCTTTTTTAAAAACTAGAATCTTAAGGTACTTAACCTTACGTAAAACTATACATGTAAATGTTGTAGATATTAATAGGGTAAATGTGTGTTTCATTGGTTGATTGATGAATCCTTCTCCCCCTCTACCCTCCAGACCAGAGCACCCCCAGGAAGCAGCCCAGGAAGACCCCCCTGGTGCCCCGCTCCCTGGAACCCCCTGTGCTGGAGCTGTCCCCCCCGGCCAAGGCCCAGCTAGAGGAGCTGATGATGGTGGGGGACCTGCTGGAGGTGTCCCTGGACGAGACCCAGCACATCTGGAGGATCCTGGAGGCCACACACCCTCCCTCTGAGGAGAGGTTCCTACAGGTCATGGAAGTAAGAGGGAGGCACTGGTTTATACACTAATTTTTATACTGAACAAAAATAAACGCAACATGTGAAGTGACAGGTGTGGCCTATCAAGAAGCTGATTTAAAAAGCATGATCATTACTATAGCAATTATAGCGTGCAATTGGCATGCAGACTACAGGACTGTCCATCATAGCTGTTGCCAGAGAATTAAATGTTAATTTCTTTACCACAACCAACTGTCAGAAACCGTCTCGGGGAAGCTCATCTGCTTGTTCGTCATCCTCACCAGGGTCTTGACCTGACTGCAGTGTGCTCTTCACAGATGAATCCCGGTTTCAACTGTACCGGGCAGCGGTTTGCTGATGTCAACGTTGTGAACAGAGTGCCCCATGGTGGCGGTGGGGTTATGGTACAGGCTGGTAGAAGCTACGGACAATGAACACAATTGCATTTTATTGATGGCAATTTGAATGCACAGAGATACCATGAAGAGATCCTGAGGTCCATTGTGGTGCCATTCATCCACCTCCATCACCTCATGTTTCAGCATGATAATGCACAAACCCATGTCGCAAAGATCTGTACACAAATCCTGGAAGCTGCAAATGTCCCAGTTTTTCCATGGCCTACATACTCACTATTGAGCATGTTTGGAATGCTCTGGATAAACGTGTACGACAGCGTGTTCCAGTTCACGCCAATATCCAGCATCTTTGCACAGCCATTGAAGAGGAGTGGGACAACGTTCCACAGGCCACAATCAACAGCCTGATCAACTCTATGCAAAAGAGATGTGTCGCGCTGCAAGCATGAGGCAAATTCTGGTCTACGCCCCCTACCTTTTTTTAAGGTGTGTGTGACCAACAGGTGCACATCTGTATTCCCAGTCATGTGAAATCCATAGATTAGGGCCCTATGAACTGTAGCTCAGGAAAATCTTAGGAATTGTTGCATGGTGCATTTTATATTTTTGTTCAGTGTATGTTATTTAATTTAAGCAGGTTATTTAATTTGGTTATTTAATTTGGAGCTTCACCTGGCCAAGAGTGCAGCTCCATAAAAGAAAACAGTCACTGGCTGAAAACACATGTCAGAATCTGAACTGAACATGGGGTGATACTGAGGCTGGTTTCCTGGGTCTTGATAAAGTCTACTTAATGGACTTAATAGCACTTTCAGTAGAGATTATTAATTGAGCAATTTTGTCCATCCCTCTTTCCTGTCTTCCAGCATGATGATTCTCAGTTTGAGAAGCCGATGAAGATCAAGATGAAGGACTCTGAGAAGAAGAGGAAGAGGAAGCTGGAGAGGGCGGAGCACCATCTTCTCATGGCAGCCGTCTCTGGGGTCGGAGACATGATGCGGTCCCCCAAGTCCTCAAAGGATCAGAAACGGAGCCTCTTAGACCCGCTGGGGAAACCCAAGAAGAAGAAGCTGAAGCTGGATAAGAACCGTGAGCTGAAACAGCTGGCCAAGCGTCTGGTTAAAGAGGAGAAGGAGAGGAAGAGGAAGGAGAAAGTTGTGGTCAAGGCTGAGGCTGTCAGGGAGGGGCTGGAGAAGAGGAAAGAGAAGAAAATCCTGGATATACCTTCGAAATACGACTGGTCCGGAGCTGAGGACTCCAATGATGAGAACGCAGTCTGTGCGTCCAAGACCTGTATGAGACCCTGCAAGGACAAGGTGAGAGCGACATGAGAAGCATATACACAGCTAGTGTGTGTGTATGTATGTATGTATGTATGTATGTATGTATGTATGTATGTATGTATGTATGTATGTATGTATGTATGTACAGTGGGGAGAACAAGTATTTGATACACTGCCGATTTTGCAGGTTTTCCTACTTACAAAGCATGTAGAGGTCTGTAATTTTTATCATAGGTACACTTCAACTGTGAGTGACGGAATCTAAAACAAAAATCCAGAATATAACATTGTATGATTTTTAAATAATTAATTTGCATTTTATTGCATGACATAAGTATTTGATCACCTACCAACCAGTAAGAATTCTGGCTCTCACAGACCTGTTAGTTTTTCTTTAAGAAGCCCTCCTGTTCTCCACTCATTACCTGTATTAACTGCACCTGTTTGAACTCGTTACCTGTATAAAAGACACCTGTCCACACACTCAATCAAACAGACTCCAACCTCTCCACAATGGCCAAGACCAGAGAGCTGTGTAAGGACATCAGGGATAAAATTGTAGACCTGCACAAGGCTGGGATGGGCTACAGGACAATAGGCAAGCAGCTTGGTGAGAAGGCAACAACTGTTGGCGCAATTATTAGAAAATGGAAGAAGTTCAAGATGACGGTCAATCTCCCTCGGTCTGGGGCACCATGCAAGCTCTCACCTCGTGGGGCATCAATGATCATGAGGAAGGTGAGGGATCAGCCCAGAACTACACGGCAGGACCTGGTCAATGACCTGAAGAGAGCTGGGACCACAGTCTCAAAGAAAACCATTAGTAACACACTACGCCGTCATGGATTAAAATCCTGCAGCGCACGCAAGGTCCCCCTGCTCAAGCCAGCGCATGTCCAGGCCCTTCTGAAGTTTGCCAATGACCATCTGGATGATCCAGAGGAGGAATGGGAGAAGGTCATGTGGTCTGATGAGACAAAAATAGAGCATTTTGGTCTAAACTCCACTCGCCGTGTTTGGAGGAAGAAGAAGGATGAGTACAACCCCAAGAACACCATCCCAACCGTGAAGCATGGAGGTGGAAACATCATTCTTTGGGGATGCTTTTCTGCAAAGGGGACAGGACGACTGCACCGTATTGAGGGGAGGATGGATGGGGCCATGTACTGCGAGATCTTGGCCAACAACCTCCTTCCCTCAGTAAGAGCATTGAAGATGGGTTGTGGCTGGGTCTTCCAGCATGACAACGACCCGAAACACACAGCCAGGGCAACTAAGGAGTGGCTCTGTAAGAAGCATCTCAAGGTCCTGGAGTGGCCTAGCCAGTCTCCAGACCTGAACCCAATAGAAAATCTTTGGAGGGAGCTGAAAGTCCGTATTGCCCAGCGACAGCCCCGAAACCTGAAGGATCTGGAGAAGGTCTGTATGGAGGAGTGGGCCAAAATCCCTGCTGCAGTGTGTGCAAACCTGGTCAAGAACTACAGGAAACGTATGATCTCTGTAATTGCAAACAAAGGTTTCTGTACCAAATATTAAGTTCTGCTTTTCTGATGTATCAAATACTTATGTCATGCAATAAAATGCAAATTAATTATTTAAAAATCATACAATGTGATTTTCTGGATTTTTTTTTTAGATTCCGTCACTCACGGTTGAAGAGTACCTATGATAAAAATTACAGACTTCTACATGCTTTGTAAGTGGGAAAACCTGCAAAATCGGCAGTGTATCAAATACTTGTTCTCCCCACTGTATGTATGTATGTATGTATGTACAGTTGAAGTCGGAAGTTTACATACACTTAGGTTGAAATCATTAACTAATTTTTCAACCACTCCACAGATTTCATGTTAACAAACTATAGTTTTGGCAAGTCGGTAAGGACATCTACTTTGTGCATGACACAAGTAATTCTTCCAACAATTGTTTACAGACAGATTATTTCACATTATAAATCACAATTCCAGTGGGTCAGATGTTTACATACACTAAGTTGACTGTGCCTTTAAACAGCTTGGAAAAGTCCAGAAAATGATGTCATGGCTTTAGAAGCTTCTGATAGGCTAATTGACATAATTTGAGTCAATTAGAGGTGTACCTGTGGATGTATTTCAAGGCCTACCTTCAAACTCAGTGCCTCTTTCCTCGATCGTGGGAAAATCAAAAGAAATCAGCCAAGACCTCCACAAGTCTGGTTCATACTTGTGAGCAATTTCCAAATGCCTGAAGGTACCACGTTCATCTGTACAAGCAATAGTACGCAAGTATAAACACCATGGGACCAGGCAGCCGTCATACCACTCAGGAAGGACGCGTTCTGTCTCCTAGAGATGAACGTACTTTGGTGCGAAAAGTGTAAATCAATCCCAGAACAACAACAAAGGACCTTGTGAAGATGCTGGAGGAAACAGGTACAAAAGTATCTATATCCACAGTAAAACTTGTCCTATATCGATCAACAAGGAAGAAGCCACTGCTCCAAAACCGCCATAAAAAAGACTGCACATGGGGACAAAGATCGTAGTTTTTGGAGAAATGTCCTCTGGTCTGATGAAACAAAAATAGATGGAATCATGAGAAAGGAAAATTATGTGGATATATTGAAGCAACATCTCAAGACATCAGTCAGGAAGATAAAGCTTGGTCGCAAATGGTGCTTCCAAATGGACAATGACCCCAAGCATACTTCCAAAGTTGTGGAAAAATGGCTTAAGGACAACAAAGTCAAGGTATTGGAGTGGCCATCACAAAGCCCTGACCTCAATCCTATAGAACATTTGTGGGCAGAACTGAAAAAGCGTGTGCGAGCAAGGAGGCCTACAAACCTGACTCAGTTACACCAGTTCTGTCAGGAGGAATGGGCCAAACTTCACCCAACTTATTGTGGGAAGCTTGTGGAAGGCTACCAGAAACGTTTGACCCAAGTTAAACAATTTAAAGTCAATGTTACCGAATACTAATTGAGTGTATGTAAACTTCTGACCCACTGGGAATGTGGTGAAAGAAATAAAAGCTGAAATAAATAATTCTCTCTACTATTATTCTGACATTTCACAAATGTGGTGATCCTAACTGACCTAAAACTGGGAATTTTTACTAGGATTAAATGTCAGGAATTGTGAAAAACTGATTTTAAATGTATTTGGCCAAGGTGTATGTAAACCGACTTTAACTGTGTGTGTATGTAAGGGCACACACACACACACACACACACACACACACACACACAGGGGCAAGAGTTTAGAATATTAGTAATGTCAAGGGTTATTCTTTATTTGCACTATTTTTTACATTGTAGAATAATAGTGAAGACATCAAAACTATGACATAACACATATGGAATCATGTAGTAACCAAAAAAGTGTCAAATCAAAATATATTTGGTCCAAAAATGATTATTTCAATATAGTTTGTATTTTATTTCTTAGAATATAGTTTGTAGTTTGTATATCTATTACATTAAGATCAACATTTCATTCTACAGTTCCCCAAGAATTTCGGGGAACACTGACAGTTTTTTCCAATGAATCACTGGACATTTATGCTAATACGATGTGTCATTTTCTTCCGCAGCAATCTCCTCTCTTAGTATGTATCACACTCACGTTTACAAACTGTTTTACAAACAGTAGCGGGAGGTTTAATGATATTAGCTCTGTTCAGAGCAAAGACTGAAGGTCTCCCTTTCTCTTTTTGTTTGCTGACTAATGATGCAGAGTTAATATTGGACACTGAAGCAAACCTCTTAAAGTGAGCATCATGGAACAATTGAATATCAACAGCAGAGTTACACATAACGTATTAACAGGACAAGCTATGTGCTGTGGGAAGTGACTGTAAATTAGACACTAAGTCAATGAGTACCCTAACCACCCTGCTCTCAGCCCGTCAGAGGCATGGTGATATCCTCCAGCTTTACTCAACTTTAAGGTGGACTGGATTGGATTAGGCTTAAATGCACAATAATAAAATGCAACATGAATATCATCCTTATTATACATACTTCATGTACATTAATGTTATGTTCCTTTTAAAAAACATAAACCATCTACAAGTATAACGCTTGTGAATCTGAAGGGCAATGTCCTTTTCTAAGCACTAGCTGATGATATTCTATCCTAATTTAAGCAGAATGTGTGATCACCTGTATGTATGTCTCTCTTCCCCGTGGCAGGTGGACTGGGTTCAGTGTGACGGCGGCTGTGACGAGTGGTTCCACCAAGTGTGTGTGGGTGTGACCTGCGAGATGGCCGAGAACGAGGACTACATCTGCATCGACTGCACCCGCAAGTCGGCCATCTTGAGTAGGGGCGTAGTTGGAAGTGTGGGCAGAAGCATAGGAGGAGGAGGGGTTACAGCAGTGGTGAAGGTGGAGCGTGTTTGTGAAGAGTCTGTGGTGCTAGACGTGCCAGTCTGCAGCGGGCCGAGCCAGATCACTACGTCCTCCTCCCACTCCATCTCCATCCCGCAACAGCAGCAGCCAAACACTCAGGAGAGCAGCTAGCGCAGAACCAGGACAGAAACCGCGCGCACGCACACACACACACACACACATCCACCTGGTAAGCTTGCATCAGACCATTTGATTCTGGAAGATCCTGACCTGTTCTGACTGACATATTTCTCTACTCTTGACTTACTGGTAGAGGAGCTTCAAGTTAAGGGGTATCCTCAAGACTGGATGATAATCCCATGAGAATAAAACTACAACGACAGGAGACCTTCAGCTAAAAGCCTGTGGTGTTAGAGGGGGAGAGATGTGTTTTCTGCGTCACAGACCGAAACTCCTTACAGATGACCTTTTTTTTTCTCCTCTTCTCTCATGGGAACCAATTGTTGATGAGAATTTGTTTCTCTCTAATTCAGAACTGTTAAAGAAGGCCTTATAATCCAGAGAACATCTAGAGTGGTTTTTACTGCACGACTTGGAAAGACCATGGGCTGTTTAGTCTGTTTCTTGACTTTCAGTTTCCGGTCTAATGTCCTCCACACCCTTCTGTCTCAGTCCTACTACAGTCATAAACTTCAGTACAGTCATCATGAATCTGTGAAGCTGTAACACTGTGTCCCTAATGGTACCCTATTCCCTATGTAGTGCAGGGTACCATTTGGGACCCATTTTTACAGATTCATGATGACTGTACTGAGTCGGCAGGTAGCCTAGCTTTTATGAGTGTTGGGCCAGTAACCAAAAGGTCTCTGGTTTGAAACCCCCGAGCTGACTAGGTGAAAAATGTATCGATGTGCCCTTGAGCAAGGCACTTAACTCTAATTGCTCCTGTATGTCAATCTGGATTAGAGAGTCTGCTAAATGTTAAAATGTTGGATGCACATTCAGTATCCTTTCCTCTCTGCCTGGCCCCAAACAATACATTACAGCTCCATGTAGGACTAGGAACAATGGTCGTATGTAGTGATACGTATTTATAATGTATATAGGTTTTAAGTGATTGGATGTGGTTGTTCTCACCTTTAATAAACAATTCCTAGTCAAATGAGTAAGGAGCAGCATTTTTTGTTTAATTTTCAATAGCATTATATATAATTTCCTGTTTTGAGATGATTTGATATGTCATTCAATGTTAATACCAATGTCTTGCATCAGATGTCTAAACTCCCAGCTACCTCCTTTTAGATAGATTTGAGTTTGGGGTGGGTCATCAGAAGGCCTGACGGTTTTAGGAGCTGTGGGTTCTGAATGTGGGATCTGTGGATTAAGTCCTGTCCTGTTAAACCCATTACGAGAGCTCCATAGTATCTAGCAGGATCTCTCTGGCCCTCATGTGGCTTCCCATGTTTAACCCGAAGCTCATGCCTTAGTCTTAGTCTGTAAGAGAAGGAAATGTTCATTAAGAGTTTTAAAAAATCTAATATTGGCAATCAGTTGACTGTTGTACACAATATGAACTCCATTGTCTTGAAACAATGCAACAATGCTATGAACTTATATCTAATAGCAGGATTTAAATTCCCATGAGTTTTCTATTTGTACCTGTGAAGGGGAATGCAGTAAAGGTGTGTTAATTGCATGTAATGTGATTGTGAACACATCTGCTTCAGCTACTAGATCTACAGTCGTGGCCAAACGTTTTGAGAATGACACAAGTATTGGTCTCCACTAAGTTTGCTGCCTCAGTGTTGATGATGGCAACTTGCATATACTCCAGAATGTCATGAAGAGTGATCAGATTAATTGCAATTAATTGCAGTCCCTCATTGCCATGAAAATGAACTTAATCCCCCATTATCATTTCCACTGCATTTCAGCCCTGCCACAAAAGGACCAGCTGCCATCATGTCAGTGATTGTCTCGTTAACACAGGTGAGAGTGTTGACGAGGACAAGGCTGGAGATCACTCTGTCATGCTGATTGAGTCAGAATAACAGACTGGAAGCTTTAAAAGGAGGGTGGTGCTTGAAATCATTGTTCTTCCTCTGTCAACCATGGTTACCTGCAAGGAAATACGTGCCGTCATCATTGCTTTGCACATAAAGGGCTTCACAGGCAAGGATATTGCTGCTGGTAAGATTGCACCTAAATCAACCATTTATCGGATCATCAAGAAATTCAAGGAGAGAGGTTCAATTGTTGTGAAGAAGGCATCAGGGCGCCCAAGAAAGTCCAGCAAGCGCCAGGACCGTCTCCTAAGGTTGATTCAGCTGCGGGATCGGGGCACCACCAGTGCAGAGCTTGCTCAGGAATGGCAGCAGGCAGGTGTGAGTGCATCTGCACGCACAGTGAGGCAAAGACTTTTGGAGGATGGCCTGGTGTCAAGAAGGGCAGCAAAGAAGCCACTTCTCTCTAGGAAAAACATCAGGGACAGACTGATATTCTGAAAAAGGTACAGGGATTGGACTGCTGAGGACTGGGGTAGAGTCATTTTCTCTGATGAATCCCCTTTCCAATTGTTTGGGCCATCCGGAAAACACCTTGTCCGCAGAAGACAAGGTGAGTGCTACCATCAGTCCTGTGTCATGCCAACAGTAAAGCATCCTCAGATCATTCATGTGATTGTCAATGAAAGCCTTTGACACTTATGGAATACTTGTAATTATACTTCAGTGTACCATAGTAACTACTGACATAAAGATCTAAGAACACTGAAGCAGCAAACTTTGTGTAGACCAATGCTTGTGTCATTCTCAAAACTTTTGGCCACGACTGTAGGGGAAACCACCAACCAGTTCCTCAGGTCCATTTGACCCACTCACCTCTTAAAGAGACAAAAGCTAACCAGAGGGACAAACTGCAAACGGCAAGCACGAGACATGACGTAGGTTATCACAGTTGGACACTGGATCATTAACCAAAACAAATTGTATAATTCATCTTTGATGATTAATTTGTTGGCCTTGTGTATATGACTATTATTAACATTAGAATCAACTGACTCAGTAAGTGGGGAGGGGAGGGGTCATATGGGCATTTACTCCTCATGGTAAATACTACAGATCAATATTCACTGACAGAGAGCCTACCTTGAGACTTGAGACACCCCAAGCAATGAATGGTACGTACTTGACTAATATTTGAATTCGAAGACATTGCTGTAGAACAACATTTTTTGATTTTGTATCAAATAACTTGTTAAATGACCACCTCTGGGCATATTTTAATGATTTGAGATCTAAGGTTTAGTGCGGAATCATCCTGGGCTGTTTCCCCAGATTTAGATGATCAATGTAAAATATGTTAAGAACTAATCCATTCTGTAAGCTTGCTGTCTGAGGGCTGATCAATGTCAGTACAGTTTGTACATGACATGATGATCAATGCAAGATGTTAATGAATTTAAGGTAGGCCTGAACTTGATTGTGTTAAGCTCTGCCTGTTTTTGAGTACATTAATTAAGTTCTTCAGATGGCAGTGTGAGAGAGTCATTTTGAGGAGTCATTAGACAAAAGATAATATGGACCTGTTTTTGCAAACTTTCCACTCCTTGGCAAGCATGACATGGAGTGGAATAAAAACTCAAACAGATGGCTACCCAGGCTACTTACAAGTTACTTTACTATTTAAAATAAATACATGTGTATATGCATCACTACAATGTAGCTACCTGTCTTGGAAACAGCCTAACACATTCTGTGTTTTTATTGCTTGAAATAGTTAAAGTAGGCCTCTCAAATGGCAAGAAAAGCAGCAGATTGAAGGACCTGGTCCCTGTCCCTCAGCCTCAGTCAGAGGAGAAGATGCAGGAGCAACATACTGGAGTTCATCCTTTCTGTGATGGGATCCGTCATCGGCTTGGGGAACATGTGGCGCTTTCCTTACCTCTGCTACGAGAACGGAGGAGGTGAGTTCTAAAGGATGAGCCCAGAATAGGTTGCAGACATTTCATTTTGAGTCACAAAGCCAAGCATGTGTTTGACAGGTCTTCATTTAAAAAAAATATATAAATATTTTTAATTGAAAATAATAGTTAGCAAATTATTTTCTTGACTTCATGAATTTTAGCTCCTAGTGGAGCAAAGAGCCTCAACCGTGCATCTCCAGCAACCGATTACAACGGAGATTAAATTTGAGTTTAATAAAATGTATTTTAATACACTGAGGCCTAGCTATAAAAACAGTGTTGGGTCTAATTGGGACTAAGCCCTATTTATATCAGGCCATGGGTTTAGGGTAATGCTTATGTAGGTGCTACATCAGACGTTTCACTCTGTGGGGTGTATGGGATCAAAGGTTAATGTCACAGCTGTTTCCCCTCCGTCCTAAATAGCCTGTGGTCAAGTAGTTGCCCCTGCTATATTCAGGGGGTACCGTTACCAAGTCATTGTGCAGGGGTACAGGTTAGTAATGAGGCTATAAACAGGGTACCGGTACCAAGTCATTGTGCAGGGGTACAGGTTAGTAACGAGGCTATAAACGGGGTACCAGTACAGAGTCATTGTGCAGGGGTACAGGTTAGTAATGAGGCTATATACAGGGGGTACCGGTACCGAGTCAATGTGCAGGGATACAGGTTAGTAATGAGGCTATAAACGGGGTACCGGTACAGAGTCATTGTGCAGGGGTACAAGGTAGTTGAGGTAATATGTACATAGGTAGGGGTAAAACTGACTAGGCAATCAGCATAGATAATAAACAGAGTACCAGCAGCGTATGTGAAGAGAGGGAAAGAGTGTCTATGTGAGTGTGTGTGGCATCAATATGTGTGTGTGTGTGTGCGAGCGTGCGAGCGTATGTTGTGTGTGTGTGTGTGTGTGTTGAAGTGTCAGTGTAGTGTGTGTGAATAGAGTCCAGTCTAGCAACAGTGTTAAACCAAATGGTATGGCTTGGGGGTAGAAGTTGTAAAGAAGCCTTTTAGCCCTAGATTTGACACTCGGGTACCGCTTCCTGTGTGGTAGCAGAGAGAACAGTCTATGACTTGGGTGACTGGAGTCTTTGACAATTTCTTTGGGCGTTCCTCTGACACCGATTAGTATATAAGTCCTGAATGGCAGGAAGCTTGACCAGAGTGATGTACTGGGCCATAAGCACTACACTGTAGTGCCTTATGGTCAGATGCTGAGCAGTTGCCATACCAGGCGGTGATGCAACCGATCAGGATGCTCTCGATGGTGCAGCTATATAACATTTTGAGGATCTGATAGTTCTTTGGTGATGTGGACACCAAGCAACTTGAAACTCTCGACCTGCTCCACTATAGCCCCGTCGATGTCAATGGGGGCGTGTTCGCCTGGGTGAACAGGGAGTACAGGAGGGGACTAAGCACGCACCCCTGAGGGACCCCAGTGTTGAGGATCAGCGTGTCAGATGTGTTGTTGATTTAACAGGTGACATCAAGAAGGAATCATCGCTTTTTACCTGGATTCACCTGGTCAGTCTGTCATGGAAAGAGCAACGTTTTGTACACTCAGTGTTTATTTTGTGTATGACTCTCTCCATTTCCCGTCTCCCAGGTGCATTTCCCATCCCCTACCTGATCTTCCTGTTCACCTGTGGCATACCTGTGTTCTTCCTGGAGACTGCTCTGGGCCAGTACGCCAGCGAGGGAGGCATCACCTTCTGGAAGAAGATCAGTCCACTGTTTGAGGGTAACCTGTTCTTTGTTATCTGAGTATCTCCCTTTTAGGCATTATACTGTAAATAAAGTTATGCCATGTATCACTGTCATATGCACTATGCAATGAACTATGTGTATTTATATTGTAATTACAATGTAATTACATAGTTACTACCATGTTTTTACTTGGTTTGAGTGAACACTATTTATTTACTTTCTATCCATTCCTCCATGTCTGTCCCTGTCTTGGCTACGGCACCAGAACATGCTGAACTCCTACTACATCCTGGTCCTTGCTTGGGGAATCTTCTACTTGTCTTTCTCCTTCTCCTGGGAACTCCCGCAACAACACCTGGAATACAGGTGAGACAACCACAGTAATAATGGAAATGTCAACTTTGTTTTAAAGTGTCTTTGCTGTATGGAGCGATATTACAAATAAAAAATGATTGAATTCCAAGAAAACGTCTGTTTTCACTCCTTATTACTGCTTTAACACTTGTCAGTGATTTTATGGTGGCAATGACACAAAATGTAACATTTTTTTATCCAAGAAAATTGCGTGGCGTTTCAGAGGAGGAACTATTCTGTCAACTACACCCTGCCCGAAAACGCCATATCCCCCGTCAAGTGTTCAAAGCGCCTCCCTTTGATATTCAACACATCTCCATTGAAATAAGGTTTTTGTCCAGGACTAGGCTTAATCTGGGTCAAGGACTTCTTAGCCCCTGTGTATTGTGTTTATTCAGGAGAAGAGCCTTGAGGCTGTCATCTGGCATCGACCACATGTGCTCTCTGAACTGGGACCTGTCCCTCTGTCTGGCCATCGCCTGGGTCATGTGTTACTTCTGCATCTGGAAAGGGGTCAAATCCACTGGGAAGGTGGGCTTGTTTCTTTCAATTCCTTCTGTCTGTATTTCACCAGGGTCATGTTCGTTAGGCATTAACCCCTTATACTCGTTGGAATTGGCTTATATGGATATGGCTAAATTACAATGTTTCTTACAGAAATATGGAATGTATATGCAAGCCATGGTAGCAATCAAAAGGGAACAGTTTGGAGATTATGGGAAAGTTATTTGATCTAAGGTGATGAAAAAACAGTTAATCTGACACAAGACTGAATCCAAACATTACATTGTTGATTTTATGTGCATTTACTGTACCTTTTGCCGTGTTTGTTGATAACGAAATCTGAAAATACTCTGGATACATTCAGTAACATGATAAGAATATTATTATTTTTTAGCTCTCCTTGCTGTGCTGTTGAGGAACTAGATCAAGCAGACTTGTGCGGCTCAGTTGGTAGAGCAGGACACTGCAGTGAAGGTAGACACTGACCTTCAGGAACCTCCGGCTGCCATAGATTTAGAGTTTGGCAAACTCAGTACCAAAACCCATTGTGTTTGTCTGCAGGGGGTCTGAGCCTGTGGGATTGATGGCATTGACACCACAGCTTTCGCCTGCCCTTTCTCGAAACCCACCCATCCACATCCTAGCGGGGCAGATATTTTGATTGCATCATCATGCCAGGGCCTCTTTCCACCTGTATTCTTACCTTTCAGATCTTCCGTCTCTGGTTGGGGATTGAGAGGTGGGGATCGTTAATTAATGTTTAGACCACAAGACGTTTAACTGACTGGTTGACAATTCACCTCTGCAGCGTCAGTGGTCCTTAATGATTAGGTAATGAAAGGTAAAACAAGCATGTAACCACGAGGCTGCTCTTTAACTCTCACGTTCTCAAAACACACATGACTAGAGGTGTAGAGGTGGGGGTTTTATCCACGTGCATCATGCATTTGGGACAGATGTAAAAATAAATAATACAAATATGGTGACCCACAGTCAGGAAACGGGTCACTCCATTACTTGTAGTTGTTTGTGTGCCCTCACCTCTCTCTGTATAACAGATGGATGGATGCAGGTCTTCTTCTCCTATGCCATCTGTCTAGGCTCCCTCATAGCATTGGGGAGTTACAACAAGTACAACAACAACTGCTACAAGTACACTAAAGATACATTAAACCCACTTACCAAACACGCACACGCACTCAGACACACACACTAAGGTAATTATTGCTTCTGTTTTTATTATTTCCCTATAAAAGGGAAAGAAACTCTTTGGTGTCTTATATTACAGAGACTGCCTGGCCCTGTGCTTCCTGAACAGTGGCAGGCCTTGCCATCTTCTCAATCCTGGGTTTCCTGGATTATGAACAGGATGTCCCCATCTCAGAGGTAGCAGAGTCTAGTGAGTGTGTGTCTGTTTGTGTGTTTTAACGTGAACTAGTTAATTAAGATAACTTGTTCAAATGCAAGTATAATGTTATTTCGCTATTATATGCGATTCCCTGTTCTGTCTTCATTAGGTCCTGGTCTGTCTTCATTAGGTCCTGGTCTGGCCTTCATTAGGTCCTGGTCTGGCCTTCGTTAGGTCCTGGTCTGGCCTTCATTGGGTCCTGTTCTGGCTTTCGTTGGGTCCTGTTCTGGCTTTCGTTGGGTCCTGTTCTGGCCTTCGTTGGGTCCTGTTCTGGCCTTCGTTAGGTCCTGGTCTGGCCTTCGTTGGGTCCTGGTCTGGCCTTCGTTAGGTCCTGGTCTGGCCTTCGTTAGGTCCTGGTCTGGCCTTCGTTGGGTCCTGGTCTGGCCTTCATTAGGTCCTGGTCTGGCCTTCATTAGGTCCTGGTCTGGCCTTCATTAGGTCCTGGTCTGGCCTTCATTAGGTCCTGGTCTGGTCTTCATTAGGTCCTGGTCTGGCCTTCATTAGGTCCTGGTCTGGCCTTCATTAGGTCCTGGTCTGGCCTTCATTAGGTCCTGGTCTGGCCTTCGTTGGGTCCTGTTCTGGCCTTCGATGGGTCCTGTTCTGGCCTTCGTTGGGTCCTGGTCTGGCCTTCGTTGGGTCCTGGTCTGGCCTTCGTTAGGTCCTGGTCTGGCCTTCGTTGGGTCCTGGTCTGGCCTTCGTTAGGTCCTGGTCTGGCCTTCGTTAGGTCCTGGTCTGGCCTTTGTTGGGTCCTGGTCTGGCCTTTGTTGGGTCCTGGTCTGGCCTTTGTTGGGTCCTGGTCTGGCCTTTGTTGGGTCCTGGTCTGGCCTTTGTTGGGTCCTGGTCTTGCCTTTGTTGGGTCCTGGTCTGGCCTTTGTTGGGTCCTGGTCTGGCCTTTGTTGGGTCCTGGTCTGGCCTTTGTTGGGTCCTGGTCTGGCCTTCGTTGGGTCCTGGTCTGGCCTTCGTTGGGTCCTGGTCTGGCCTGTTGGACAGTCAAGTAAAGCCTCTTAAGTCATTTACAATGTTTATGAACATACTGTCAGGCAAATGGGCCCGATTTAAGGATAGAATGGACCACTTCTGTTCAACGAAAACTGAGAGGAGATCCGAGAGCTATCTACAGTATAACTAATCTATGTAACCAAACATACCTAGCCTAACATGATATCAGAGATATTCACTATTTATGTTACCAAACATGCCTAGAATTGAGATTTGTTAAAATACCTCTCCCTTTCTCTCCAGTTTGTGTGTGTAGAGAGCTTGACAACGGCCATGGTGGCTCTTTCTGGCTTTAGTGGCCTTCATCTCCTTCCTCATGGGCCTGGTCATGCTGATGGAGGTAGGCAACACATCTGGAATTTGGAATTAACCCTCATGTGTTAGTTAGGGTGACACAGCTGCCTGGGGACTGATTTAGTTTCATTGTGTTCTTTAGCTGTAAAATGCAGACAGATATAAAGTCTAGAGATCGTGTTCAAAGCAAACAAAACAAATATATAATTTATTATCTAGGAAATGTTCATTTTGAGTACAGAAACCACTTCAGAGTGGTTAACAGCCTCGTCACTGTGGTTCAGGACAGCATAACACATTCAGTTGTACACTACATGACTAAAAGTACGAGTGGAGCAGCGGTGTAACATGATGACCAGACCCCTTGACTTTTTCCACATTTTGTTACATTACAGCCTTATTATTATTATTATTATTATTATAATATATATATATTTTTTCTTTCATTATAATTCAAGAGCACATAATGTACATGTACCATACATACACAACTTATCTTTGCTGTCTTTACAAAGGATCGTAATTAGATTCACATGTTAAGGGTACATTTTGGCTGTATAGAGCAAATATTTCAAGAGTCTAAGAATGCAATTTGGTTTAATCCACAGAAAAAAAAAAGATACTGGATTTTCAGACATGTCATAGCAGGGTTTGTAAATAGACCAAGGTGCAGCGCAGTAGTAGTTCGGTATATCCATTTAATAAAGCAATATATTTAACTAACAAACAACAAGACAAGTACTTACAAATAACACTCCTTCACCTAGACTGACATATAGGACAATGAACCACACCCAGGTGTGGAACATAACTAATATAAGTAGGATCCCTAATTAGAGACAACGCTTAGCAGCTGCCTCTAATTAGGGACCCAACACAAAACACCACACAGAAATAGACATCCTAGATCTGTCAGACTCTGACCATGGCTAAATAGAGGATCCAAAGGCTTCTCTATGGCCAGAGCCTGACAGTACCCCCCCAAAGGCGCACGGCTCCGGCCATGGCGAACGGCTCCGGCCATGGAGCGGGGCAGACGACCGGTCCTGGAGTGGGCACCGGCGTGGCGAACGGCTCCGGCCATGGAGTGGGGCAGACGACCGAGCCCGGACTGGGAACCTGTGTGATGAACAGCTCCGGCCATAGGAGCAGGGCAGACGACCGGGCCCGGACTGGGCACCGGTGTGGCGAACGGCTCCAGCCATGGAGCGTGGCAGACAACCGGTCCCGGAGTGGGCACCAGTGTGGCGAACGTCTCTCAGGAGGCTCCGGGCTGTAGACCGTCACGGGAGGCTCCGGGCTGTAGACCGTCACGGGAGGCTCCGGGCTGTAGACCGTCACGGGAGGCTCCGGGCTGTAGACCGTCAAGGGAGGCTCCGGGCTGTGGAGGCACACCAGAGGTCTGGTGCGTGGGGCCGGCACTGGAATCACCGGGCTGGGCGCACACACTGGAGGTCGGGTGCGGGGAGCCGGCACTGGGCGTACCGGACTGGGGATGAGCACCGGATGTCGGGTGCGTGGGGCCGGCACTGGAATCACCGGGCTGGGCGCACACACTGGAGGTCGGGTGCGGGGAGCCGGCACTGGGCGTACCGGACTGGGGATGAGCACCGGATGTCGGGTGCGTGGGGCCGGCACTGGAATCACCGGGCTGGGCGCACGCACTGGAGGTCGGGTGCGGGGAGCCGGCACGGGACGTACCGGACTGGAGAGGCGCACTGGAGGCCTGATGCGTGGAGCCAGCACAGATGGCACCGGACTGGGGACACGCACTTCAGGGCGAGTGCGGGGAGCCAGCACGGGACGTACCGGACTGTAGTAGAGCACTGGAGACTCGGCGTGGAAGGCTGGCACTGAACGACCCAGTCAGGTCCTGCTCCTCTTCCTCCGGATCAGTCCCCCATCGGTGCTCCTCCTCCTCTCGACTCCACATGGAGAGTGGTACTGGCTCTTCCTCCTCTCGGCCAGACCACCCCCATAGCCCCCCCCAAAATTCACTTGGGGTTGCCTTCGGCCTGATCGTCGTCGTCGTGAACCACACCCAGGTGTGGAACATAACTAATATAAGTAGGATCCCTAATTAGAGACAACACTTAGCAGCTGCCTCTAATTAGGGACCCAACACAAAACACCACACAGAACTAGACATCCTAGATCTGTCAGACTCTGACCATGGCTAAATAGAGGAGCCAAAGGCTTCTCTATGGCCAGAGCCTGACAGGACATTGCCAAAATATATGTGAAAAAGTACCTATTTGTCCACACTGCCTCAAACGTGTAGCGGATATTCCTTTTTTCATTTTATTAAGTTTATCAGGGCTCATAAAAAAACAATGAAGTATTTTGTATTGAAAGTCCCTTGTTCGGTTACAATTAGTGACTTTATATAGTGTTTTCCATATATTCCCCCAGCTCTCCTCTGATATATGCACCTGTAGTTCAACCTGCCATGAGTTCCTAAGATTATCTAAAGATAATATTTGCATTTTAAGGATATTGTGATACAAATTTGAAACGGTTACAATGTTTTCCCCTTGATAAAGTCATTCAATCATCTCGTCAATAGGCGTAATCGGCTCAGTCATTTTTTGTAACAATCCTTTTTTAACAATGAATTGCCTTACTTGAAGGTACCTATAAATATTTGTTTGGGATATAATGAATTCCTCCTGGATTTCTTCAAATTATTGAAAAATGTAGCCTTTGAATAGTTGAGAGACTACAAAGCCCTCTCTCTTGCCATTCCCTAAATCCTTGGGACATAGTAGCAGGAAGAAAGGCTAGATTGTGGAATATAGGAGAGTGTCTAGAAATGTCAGCACTCAGTTTATATTGGTGTTGAACTTCTCTCCAAGTCTTCAATGTAAGAGTAATAATTGGGTTTTGTTTAATCCTGTCAGTAGAAATAGGGTCTGCCATAAAGAGAAGACAATGTAAAGGAATATCACAATATTGACTCTCAATTTCAAGCCATGACAAATCCTTTGGTTGTTGTATCCATGATGCTATGTGATTAAGTTGCGCTGCCCAGTAATATGATTTAAGGTTAGCGAGGCCAAGTTCTTTGAACAGCTGTAGTTTTTATAACTAATACCAGCCTTCTTATTTATCCTACTGCTGCATTTAGAAGAGTAAAGGTTTTAACAGGAAACATTGAAAACAGATAAAGCAGTCTTGGTAAGACTTTAATTTTCACTGAAGCAACCCGACCTGCTAGAGATATAGGGAGGAGCATCCAACGGTCTAGGTCTTCAGTGATTTTACTCATCACAGTGAGGTAGTTCAAAGCATATAGTTTCCCATAGTCTGACGTAATATTAACACCCAAGTAACGCATCAGTCCACTTAAATGCGTAGTTGTCTTTGATACTTGAGGGTGCATCACCAAATGTCATCACAGTAATATTTTTACCAATGTTAATTTTATAGCCTGATGTAGCACCATATTCACCTATTAATTTGAATATATTTGGAATCGTCGTCTCAGCCTCTGTTATGTACAGGATGACATCGTCTGCATGTAGAGATATCTTGTGTTCATTTGGCCCCATCTGCAGATCATTAATGTTATGGCACTTCGGATAGCTTCCGCCAGAGGTTCTATACTAAGGGCAAATAACAGTGGCGAGAGACAATCTCCTTGACGATTTCCTCGTTGTAGCGAAAAAGGAATGCAACATATTCCCATTAGTTCTAACAGATGATTTTGGATTTGAATATATCAACTCTATCCATTTCAAAAAGCTCTCCCCAAAACCAAACATCTTTAGCGTTGCTAAAAAAAAAAACGTTGCTAAAAGAAAAACCCAGTTGGGTGACTTCATTGTCCGTATAAAGTGTCAATATAAAAACACTACAGACCTTGATTGAATTTACCTTTTCCTTGTACCCATAACTGCAGACAGACATGCTCCTTTTTTTTCCATTTCAACACAAAACACAGAGAAATAACAAGAACTTCAACACAAAAACAACTGTCTCCACCAGAACGACGGGAGAGCGGACGGTGAAATGAAAAGTAGAACACATAAGACTGCCACATTCTTGGGTAAAATAAAAAATTAGGTATTTTAAAGATTGATGAATGAGTCCAGCAATTATGAGCAGAAATCCAGGTAATTTAAATATTGATGAATTAGTCCAGCAAAAAGGTCCCAATTATGAGCATGAATCCAGGTAATTTCAAGTTCTTAAGAAGAAGGGGTCGCTTCAGTAGTCAATGTGGACTGGACAATGTTCCGTGGTAGATTTAGCCTACTTCTTAGGCATTGTGTCCTTCTGTCTCTCATTCCTTCTGAGCCCAACAATTTGCCACATAATCGTCATATTTTTTCGGACCCTGTCCTAGGGTCTGGAAGGCGGGTTAATCCCAATGGAGCGCAAGAAGGACTCGGCATCAGGTACAGAATCAAAGATGTGGGTCTTGCTCTCTTGCTCTCTTGGCAGGGAACATCAGAGAGTATGTGATGTTTTTGGCACCAATTCTCTCTTGATCCCGTCGTAATTGTTTCTCTTCCACAGCTCTGCAGAATAGTCATTAAAGATAGATATGCTCTGCAGAATAGTCATTAAAGATAGATATGCTCTGCAGAATAGTCATTAAAGATAGATATGCTCTGTAGAATAGTCATTAAAGATAGATATGCTCTGTAGAATAGTCATTAAAGATAGATATGCTCTGCAGAATAGTAATTAAATATAGATATGCTCTGTATAATAGTCATTAAAGATAGATATGCTCTGTAGAATAGTCATTAAAGATAGATATGCTCTGCAGAATAGTCATTAAATAGTGAGATGCGTTTGTCTTTGTAGAATAGTTCTCCCTTGGTTTCTAGACAGCTGCATTATCTCCTGTTTCGTTTCGAAGTTGAGAAGGCACACGGTGATAGCACTGGCCTCTGTGTGTCCTTTGCTCCGGGCCTGCTCTGGGTTGCAGGTGTGGTTCTGTGGGCCTTCTCTATGACCACAGGTGTAGCAGACTCGATTTCCAAGACCTCCCTCAGCATCTTGTTGAAAAATGTAGACATTTTCTGCCCCCTTTCTACATTGGTTTCAAACCCCAAAATTATCATATTTTTACGACGCAAAAAGTTTTCCAACAAGTCTCCCTTCTTTTTCAATGCCCATCAGGTAGTCACAGTGTGTTCAAGT
The DNA here is from genome assembly GCA_023634145.1 of Thymallus thymallus. Lineage (NCBI taxonomy): Eukaryota > Metazoa > Chordata > Actinopteri > Salmoniformes > Salmonidae > Thymallus > Thymallus thymallus. The sequence continues at coordinate 25,155,446 of CM042421.1, read as the reverse complement.
TCTCCTATACACTTCCTAATAAACTCAGTCACTGTTTCAGTATATTCGTCTAAATTATTTTCGCAAGCTACCCGGAACATCCCAGTCCGCGTGATCTAAACAATTCTGATGCGTGGATTCCGATTGGTCAGACAAGCGTTGAATAGTCCTTAGCATGGATACTTCCTGTTTGAGTTTATGTCTATAGGAAGGGCGGAGCAAAATTAAGTTGTGTTCAGATGTTTGAATAACAGTGGTCGAGTGTATTTGCAGCGCGAGTAATACAGTCGATATGTTGACAGAACTTCGGCAGCCTAGTCCTCAAGTTTGCTTTGTTAAAATCTCCAGCTACAATAAATGCAGCCTCAGGATATTTGTTTTCCAGTTTGCATAAAGTACAGTGAAGTTCTTTGAGGGCCGCCGTGGTAGTGGCTTAAGGGGGGGTATAAACGGCCGTGGCTATGACGGAGGAGAATTCTCTTGGGAGATAATACGGTCTACATTTGATTGTGTTCTAGGTCGGGTGAACAAAAGGACTTTAGTTCCTGTTTGTTACTACAATCTCACCATGAGTCGTTAATCATGAAACACACCTCCACCCTTCTGCTTCCCAGAGAGAGATTTTTTCCTGTCTGCGCGATGAACTGAGAATCCCTCTGGCTGGACCGATTTCGACAGAGTATCCTGAGAAAGCAATGTTTCCGTTAAACAAAGAATGCTTGCCCTGAGCTCATCAATTTTGTTATCTAAAGACTGAACATTAGTGAATTCTATTCTCGGAAGCGGTTGGATTAGTGAGGTGAGGTTGGGCGTTGATGTTGGGCGGTTTGGCCTGGCTCGCCGGCAGCATTCCAAATTCCAACTCATTCTGAAGGTGTTTGATGGGGTTGAGGTCAGGGCTCTGTGCAGGCCAGACAAGTTCTTCCACACCGATCTCAAGTGTTTTTGAGTTGTTTTCTTGTCTCTCTTCAGGGTGGGGTGTATGTGTTCCAGCTGATGGACTACTATGCTGCTAGTGGCATGTGTCTTCTCTTCATGGCCATCTTTGAGACGGTCTCCATCGCATGGGTCTATGGTAAGTTATAATCCAATTCTACAAAAAAGAAATCTGATGGAAACATTCAAAATATAGCTACACCATATCAATCACCCAAAGACAGAACTGTCACTGGTTTATTCCAGAATACAGTGCATTCGGAAGTATTCAGACTCCTTCACTTTTTCCACATTTTGTTACGTTACAGCCTTATTCTAAAATGTGGCCTGGCTCGCATTTGATGTTCCAATTCATCCCAAAGATGTTCGATGGTGTTGAGGTCAGGGCTCTTTGCAGGACAGTCAAGTTCTTCCACACCGATCTCGACAAACCATTTATTAATATATTTTTTTCACTTTTCTTTTTAATTTGGCATTTTTTATGATTATTCAGAAGACCGAACAGGTAGAGGGCAGAACACACACGGATCCTTTACCAAATTTAACCCACCCCAACCCCCCATGCTCCCCCATACCCACCCCCACCCTAAAACCAGACTTAAAGCAGGCTTTATATATATTTATATTTATATATGCCAAGTTTCGTCTGAAAGTTGTTTATCTAAATCCTCTTCCCATTGGTTCTTAAGAGACCTCAGGGAATCCAGATTGTGTGAGTTTAATAACGTATACAGCGGGTGAAATAAGTATTGAACACGTCACCATTTTTCTCAGTAAATATATTTCCAAAGGTGCTATTGACATGAAATGTTCACCAGATGTTGGTAACAACCCAGGTAATCCATACATACAAAGAAAACAAAACAAATAAGTTCAGAAATTAAGTGTAATAATGTGAAATGACACAGGGAAAAAGTATTGAACACACTTACTGATATTTATTTAATACTTTGTACAAAAGCCTTTGTTGGTAATGACAGCTTTAAGACGCCCCCTGTATGGAGAAACTAGTCGCATGCATTGCTCTGGTGTGATTTTGGCCCTTTCTTCCACACAAACAGTCTTCAAATCTTGAAGGTTCCGTGGGCCTCTTCTATGAATCTTGATCTTCAGTTCTTTCCATAGATTTTCAATGGGATTTAAGTCAGGTGATTGGCTGGGCCATTCTAGCAGCTTTATTTTCTTTCTTTGAAACCAATTGAGAGTTTCCTTGGCTGTGTGTTTGGGATCATTGTCTTGCTGAAATGTCCACCCTCCTTTCATCTTCATCATCCTGGTAGATGGCAGCAGATTTTTGTCAAGAATGTCTCGGTAAATTTGCCCATTCATCCTTCCTTCAATTATGTGAAGTTTGCCAGTACCATTTGCTGAAAAGCAGCCCCACACCATGATGTTCCCACCTCCAAACTTCACTGTTGGTATAGTGTTTTTAGGGTGATGTGCAGTGCCATTTCTCCTCCAAACATGGTGTGTATTATGACATCCAAACAGTTCAATTTTGCTCTCATCTGACCACACTATATTCTCCCAGTATTTCACTGGCTTTTCCAAATGTTGTGCAGCAAACTTTAAACGAGCTTCAACATGCTTTTTTTTCAGCAATGGAGTCTTGGTGGTGAGCGTGCATACAGGCCATGGCGGTGGAGTGCATTACTTACTGTTTTCTTTGAGACAACTGTACCTGCTAATTGCAGGTATTTTTGAAGCTCTCCACAAGTGGTCCTTGGCTCTTGGACAACTCTTCTGATTATTCTTTTCACTCCTCTGTCAGAAATCTTGCGAGGAGCACCTGGTCGAGGCAAATTTATGGTGAAATGATTGTCTTTCCACTTCCGTATTATGGCCCCAACAGTGCTCACTGGAACATTCAGAAGCTTAGAAATGCGCCTATAACCAATGCCATCCATTATGTTTTGCAACAATTAGGTTGCGAAGGTCTTGAAACAGCTCTTTGCTTTTACCCATCATGAGATGTGTCTTGTGTGACACCTTGGCAATGAGACCTTTTTGTAGGCCATCAGTTGGGACTGAACCAGCTGATATTAATGTGCACTGACAGGGGGCTGGATTGCTTTTTAATTACTGATAGTTTTCAGCTGTTGTCTTGGCTTTCCATTCCTTTTTGCACCTCCCTTTCTTCATGTGTTCAATACTTTTTCCCTGTGTCATTTCACATTATTATACATAACTTAATTTCTGAATGTATTTGTTTTGGTTTCTCTGTATGTATGGATTACTTGGGTTGTTACCAACATCTGGTGAAAATGTCATGTCAATAGCACCTTTGGAAATATATATACTGAGAAAAATGGTGACGTGTTCAATACTTATTTCACACGCTGTAGATCAAGATCCTTTGATATAAGGGTTCACTTTGAAAAGAGAATCTAGAAGGGAGGCGTGATGGGAAGTGACTTTTTTTAATTTAATTTTTAATTTAACCTTTGTTTAACTAGGCAAGTCAGTTAAGAGCAAAATCTTATTTAAAATGACTGCCTACCAAAAGGCAAAATACCTCCTGCAGGGACGGGGGCTGGGATTAAAAATATAAATAAATAAAATATAAATATATGACCAAACACACATCATGACATGAGAGACAAAACAACACTACATAAAGAGAGACCTAAGACAACAACATAGCAAGGCAGCAACACATGACAACACAGCATGGTAGCAACACAACATGACAACCACATGGTAGCAACACAACATGGTAGCAGCACAAAACATGGTACAAACATTAATGGGCACAGACAACAGCACAAAGGGAAAGAAGGTAGAGACAACAATACATCATGCAAAACAGCCACAACTGTCAGTAAGAGGGTCCATGGTTGAGTCTATGAAAGTAGATAATGAGATAAAACTGTCCAGTTTGAGTGTTTGTTGCAGCTCGTTCCAGTTGCTAGCTGCAGCGAACTGAAAAGACGAGCGACCCAGGGATGTGTGTGCTTTGGGGACCTTTAACAGAATGTGACTGGCAGAACGGGTGTTGTATGTTGAGGATGAGGGCTGCAGTAGATATCTCAGATAGGGGGGAGTGAGGCCTAAGAGGGTTTTCTAAGTAAGCATCAACCAATGGGTCTTGTGACGGGTATACAGAGATGACCAGTTTACAGAGGAGTATAGAATGCAGTGATGTTTCCTATAAGGAACATTGGTGGCAAATCTGATGGCCGAATGGTAAAGAACATCTAGCCGCTCGAGAACATCCTTACCTGCCGATCTATAAATTATGTCTTCGTAATCTAGCATGGGTAGGATGGTCATCTGAATCAGGGTTAGTTTGGCAGCTGGGGTGAAAGAGGAGCGATTACGATAGAGGAAACCAAGTCTTGATTTAACTTTAGCCTGCAGCTTTGATATGTGCTGAGAAAAGGACAGTGTAACGTCTAGCCATACTCCCAAGTACTTGTATGAGGTGACTACCTCAAGCTCTAAACCCTCAGAGGTAGTAATCACACCTGTGGGGAGAGGGGCATTCTTCTTACCAAACCACATGACCTTTGTTTTGGAGGTTAAAGGCAGAGAAAGCTTGTTGTAGAGCATTTAACACAAAATCTTGGGAGAGGCCAGCTGAGTATAAGACTGTATCATCTGCATATAAATGGATGAGAGCGCTTCCTGCTGCCTGAGCTATGTTGTTTATGTAAATTGAGAAGAGCGTGGGGCCTAGGATTGAGCCTTGGGGTACTCCCTTGGTGACAGGCAGTGGCTGAGAGAGCAGATTTTCTGACCTTATACACTGCACTCTTTGAGAGAGGTAGTTAGCAAACCAGGCCAAAGACCCCTCAGAGACACCAATACTCTTTAGCCGGCCCACAAGAATGGAATGGTCTATCGTATTAAAAGCTTTGGCCAAGTCAATAAAAATAGCAGTACAACATTGCTTAGAATCAAGGGCAGTGGTGACATAATTGAAGACCTTTAAGGTTGCAGTGACACATCCATAACCTGAGTGGAAACCAGATTGCATACCAGAGAGAATACTATAGACATCAAGAAAGCCAGTCAGTTGATTATCCAACACTTTTGATAAACAGGACAAAATAGAAATAGGCCTATAACAGTTAGGATCAGCTTGATTTCTGCTTTTAAATAAAAGACTAACCGTGGCTGCCTTCCAAGCAGTGGGAACCTCCCCAGAACGGAGAGGTCGGAGATAGGCTTGGCGATGATAGGGGCAGCAACCTTAATGAAGAAATGGTCTAAACCATCTGACCCACATGTTTTTTGGGGGTCAACTTTCAGGAGCACCTTTAGTACATCGGACTCAGTTACTGCCTCCAAGGAAAAACTTTGTAGTTGGGCAGGGGAAAAAGAGGGAGAAGCATCTGGGATAGTTGCATTAGAAGGGGTGGCAGATGAGGAAATGTTGGATGGGCAAGGAGGCATGGCTGAGTCAAATAGGAATCCTGACTTAATAAAGTGCTTCTTGTCAGTAACAACCACATCATCAACTTTAAGGGACATGGGAAGCTGTGAGGAGGAGGGTTTATTCTCCAGGTCTTTAACCGTTTTCCAGAACTTCTTGGGGTGAGACCCACAGAGAGAGAACTTTTCCTTAAAGTAACTAACTTTGGCCTTCCGGATAGCCTGAGTGCACTTATTTCTCATTTGCCTGAACGAGAGCCAGTCAGCCTGAGTGGAGGTGGAGTAACCAGGGGCTGAACCTGTTTTTAATTCTAATTTTCTTTTCGGTGCGTGTTTATTAACAACACCACTGAAAATATATAAAAAGAAGGTCCAAGCGTCTTCGACAAAGGGGATCAAGCTGATTCTATACTATTTTACAGAAGCCCAAACCCAAGATTGGTGACAATTAAAATTGTCTCTGCCTTGGAACTTGCTGCTTTCCACCCAGATGAGGAGCGGCTCCAGCGTTTGTGTCCAGTACGTGCGTTCCTGTCTTGGGCGCCGCCCCTCTCATCAACTGTTGTCTCATTGGACTGTGAATGCTATTATATTGGCCCTATAATAGCAAGGGGGTTATAGCCTCTGGAGGGCCTAAGGGCTCACTCCACCAGAGGTATGGCGACCATTTGGGCACTGTTCAAGGGAATCTCCTTGTAGGAGATTTGCGATGTGGCTTGTTGGGCATCCCCTCATACTTTTATGAGGTTCTACCGACTAGACGTCACTGCGCCTTCATTGGCGCATACGGGTATATTTGGGTATAATTGGTCCTTTGAGCTACTTATTCTGGCAAACCTCACAGTTAGATGGCTCACCCATATTTTCAGTGAACCGGGGTTAAGCAAGTAACCTTAAGTTTATCTCAGTCCAGTGTTTTTATGACCATTGTTTCATTACTCTATGATACACAACATTACTAACATTATTATCTCAATCTACTCAGTCCATTCTGCTTTATTAATTTTGATCATCTTTTCTGCAGCGCATTCACACCCTCCTCCAGCCCTCTAACGACCCAAAACCAAGAGAGAACAGGAGAGGATACTGGCCATGAAGCCAGCAGGGGTACCAAACAAAGATGGCTACCTCACTGTGGTGGTGAAAGACTCAAACTGCTAAGAAGACCCCAGTGACAGCGTAGGAGTGACTCATTCAGTCAATTTAGTCATTCTGGGAAATTAACTGAAAGAGAAAGTGTATCAGGCAGCCATACAAGCAATTAGAGAGAGGATCAATCATGCACTCTTGCATCCCATAAGCTCATTTTTAAAACAAGACAACTGTGTTCAGTTACAAAAGCTTATTTCTCATTTGTTCAATGGACACTGATCTACACGTCCATAATATTGTCTGTCTATTGCCAAGTGGTATATTGTTGTTAGATCTACTGTATTGAATTAAAGGAATCCTCTCACAGGGCGCAGACGTCAATTCAACGTCTTCATTGAAATTAAGTGGAAAGAACGTTGATTCAGCAAGTGTGCCCCCAGTGGGATGGTAACGAAAAGGAAGCTGTACATTAGAAATGAGATGAATAAACGTTGACGTTGTTAGAATGTGGATCATTGTTAAACAAGGATGTGTTGTATCACCTTTGTCAATTTAACAAGCGCTAACAACTGTTGGACTGATATAAAACGTGTACTATATTCTAATCATTGATGTTCTATGTAACATGACTATAAAAGACTGTACAAAAGAAACATTAATCTGTATGTTTTGAAATAAACAACGTGTAATGTATCAGTGTATTCCTTATGAGATTCCTCTTCACTAGGGAAGGCTTAACAATCACTTCACAGTATTGTTCTACTCTACTCAAGTATTTCCCTGTCCTTCTTGGTTTGTTGTGAGATCTTTAATAAATCAGAGCAAGAATGATTTAGCAAAATTCAGGGAACATGCTGTGAACCACCAGAGGTCGCGCTTTCCCCGCGGGCTACTAGGCACGGTTCCAGTTCGTGTTGATGATTGGCTGAAAAGGGCTGTCTTACGTGCGTGCGTGAGTGACGCTTCTCTATCCCACCATGCAGCGGGTGACGCCCGAGGAAAGATGGCGGAAGGAGGAGCGGCTGATCTGGACAGCCAGAGAGGAGAAGTCGCAGCACTGCTGAAAACACAGCTACGGAAGGGAGATACTTGGTGAGAGTTTGCCGGTAACTTGTTGACGGTCTTAGGAGGGCGCTGGCTGACTCTAACGGGGCTGTCGACGTGCTGGACCGGCGGAGAGCGGGTGTGACCGGCCCGGTAACGGTCAACACGGCCGGTTAACGTTAGTTCGTGACGGACAGACGCTGTCAGTCAGTCAGTCAGTCAGTCAGCTTGTGCCAGCTGAAAGTAGCTACATTCCACAGTTTCTAGTGACCAAGTTATTGGTCAACATGGTGTTGTCTAGAGCTGGCTAGTTTGATTTCAAGTGGCTTAGCCGTGACGTGAGAAGCACCTGTCAAAATGGATTAGCTTGCCAGTTCTCTAACACACTCAAACAGTTGACATGATTTCTGTTTTAATTACAATCAAGTGGTCCAACTAGCTCACTTTTGTCCAGCTCCCACTACTGTAGCAAGCATCTGTTTTATGAGAACTAACATGCCTTACATTCATTCTGGTGTAACGTTAAACAATTATTTTTTAACTAATCGCAACAGGTCAGCTGCTCGTCATTCTGAAATAACCTCTTTGTCTCGAGTTCTACACTCCTCTAGTTAACAAAGAGGATCTGAATGAGAAACACACAGGGTACTTTGGTAACCTGAGGTCTTTATCTCATTCATGCTTGTTAGTGGGTACTTTGGAGCTTAACAGAAAAAATTACTATAAGTGTGATCTTTTTTACTTATCAGATACCATCTGTTACCCCACACGTATTAGATCTAGTCTAGTGTGATCTCAGATCTAAATAATCACTACTCCCTCTTGCTCTTTCTACGTAGGTACCTAGTGGACAGCCACTGGTTCAAACAGTGGAAGAAATATGTGGGCTTTGACAGCTGGGACAAATATCAGATGGGAGGCCAGAATGTCTACCCTGGACCAGTGGACAACTCGGGGCTCCTTACCAGTGGTAAGATGCGCCACACTCAGACCTCTTTGAAACAATATTTATTGTCAATCTCTGGAGAGATTAGTGGAAATGGTGACTTCATAACATGCTCTTTTCCTCATCAGTGTCTGGATGAACCCACCACTGTTTTGTGCAGTGCAGGATGTTTAGAGTGAACAACATTATTTATCTTACCTAAAAAAAAATCTTACCTATTTTTTTTGTATATGTATAAACATATATAAACAAACTCAGCAAAAAAAAGAAATGTCCATTTTTCAGGACTCTGTCTTTCAAAGATAATTAGTAAAAATCGAAATAACTTCACAGGACTTCATTGTAAAGGGGTTCAACACTGTTTCCCATGTTGTTCAATGAACCATAAACAATGAATGAACATACACATCTGGAACGGTCATTAAGACACTAACAGCTTACAGACGGTAGGCAATTAAGGCCACGGTTCTGAAAAGGCCTTTCTACTGACTCTGAAAAACACCAAAAGAAAGATGCCCAGGGTCCCTGCTCATCTGTGTGAACGTGCCTTAGGCATGCTGCAAGGAGGCATGAGGACTGCAGATGTGACCAGGGCAATAAATTGCAATGTCTGTACTGTGAGACGCCTAAGACAGCGCTACAGGGAGACAGGACGGACAGCTGATCGTCCTCGCAGTGTCAGACCACGTGTAACAACACCTGCACAGAATCGGTACATCTGAACATCACACCTGCTGGACAGGTACAGGATGGCAACAACTGCCCGAGTTACACCAGGAACGCACAATCCCTCCATCAGTGCTCACAGCAAGAACTGGCAAATCTGGTGCAGTCCATGAGGAGGAGATGCACTGCAGTACTTAATGCAGCTGGTGGCCACACCAGATACTGACTGATACTTTTGATTTTGACCCCCCTTTGTTCAGGGACACATTATTCTATTTATGTTAGTCACATGTCTGTGGAACTTGTTCAGTTTATGTCTCAGTTGTTGAATCTTGTTATGTTCATACAAATATTTACACATTAAGGTTGCTGAAAAATAAACGCAGTTGACAGTGAGAGGACATTTCTTTTTTTGACGTGTGTATATATATATATATGTATATGTATAACAGCCTTTGATAATATATATATATATATATATATATATATATATATATATATATATATATATTATCAAAGGCTGTTATACATGCCATTTCTATAGGCTAAGTATGTCAGAAAAAGTAGGTCCATAATTGACTGTAAACATCAATGAAAATGGTCAAGGGTAGCCTACCTCTGGTCCATAGAAAGCTCTCTGTTGCTTTGTGTGTTATTGTAAGAGAAAATGCCATTATGAGTTGGCTAACACCAGTGATGAATGACCCCGTTATAACCCTACCCATACATAAACCCTCTCACCACTAAACCTGGCTCATATTCATTATGGCAAACAAAATGAATGTTTGTTATTGGCCAGGTTCAGGTAGTCCTTCTGTGTCAGTCCATGTTCTTCTGTTTGTTGCCTAATGAACATGACCCTGTTCTTTCGCTCAATCTCTCTCAAACTGTCTCTGTCTGTCTGTGTTGTGAGTAGATGGGGATGTTCTGGCCATCAAGGAGCACCTCATTGATGAGTTGGACTACATCCTGGTCCCAACAGAAGGCTGGAATAAACTAGTGAGCTGGTATGCTCTGATGGAGGGACAAGCGCCTGTCTCACGCAAGGTAAGGACGGGTGACGTGGTCTGATATTTTGTTGTTTTTAAATGGTCAAATAAATAATTGAATGATCGGATACTGTATGTGTATAAGAGCTGATTGGGTACACGTAGCGCCAGTGCCACAGCGATTGTGAAAAAGGATACCAGGATAACTTTGATTTCTAGATCGATATTACGGCCTACCCAGCTAGTAACTGAATCTCAAGCATAACTTATCTCAATGTTTAGGCTACGTCTCTGTCGTTATGTCTGCTTCCTGGACTGGTCATGTGATTTGATACCATTTAGCTATTTCGGTATTCCAAATATGCTAGCTATTATTTGTCATACATGGACTGAAAGTAACGTGCTGTTTTAAGGACTTGATTTGTTTTTAAATGTAAAGTGGTCCCTATCAGATGCTTACTGATGCAATGTTGTCCTCAGAAGAGCAGATTTGATTAAGTGGCTACATTGATGTTAATCAGTGCATTTTTTAAATTCTGTGTGCTTTGGGTTGAACTCTGACAACCGGGCTTTCTAACAGCCAGCCGGGCTTTCTAACAGCCAGCCGGGCCTACTGTACTTCTGTGAGCCCAGACATGGCTTTCTGCATTTCCAAATCTAGCCAGTCATGGCTGCAGCAGTGCTTTCTCTTTCTCTCCCCATCGATCCTCCCCTTTTGCCATGTCTGTTGCGGAGGGTATCGAGTGGCTGTTTCTATTTTCAGACAGCGCTCTGGATGACTGAAACACCGCTACGTGGAGTGAACTACGAGACACAACATGCAGGAGGTTTTCTTTTCTTACTTTCTCACTTTTGGAGGTTCTTGTACCGTGTTGTCAGACTGTGTTGGAATTGATTTTCCGGGCTCTGCTCTTGAGGTTCCACTCGGGTTCTCTACGTTGAGGAGTGATTCTAGAGCGTACTTGTTTTTTGAAGTGGAGGAATGCTGGCTAAGGTCAAACTGAGAGGGCGCATCAGAGGCTTTTTTAAGAGAGGGGGGGAGAGATGATGAGGGAGATATGGCCTAGCCTAAGGGAGATATGGCCTAGCCTAAGGGAGAGATGGCCTAGCCTAAGGGAGAGATGGCCTAGCCTAAGGGAGAGATGGCCTAGCCTAAGGGAGAGATGGCCTAGCCTAAGGGAGGGGGCGGGGTAAATCTGTTCTTTTTGGTTCTCAGCATAGCTGTTTAAGAACTTTGTGACAGTTCTGTTCTGTCAGAGTTTGTTACTGTGAGACTTGCAACTTGCTTTTTCTTTCCGCGTTGTGTGGAACACATGGCTGGGCATTCATTGTATAAGAAGGGTGGTGGGTGAATCTGACCCATGCCTACAGCTGATCTCATTGCCTGGGGCTGGGGCAGGTGTGGTGTGAGGCCAGCCACCAGCGGAGGGGCTGTGTGAAATGAATAGGAATGGACCCTTCAGCTGTCTCTATGCTCTGGGGCTATATTAAGAGTCTCCGTGACTTGCTCCTATCAAGGGGGTTAGAAAGTGTAGCCTATAGTTTATACACTTACAATGCTTTCAGTGTATAGATAGGCCTATTAACTGGGTAACTGTTTATTTCTTGTTTCCTTGGTGAAGTTGGTGAATGCTTGTTCACTGTTGATGAGTTTTAGCAAGTTCATACTTGCAATCAATCAGCAATGCAAGTCTTGCCCGCATTGGAACAATGTCAATATGAGTTTAATTAGCAAAACATATTTTAGTTGCCTTCATGTACAACAAATGCTTTGAACAAAATGTAATGAGTTGAATTGGCAAAATTGTAACTGAGCGATGCATATTTTCTTCTCATGTAAGACAACTTTAACATTGACAAGTGTTTAATTTGCATGAATATTTGTTCATACGTTAGTTGATTTCTTCTTGTGCCGTCTGCCATGAAGTAAGACTCTTTATTGACATATTTTGACAGGTGGTAGAACAGGGTATGTTTGTGAAGCACTGCAAGGTGGAGGTGTACCTCACAGAACTGAAGCTGTGTGAAGACTGCAACATGGACAACGTGGTCACCAGACGCTTCAGCAAAGCAGACACGATTGGTAGGCAGAGACTTCTTCTCCCTGACTGAGTGAATGGAGCAAATGCTATATTTATTTTGAAGAAACTTGACAAACTCTTTTCCTCATGGATAGTTTCCACCCTTTTTCTACCTGCTATTATAGTATACTGTAATAGTAGCCTACGCTTTTATAGTCATGCCTGCACGTATGGGTCGGCCTAGTCCTGGGAATCAAACCCATGCTCTACCAACTGAGCTATAGAGGACCATTATATTGGTATAAACATTGTATTCATTGGTTTAACCATTATATTCATTGGTTTAACCATTATATTCATTGTACAGTTAAAACCTGACAAGTGTAGCAACTGGCCAGAAAATGAATGAATGAATAAATAATTCCCATCCATTAACCACCAGTCATAGTGATTGTACAGGATAACCTATCTTGTTTTACTTAATGGTACTTGTTGATTGTATACTTTGGTTCACAGTGCTTTTATTTATTTGACTGATAATACAAACATCTTTTGTTCAGTTTATGCAAATCGGATGCATTGCCAAGCCTTTCAATGGTCAATTTAAACAGTGAAATCACTGGGAAAAGTCACTGATAACTCTGTTCTCTGTGTTTGTCAACCTTTTATATAAACTCACTTTGCTTTTGGTTACGGCAAAATGATGCACTCCCACAAGAACTGCCAAAACGCTGCTCCCTGAAGCACACACAAATACATGGGCAGGGAGTGTGTTGTTATTATAAAGTACATCATTCATCTGCTTGCAGTTTATCAGAGCAGGAGAGATTTATACACTCCATTGTTCTCTGCCCTAATTATGCAGGTGCATGCGTGTAGTTTTCTCAGTTTGTCATCTACACCGAGTGTACAAAACATTAGGAATACCTGCTCTTTCTGTGACAGACTGACCAGGTGAATCCAGATGAAAGCTATGATCCCTTATTGATGTCACTTGTTAAATCCACTTCAATCAGTGTAGATGAAGGGGAGAAGAGAGGTTAAAGAAGGATGTTTAAGCCTCAAAACAATTGAGACATGGATTGTGTATATGTGCCATTCAGAGTGTGAATGGGCAAGACAAAATATTCAAGTGCCTTTGAACGGGGTATGGTAGTAGGTGCCAGGTGCACCGTTTTGTGCCAAACTGTAATGCTGCTGTGTTTTGACGCTCAACAGTTTCCCGTGTGCATCAAGAATGGTCCACCACCCAAAGGACATCCAGCCAATTTGACACATGTGGGAAGCATTGGAGTCAACATGGGCTAGCATCCCTGTAGAACGCTTTCCACACCTTGTAGATTCCATGCCCTGACAAATTGAGGCTGTTCTTAGGGTTCCTAATGTTTTGTATACTCAATGTATGTGGCATGTTTCTTAGTTGTTACCTTCGTCCTCCTGTGATGCAGACACCATTGAGAAGGAGATGCGTAAACTGTTCAGTATCCCAGACGAAAAAGAGACCAGGTTGTGGAACAAGTACATGAGCAACACGTTCGAGCCTCTGAACAAACCGGACAGTACTATACAGGATGCAGGACTCTACCAAGGACAGGTATGAAATAACCCTTGGATACCAGGCTATTTATACATTAATGTCTTCCTGTCCTGTCACCGCACCAGTTACAGTGGGGAGAACAAGTATTTGATACACTGCCGATTTTGCAGGTTTTCCTACTTACAAAGCATGTAGAAGTCTGTAATTTTTATCATAGGTACTCTTCAACTGTGAGTGACGGAATCTAAAACAAAAATCCAGAATATAACATTGTATGATTTTTAAGTAATTAATTTGCATTTTATTGCATGACATAAGTATTTGATACATCAGAAAAGCAGAACTTAATATTTGGTACAGAAACCTTTGTTTGCAATTACAGAGATCATACGTTTCCTGTAGTTCTTGACCAGGTTTGCACACACTGCAGCAGGGATTTTGGCCCACTCCTCCATCCAGATCCTTCAGGTTTCGGGGCTGTCGCTGGGCAATACGGACTTTCAGCTCCCTCCAAAGATTTTCTATTGGGTTCAGGTCTGGAGACTGGCTAGGCCACTCCAGGACCTTGAGATGCTTCTTACGGAGCCACTCCTTAGTTTCCCTGGCTGTGTGTTTTGGGTCGTTGTCATGCTGGAAGACCCAGCCACGACCCATCTTCAATGCTCTTACTGAGGGAAGGAGGATGTTGGCCAAGATCTCGCGATACATGGCCCCATCCATCCTCCCCTCAATACGGTGCAGTCGTCCTGTCCCCTTTGCAGAAAAGCATCCCCAAAGAATGATGTTTCCATCTCCATGCTTCACGGTTGGGATGGTGTTCTTGGGGTTGTACTCATCCTTCTTCTTCCTCCAAACACGGCGAGTGGAGTTTAGACCAAAAAGCTTTATTTCTGTCTCATCAGACCACATGACCTTCTCCCATTCCTCCTCTGGATCATCCAGATGGTCATTGGCAAACTTCAGACGGGCCTGGACATGCGCTGGCTTGAGCAGGGGGACCTTGCGTGCGCTGCAGGATTTTAATCCATGACGGCGTAGTGTGTTACTAATGGTTTTCTTTGAGACTGTGGTCCCAGCTCTCTTCAGGTCATTGACCAGGTCCTGCCGTGTAGTTCTGGGCTGATCCCTCACCTTCCTCATGATCATTGATGCCCCACGAGGTGAGATCTTGCACGGTGCCCCAGACCGAGGTAGATTGACCATCATCTTGAACTTCTTCCATTTTCTAATAATTGCGCCAACAGTTGTTGCCTTCTCACCAAGCTGCTTTCCTATTGTCCTGTAGCCCATCCCAGCCTTGTGCAGGTCTACGATTTTATCCCTGATGTCCTTACACAGCTCTCTGGTCTTGGCCATTGTGGAGAGGTTGGAGTCTGTTTGATTGAGTGTGTGGACAGGTGTCTTTTATACAGGTAACGAGTTCAAACAGGTGCAGTTAATACAGGTAATGAGTGGAGAACAGAAGGGCTTCTTAAAGAAAAACTAACAGGTCTGTGAGAGCCGGAATTCTTACTGGTTGGTAGGTGATCAAATACTTATGTCATGCAATAAAATGCAAATTAATTATTTAAAAATCATACAATGTGATTTTCTGGATTTTTTTTACAGACCTCTACATGCTTTGTAAGTAGGAAACACTGCCGATTTTGCAGGTTATCAAATACTTGTTCTCCCCACTGTATATAGGGTCTATATTATTCCAGACCATGCAAACTGACAAGGAAATTCTCTATGCTCTTGTTACTTGGAATGGCGCCGTAGGGGATGGCTGCTGTTTTACAGGCTCCTAACCAGTTGTGCTTTTTTGTGTTTTTTTCGCATTGTTTGTAAATTATTTTGTACATAATGTTGATGCTACTGTCTCTTATGACCGAAAAGAGCTTCTGGATATCAACAGCGATTACTCACCTCGATTTTTTTTCTTTAACGAGTCGGACACAAAGAATATAATGATGCGCTCAGACAAGGTCCACATCCCTGTCATTCACAAGGAGAAAATACAGCAGGCGGAGATCAGGGTGCCTTGTGAGAATTCGTCGGCGAGTGGGTAACCCGCCTCTACCATCCGTTCTATTGGCAAACTTGCCGTCACTGGAGAATAAACTGGATGAGCTCTGTTCAAGACTGTCCTACCAACGGCACATTCAAAACTGTAATATCTTATGTTTCACTGAGTCGTGGCTGAATGACAACATGGACATTATACAGTTGGGTTTTCCGTGCATCGGCAGGACAGAACAGCTACGTCTGGTAAGACGAGGGGTGGGGGAGTGTCTATTTGTCAATAACAGCTGGTGTGCGATGTATAATATTAAGGAAGCCTCGAGGTATTGGTCGCCTGAGGTAGAGTACCTCATGATAAGCTGTAGACCACACTATCTACCAAGAGAGTTTTAATCTATTTGTCGTGGGCTGTCTATTTACCATCACAAACCGACGCTGGCACTAAGACCGCATTCAACGAGCTGTATAAGGCCATAAGCAAACAAGAAAATGCTCTTCCAGAAGCGGTGCTCCTAGTGGCCAGGGACTTTAATGCAGGCAAACTTAAATCTGTTGGACCTCATTTCTACAAGCATGCCACGTGCAACCAGAGGAAAAACAACTAGACCATCTTTACTCCACACACAGAGACGCATACAAATCTCTCTCTCGCCCTCCATTTGGAAAATCTGACCATAATTATATCCTCCTGATTCCTGCTTACGAGCAAAAACTAAAGCAGGAAGTACGAGTGACTCGCTCAATGCAGAAGTGTTCAGATGACGCGGATGCTACTCTACAGCACTGTTTTGCTAATATACCACCTCAGTCACCGGCTTCATCAAAAAGTGCATCGACGACGTCGTCTCCACAGTGACCGCGCGTACAAATCCCAACCAGAAGCCATGGACTACTGGCAACATCCGCACTGAGCAAAAGGCTAGAGCTGCCGCTTTCAAGGAGCGGGACACTAATCCGGGCGCTTATTAGAAATCCTGCTATGCCCTCAGATGAACCATCAAACAGGCAAAGCGTCATTACAGGACTAAGATTCATACCTACTACACCGGCTCTGACACTTGTCGGATGTGGCAGGGCTTGCTAACTATTAGACTACAAAGGGAAACCCAGCCGGGAGCTGTCCAGTGACGCAAGCCTACCAGACGGGTTAAATGTCTTTTTTATGCTTTCTTTGAGGCGAGCAACACTGAAGCATGCATGAGAGCAGCAGCTGTTCCAGAAAACTGTGTAATCACGCTCTCCGTAGCCGATGTGAGCAAGACCTTTTAAACAGGTCAATATTCACAAGGCCGCAGGGCCAGATGGATTACCAGGATGCGTACACCGAGCATGCACGGATCAACTGGCAAGTGTCTTTATTGACATTTTCAACCTCTCCCTGACAGTCTGTAATACCTACATGTTTCAAGCAGACCACCATAGTCCCTGTGGCCAAGAAAGCAAAGGTAACCTTCCTAAATGACTACCGCCCTATAGCACTCACGTCGGTAGCCATGAAGTGCTTTGAAAGGCTGCTCATGTCTTACATCAACAGCATCATCCTGGAAACCCTTGATCCACTCCAATTCGCATACAAAGGATACAGGGCTGTAGTGGAGCAGGTTGAGAGCTTCAAGTTTCTTGGTGTCCACATCACTAACAAACTATCATGGTCCAAACACACCAAGAATGTCGTGAAGAGGGCACGGCAAAGCCTATTCCCCCTCAGGAGACTGAAAAGACTTGGCATGGGTCCTCAGATCCTCAAAGTTCTACAGCTACTCCATCGAGAGCATCCTGACTGGTATGGCAACTGCTCTATCTGACCATAAGGCACTACAGAGGGTAGTCACTGGAGCCAAGCTTCCTGCCATCCAGGACTTATATAGTAGGCGGTGTCCGAGGAATGCCCCACACGGCAAGTGGTACCGGAGCGCCAAGTCTAGGTTCAAAAGGCTCCTTAACAGCGTCTACTCCCAAGCCAAAAGACTGCTGAATAATTCATCAAATGGCCACTGGTGCTACTCACTGTTTATTATCACTGTACCCCTTCCTACATGTACAAATTACCTCAACTAACATGTACCCCCACACATTGACTCTGTACTGGTACCCCCTGTATATAGCCTCATTACTAACATGTACCCCCACACATTGACTCTGTACCGGTACCCCCTGTATATAGCCTCATTACTAACACGTACCCCTGCACTTTGACTCTGTGCTGGTACCCCCTGACTCTGTACTGGTACCACCTCATTACTAACCTGTACCCCTGCACATTGACTCGGTACCGCTACCCTCTGTATATAGCCTCATTACTAACCTGTACCCCTGCACATTGACTCTGTACTGGTACCCCTGTATATAGCCTCATTACTAACATGTACCCCTGCACATTGACTCGGTACTGGTACCCCCTGTATATATCCTCATTACTAACCTGTACCCCTGCACATTGACTCTGTACTGGTACCCCCTGTATATAGCCTCATTACTAACCTGTACCCCTGCACATTGACTCTGTACCTATACCCCCTCTATATAGCCTCATTACTAACCTGTACCCCTGCACATTGACTCAGTACCGCTACCCTCTGTATATAGCCTCATTACTAACCTGTACCCCTGCACATTGACTCGGTACCTATACCCCCTCTATATAGCCTCATTACTAACCTGTACCCCTGCACATTGACTCGGTACCGCTACCCTCTGTATATAGCCTCATTACTAACCTGTACCCCTGCACATTGACTCGGTACCGGTACCCCCTGTATATAGCCTCATTACTAACCTGTACCCCTGCACATTGACTCGGTACCGCTACCCGCTGTATATAGCCTCATTACTAACCTGTACCCCTGCACATTGACTCGGTACCGGTACCCCTTGTATATAGCCTCATTACTAACCTGTACCCCTGCACATTGACTCGGTACCGCTACCCTCTGTATATAGCCTCATTACTAACCTGTACCCCTGCACATTGACTCTGTACTGGTACCCCTGTATATAGCCTCATTACTAACATGTACCCCTGCACATTGACTCGGTACTGGTACCCCCTGTATATATCCTCATTACTAACCTGTACCCCTGCACATTGACTCTGTACTGGTACCCCCTGTATATAGCCTCATTACTAACCTGTACCCCTGTACATTGACTCTGTACCTATACCCCCTCTATATAGCCTCATTACTAACCTGTACCCCTGCACATTGACTCAGTACCGCTACCCTCTGTATATAGCCTCATTACTAACCTGTACCCCTGCACATTGACTCGGTACCTATACCCCCTCTATATATCCTCATTACTAACCTGTACCCCTGCACATTGACTCTGTACCTATACCCCCTCTATATAGCCTCATTACTAACCTGTACCCCTGCACATTGACTCGGTACCGCTACCCTCTGTATATAGCCTCATTACTAACCTGTACCCCTGCACATTGACTCGGTACCGGTACCCCCTGTATATAGCCTCATTACTAACCTGTACCCCTGCACATTGACTCTGTACCGCTACCCTCTGTATATAGCCTCATTACTAACCTGTACCCCTGCACATTGACTCTGTATATAGCCTCATTACTAACCTGTACCCCTGCACATTGACTCGGTACCGGTACCCTCTGTATATAGCCTCATTACTAACCTGTACCCCTGCACATTGACTCGGTACCTATACCCCCTCTATATATCCTCATTACTAACCTGTACCCCTGCACATTGACTCTGTACCTATACCCCCTCTATATAGCCTCATTACTAACCTGTACCCCTGCACATTGACTCGGTACCGCTACCCTCTGTATATAGCCTCATTACTAACCTGTACCCCTGCACATTGACTCGGTACCGGTACCCCCTGTATATAGCCTCATTACTAACCTGTACCCCTGCACATTGACTCTGTACCGCTACCCTCTGTATATAGCCTCATTACTAACCTGTACCCCTGCACATTGACTCTGTATATAGCCTCATTACTAACCTGTACCCCTGCACATTGACTCGGTACCGGTACCCTCTGTATATAGCCTCAGTATTGTGTTCCTTATTTTAGTTTTTAAAATTTTTGCTTTAGTTTATTTAGTAAATATTTTCTTACCCAACAATGCAGTTAAGAAAGAGTTAAGTGTAAGTAAGCAAGGTCTACACCTGTTGTATTCTGTGCAAGTGACCAATAACATTTGATTTAATTATAGTTCACTGTGGATTTCACATGACTGGGAATACAGATATGCATCTTTTGGTCACAGATACCTTCAAAGAAACAGGCCTCAGGATCTCGTCACGGTATCTCTGTACATTCAAATTGCCATCGATAAAATGCAATTGTGTTCGTTGTCCATAATGTATTTCTGGCCATAGCATAACTCCACCACCACCATGGGGCTCTCTGTTCACAACGTTGATGTCAGTAAACTGCTTGCCCACACAACGCCATACACGTAGTCTGCGGTTGTGAGGCCGGTTGGCCAAATTCTCTAAAATTACGTTGGAGGCAGCTTATGGTAGAAATTAACATTTAATTATCTGGCAACAGTTCTGGTGGACATTCATGTAGTCAGCATGCCAAATGCACGCTCCCTTAAAACTTGAGACATCTGTTGCATTGTGTTGTGTGACAAAACTGCACATTTTAGAGTGGTCTTTTATTGTCCACAGCACAAGGTGCACCTGTGTAATTGTCATGCTGTTTAATCAGCTTCTTGATATGCCACACCTGTCAGGTGGATGGATTATCTTGGCAAATGAGAAATGCTCACTAACAGCGATATAAACAAATTTGTGCACAATTTGAAGGAGATGTTTTTTGTGTGAATTCAGCTCATGAAACATGGGACCAACCCTTTACGTGGTTTGTTTTTGTTCATTCGGTATCAAGTACCTAAATATAGCCTACACATCTTAAGTGTCGCTCCAGCGGAATCCGAACTTGTCCTGTGCCCCCAAATGTTTAGATATACTGGTAAAGTAACCAGGCTGTTAGCTAGCTAACGTGAGTGAACATTGTAAACAAATGCTGTGAGTGGTTTTGGACCCACAACATAGTTTTTAGGCCCTGTTCATAAACCAACGTGATGAGAGAAATCTTTAAAAACAGCAAAAACTATTCTAGGCTTTGTTTTTCCAGGTTTTTTATTACCCACATTTATTACCCACATTTTTTGTGACTCATACTTAGAAAAACAACAAAATTGGATGTTCTATTATGTCCACAACAATGCTTAAAACACATCCTTTGAGGTCTGGGAAAGAAAATAAAACCTATATTTTGGTATGGAGTTACCCTTTAATATCAATGCACCTCAAGAGACTGGTGTTTGGCTGGCGGTGTGTCTGCATGGCAACAGCAGAGGTTATCAAACAAAAGACCACCGATCGATGCAAATTATATTGATCATTTTACCAGTTAAACTTACTTTGCAGTTTTAATATTACACTTTAGACCGTTTCAGCATCGCTAACTGGCAACACTGTGGTAGGCCCAGGCATTCCCATGCACTTATTTCTTGAGAAAGTTACAAGAAATACATATCACTGATGCATTCTTTATAGGCATGCTCCGGGACATTGGTGACTACTAAGTTTAAAAAATAATAATAATTTACCTCAGCTTTGAGCTGGATGTGTCAATGTGCAGGTCATATAGGCATAATCTATGAGCAGAATCACTGTCTTACCTCAATTAGCCATGAGGTAAAAATCTGTCGTTCTGCCCCTGAGAAAGGCAGTTAACCCACTGTTCTCCGGGCGACACATATGTGGATGTCGATTTAAGGCTTTCCCTTTCCTAGTTTGAAAGCGACTGTTTTTCTGGAATCTGTGCTGCGACATTTTTCCCCTAAATTTTTCCCCTCGTCGGCCAGCCCCCTAGCAATTCAACCCTAGCAATATGAGTGACCGCTAGCAATTATATATATTTTTATTCATTTTTATATCTAGGAGTATATTTGACCAAAATGGTCGCCCTTTAGAGCCCTTTGTGGCCTGGTCAAATATAGTGCCCTATATAAGGTATTAGGTGTCATTTTGGACACAGCCTCCACTTCGACTTTTCAGTCTGCCCACGACAAAGCCAATTAAGAGGCGTAGGGATACATAGTTTCCCTGTATTTAACAGTTTGGGAAATTGCTACTCTTACCTAGAAATAGTAAACTGATTTGAGAAATACAGTCGTACAAGTAGATTCATTAAAGATTGGCAAATGCTTAACTGCTGCATAATTAATCATGATATTGACGCGTAATATCCCTATCGCAAGAAATCCATATAGCATGCAATACTTAGAAACTCCCTTCAGCCGTGTGTAACCTCCATTTCTACGGTTGAATCTGTTTTGTTGTCTCGCTCTCCTCTTGCAGCTGTTTCCCTAGAGGTCATCACAGATCCACCTGAGATCCAGAATTCTAGATAATGTTACTTGTCTGGGTCGGGTCTGATATGAGGGTCGCGGGTCTCAGGCATGTGTTATTTTAACTGACGTGTCTGGAAGGGACCGTACTGATCCAAACAGTACGGGTGGGAAAAGCCCCACGTCCATTTAGGAGTGGGTCCAACTTTTTGTACCCGTGAAGAACTCTACCACACACACCAAGCCTCAACCCCTGGCACTCAAGCAGCACAGTTCCTCCTCCTTGCTGGTAGATTCACTAAGTTTGCATGCTGTTCTATTAGTTCAAATGCAGTCAACAGATTGTTCCAAACAAGAACAATGTTGCTTTCCACTTTGCTTCTTAACATAAAATCATTATATTTCTATGATTAGAGTTTGGCCATATCTTGCAGCCCTACTATAAGTAGATGCAGTTAACAGATTGTGGAAAAACAGCACTGCAAGTAGATGCAATTGTAAAACAGATTTGGAAATACTTCAAGATGGGTATTGCCATAGTACTCTTCTATGTGTGTTGTGTGTTGTGTGTTGCTGTAGATACATTTATGGTACAGTAGGCCAATCTGACGAAGGAAGTTGGTTAACACAGTGGCGTATGTATTATGTTTCCATATATTTATGTGTATTATGTTTCTATTTCTGATATCCATGCAGGTCCTGGTAATCGAGCTGAAGAATGAGGATGGATCGTGGCCCAGAGGTTCCTCTGCACCTAAGTGAGTGTGGCTGGGTCCATGACCTTAGGTTATGGGAGTGAGGAACTGGACTTGGCCTGGGGATGGAAAGACATTGGTTCTTCTGAGGCTGAGCTTTCTCTATACTGGTCTATTCTGCTAAGTTTGTTTTATACATTCAATGTGTACATTTATGTTCAACCCAGCAGACTCTTATGATTATTTTGGCTACTATTTTCCTACTGTGTTTGAATTTCAACCCCTATCATATATTTGACTCTATGCTATTTGCTTGGCTTTAGTTGCTGACATATCTCTTATCGTTTAACCTAGTGGTTTTCAAACGTTTCTTGCCCAGGGACCCCTGCCCAGGCAAACCGGCGACATAGGGACCCCCATAATACGTTAGCAAAAAAGATCTGGTGTATGATAACGGCAGGTAGAAGTAATCAACATTTTAGAATGAATAGATTTGGTAGACAGTTTCATTATTTTGACCCTCCCACAGTTCATTGGAAGAGGAAGGGTAAAGTCTAACAGAGTCTAACAGCTAGAAAGGTATCTTGGCGGTGTAGAGAATGTTGCAGTTTCAAAGTACATTTTCTGCAATTCTACACATTTTTCCATTAAGCTGAGAGACAATTTTGACGTTTTAAAACACATTTCTTAATGCTTTGTTCCACTGTTCAAACATTATAACAAAATCAATGTTTTTATTTGAGTGTTAGTTCTAAGTTGGAATTATTTAAAAATGCATAGTTCAATATGATTTCTATCTGGTTTTGGTCATTTAAGTTGACACAAACTGTTTTTCTATCCCTAATTTTCTCTACAGAACAAACCCTGTAATTAGCTCTAATTACTATAATTTCCTCAAAGTTAAAGGGATAGTTTGAGATTTTGGCAATGAAGCCAATTATCTACAGATGCATGCTAACTGAGTCTTTGCACTAACGCTAGTTAGCATTTGCTCGCAAAACTACCTTTTAACTTAGTTCATACTGGTATCCACGATGGTATTATGTTGCCGCTTGCGATATTCATAAAGATCGCAGACCCCCTGCAGTACCTGGACCCCACTTTGAAAACCCCTGGTTTAACCCATTTCCATACTGTTTGAATTAATGCCCACCTCTCAGAAAGCCTTTATCCTTTCTCTCTAACTCATGATATGCTTTATCTTTTAAAGGTCATCTGGTGCTTCCAATCTGTCTGCTTTGCCAAAGATCTCCCCTTCATCTCTCACAAACAATCATTACAGCAGCTTCAACAGCAGGAAGTAAGGACTAGTGAGCATAGAGAGGGTTGTCTTATTGGCTGACTGACTGGGGCGCATGGAGCCATAGAGATAAACTACGGAGTTCAGCAAACTCTGAAGAAGAGGTCGAGTTTTGAACGGCAGCCATCTTGGCACCAAAGGTTCTATCTAGCCAAATTATAATGTTATTGATATAATGGAATGTTTGGTGCCAATATGGAGGATAGTTAGTGGAACTCTGTACATCTATGGCTCTGGGTTTAGGCTTGAGGTGGTTATGCAGTGATTTGCAGATGCCTGCATGGTTTATGGTTTTCATCTGTGTCGTTTTCACTTTCCACAGCAATGTTCTCCATCATGGGACTGAAGAGCTTCTGTGTATTAAACTGTATTTGAATGTCATCTCAGATTAAATCCTAATCTATTGACGGAATTATGGATTGATTGACATTTCCATCTTCACTAACAAGGTTCCAGTGAGAATCCATAGCTAGTGTGAACCTCATGCAGCCCAGAAACTCTGAGACCTGGGTTGGACACCAATGCTGTGGGTGTGGATTGTGTTGTCACTGTCCAGTAGGATAACAATAGCTTAGTAGTTGAGGAATGTTTTATTGTTCACTAGTTGTGAACCATTGCATGCTGGACTGGGTGTAATATCTGTGTCACTCTCAACACTGTAGGTTATTCTCACTGAAGGCTTGTGTGTGCATATAGGCTACCTACAATTTTCTTTTACCCACCATCTGAGAAATAAGGGAACACTACTGAGAGATGAATGCATGTAGTACATTTACGGTACGAGCACATCACTGTTTTCACCATTGCACACTGTAATGGTATATTTTATTTCCATGTTTTGTCTGTGGAAATTCATGGTGGTGATGTGGGATTAGGGTCCCTTCCTGTCAACCCACTACTCACTGTACAGCGCCAGCTTGGTCTGCTCTGGGATTGAATAATGGATAAGGTTCTATTTTAATCTTGGATGTTTCAAACCAGGATTACGCAGAGATGGCTCTCTGTCTATGACTGTTTGTGGATACGATAGAAAGCAGGCTGAGGCTGTAAGCCTGGGTGAGACAAGATGCATTTGTTCTGAGCCACTGTCCCTAGACTCCCTGTGTACAGTGACCGTCCTCTCTCTGTCTCTGCATATTCTGCAGTCCCAGTGTAACCTTCAAAATGCCTTTCATCTGCCCTTTCCTTCTCTCCACCTCCACCCCTCTCTCGCCTAGCTGCGGCACAGATGCCTACTTAATTATTCTGCTGACATCCTCCTCCAGCTAGGCTCTCTACTCAGGCTACAGTATATTCTTAAGGGGACCCAGCTATATGAATACCTAATTGCATATTAAAGAAGCTAGCTAGCTACCGATTTGGCTGTGATGCGTTCTGCAGCCTCAGCAGGAATTCTCTGCTGTCACCCCCTCCCCTCTGTCACCACCCTTTGCTATTTATCCTACTGCTTTCTCTTGAGCTCTCCATCTCTAGCTGTCTTTCTTGCCTGTACATCCCCTTTCTTTCCTTTACCCATCTCTCTGTCTCTCTCTCTCTCTCTCTCTCTCTCTCTCTCTCTCTCTCTCTCTCTCTCGTAGCTTAGCTAGTTGGTGCTATAAATAGGCTATCCTGTGGTAGCAGCAGGGAGGAGCAGATCTCAGGGCAGGGGGATGCTTGTGGAAGGGCAGGGGGATGACACGTCACACAGCAGGGCCTGGAGAGAGAGAGCGAGGAGAGGCACTGCAAAACTTCAACTGTGACTGACTGACGAGGGAGGAGGCTTCTTGTTAGCTGTGTGTGACTGTGTTGCGCTCGGAACGGGACGGGCCTCGCTTACTGTTCCTCTCTGCTGCGTATCTGAACTGCGACTGAGCTCTGGGACCAAGACCCGGGCGAGGAGTGGACTAAGCTGAGAAACAACTTGGTGAGAACTGGACTCCGGGCTTTGGGACTGGATTAGGGCTGGATCGAACTAAGCCTGGGACTAGGACTAGGGCCGAGTTATGGAGATGGATTTTGTGAGGCCAGTGTCGGATTCCTTAAGCGCTTGAGATGAGATGCTCCTGTGCTGCTGGTGGTGCCTGAGGACAGAGCTGAGGACAGAGCTGAGGACAGAGCTGAGGACAGAGCTGAGGACAGAGCTGAGGACAGAGCTGAGGACAGAGCTGAGGACGAACGCCTCAACAGTAGAGTTAGACAGGAGCAGAGTGGTGGTGGTGGAGAAAGTGCTGAGCTGTGAGCAGGCTGCTAATGGGTCCGGTGGTGGTATTACTGGCGGTGCTGCTACACCACCCCTCGATCAATGGGACGCAGCTTCGCCCCACTCCCAGAGGTCTGACTGTTACTGCTGTTGCAAGGCCTTATGCTGTACCTCAAGGCTTTAGGGTTGAGGCTACATGCAAAGTGTGTTGTCTTTAAGTTGTACTGACTGTGTCCTCAGGTTTGGAGTAATTATTGGGCGCTAGGGTTGGGTGACGACAACCTTTGTCTTACCGTGGTTATGTACCCATCAAACATTGATGTATGAATCTATAACCCCCATTGGCCACACCCCAAAAAGTAAAATAAATAACAAAAAAAATACATTTTAAAACATCCTCTTAAACAACAGTTGGGATGTAGCACGAAATCAAATTAAACTGTATGGATTTTTGAAAGATAATGTTGTTGAAAGCCTGGGCAGAAGCTACGATCAGGCAATGGCAAATATTTTCTAATATTCCTTTCTGGTGGAGGAGCAGAACGTGTCTGTGGAGCAGAACGTGTCTGTGGAGCAGAACGTGTCTGTGGAGCAGAACGTGTCTGTGGAGCAGAATGTGTCTGATAAACAAGCTATCTTATCGTAGTGAGCTAGGTCAGAGGTCAAATCAACCTACTTCCTTAGCGCTATGGCAGACTGTTAGTGATCACGCTAAATTCTGGAAAACCGTTAATTCACTGAAGCCGGGAATCTTCCTGCATCATTACTGAATAAGTTAAGATGAATGATGCTTTTAATCAGCATGATTGAATGAAATGGTCATCATACTGGTCTTGGCCAGTCAGTTGACTGTTGATGGATGATCAGTCAACCTCACCTGACTTGGGAAATGAGTCTAGTTTTTTTTCTTTTTTGCAACTCATAGAATCAGAAGTTCTTGCTGCCTTATTAGCTATTGACACGAGAAGTCATTAGGGGCTGACAATTTGAACCCGTCTTTGCTGAAGGATGCAGCGCCTCTCATTGCTGCCTCAGTACCACCAATGTTTTATTGAACTTCAGTATCAGGAAATGAAGCAGCTTTGGCGCTACCACTCCATAAGGGTGGGGATAATAGTGATCTTGATAATTATGAACCCAATTCCAGGCTCCCCTGTCCACAAATCACCACGTTATTTTCTATCTGTAAATGGTCTTAATGTTAATCAATATGGATTCAGACCTAAACATAGCATCGCTACGGCTACCATGCTTGTTGTAAATGATATTGCAAATGCCGTAAAGAATTGTGCTGCCATATTTGTTGACTTGTTTCAAGCTTTTGATACCGTAGACCATGTTATTGTGTTGAATAGACTTTCCTCGATAGGGTTCGGTACTGATGCTTGCCGATGGTTTCATAATCATCTCAATGACAGAACTCAGGCCAACAAGGTAGATGGGATCAAATATGAGTTCCTTGACTTATGTAAAGGATTTTTTTACAATCTAGAGTATTTAAACAACATTGGTAATGTTTAAAATATTCACTGGGGGCCAAAAGTTTGGAATATTACTCATTCAAGGGTTTTTCTTTATTTGCACAATTTTTTACATTGTAGAATAAATGTGAAGACATCAAAACTATGACATAACACATATGGAATCATGTAGTAACCAAAAAAAGTGTTAAACAAATCAAAATATATTTTATATTTGAGATTCTTCAAATAGCCACCTTTGCCTTGATGACAGCTTTGCACACTCACGACCAACTCCATATTAATGCGCATGAAATTCCCCCCCCGGGGGATCAATAAAGTATCTATCCATCCATCTATCCATCCATCTATCCATCCATCTATCTATCCATCTATCCATCTATCTATGATTTTGAAATTAGATGTTTGACGAGCAGGTGTCCACACACACACTACAAGACTAAAAGTATCTCACACACTGAACAAAAATATAAACGCAACATGTAAAGTGTTTGTCCCATGTTTAATGAGCTGCAAAGTTTCAGAAATGATCCATACGTACAAATCTTATTTCTCTTTTTTATTTATTGAGCATTTCTCCTTTGCCAAGGTAATCCATCCACCTGACAGGTGTGGCATATCAAGAAGCTGATTAAACGGCATGATTACACAGGTGCAACTTGTGCTGGGGACAATAAAAGGCCACTTTAAAATGTGCACTTTTATCACAACACAATGCCACATGTTTTGTGGGAGTGTGCATTTGGCATGCAGACTGCAGGAATGTCCACCAGAGCTGTTAGCATGCTGACTGCAGGAATGTCCACCAGAGCTGTTAGCATGCTGACTGCAGGAATGTCCACCAGATCTGTTGCCAGAGAATTAAATGTTAATTTCTATACCATAAAATGCCTCCAATGTTGTTTTAGAGAATTTGGCAGTACGTCCAACCGACCGCAGCATAAGAGTATTTCTGTCTGAAATAAAGACCTTTTGTTTGGAAAAACTAATTCTGATTTGCTGGGCCTGGCTCCCCAGTGGGTGGGCGTGACTGCCAAGTGGGTGGGCCTATGCCCTCCCCTGCCCAGTCATGTGAAATCCATAGATTAGAGCCTGACGATTTTATTTCATTTGACTGATGTCCTAATATGAACTGTTACGTTTATTTATTTTTTGCCTATCACATCGATGATGGCTGTCAATAATCGTTGATAGACAATGCTGTCGTAGTATCACCCAACCCTATTGGGAGCTGTGCTATGTACTGTAGGTGTTTTTAATTTTTTTATTTTATGATGGTTTCAGCTTTTGGTTTTTATTATGCAATTGTGTTTTCCTATTGTGTACTTTTTCTCCCCACACTGAAGGATAAGTCAGAAAGACCTTCTGGGAAGACATTAGGGGGTGGGTGACTATAAAGGTGTGTGTGGGCACTAGCATTTGTATGCATTGCTCTTCCTGGGGTCCAAACTAGATTAAAACAATTACATGACCAAAATAAATTAAACAGTACGTCATACATACTTCACATTATTATACCACTACTCTAAGTACTTTATGCCTGCATTAGTTTGCTAACATTATCCAGCCTTATGCAATAGGTGTTCTCTATTTATTCCTGACTGATGGTATGTATCCTCTTCAGTGTGAGAAACTCTAGCTACAGTGTTCCGTCCTACCAACCGTATAACAGCTATGAGTGCTCCGAGGGCAGGCACAGTGAGCGGCCTGGCCTGTGTGGTCTCTCCAACCTGGGAAACACCTGCTTCATGAACTCTGCACTGCAGGTACCATATCATAAACCCCTCAACTTGCCCAATAATCTTTGTATCATGTTTTGATCTCCTACCATGTGTTGCTGCCATGTTGTTGTCTTAGGTCTCTCCCTATGTAATGTTGTGGCGTCTCTCTTGTCGTGATGTGTTTTGTCCTATTTTAAAAAAGAATGTATCCCATCACCCGTCCCTGCAGGAGGCCCTTTGGTAGGCTGTCATTGTAAATAAATAAGAATTTGTTCTTAATTGACTTGCCTAGTTAAATAAAGTTAAAACAAATAGTTAACTCTGAACTATGTGTATGTATTTGTTTTAATTGTATCATGGCAGGAACAGCTGTGGGTATTGATTGACCTTTGGCATTGTATAATAGAGGTGATTCCTTTGACTGGTGGATTTTTCTCATTCCTTCCTCTTGCATATTTTACTGCTTCTTTCCACAACTTTAATCGTTTGATATATTTTAATGTTTTTCTGCAGTGTTTAAGTAATGTACCTCCCCTCACCGAGTATTTCCTGAAAGACAAGTACAGCGATGAGTTGAACGAGGACAACCCTCTGGGAATGAAAGGGGAGATCGCCAAGGCGTACGCTGAGATCACCAAACAGTCGTGGTCTGGGAAGTACGGCCACGTCACACCACGGCCTTTCAAGGTAATTTACGGTACCAGGGTTGGTGCCAAGTCCATTTCAATTCCAGGCAATTCAGAAGGTACACTGACATTCCAATTATCTTCATTGCTTATCAATTGGGAATTTGGTTTAACGCTGTACTACCCAACCCTGTACTGTACCCATACCTACCCATACCTACCCATACCTACCCATACCTACCCATACCTAGCCATACCTAGCCATACCTAGCCATACCTAGCCATACCTAGCCATACTAGCCATACCTACCCATACCTACCCATACCTACCATTCCTACCCATACCTACCATTCCTACCCATACCTACCCATACCTACCTACCTGCTGAAATTCACATGGGCTGAAAGCTGTTCCCTCTCTTCTGCCTTGATTCCTTGTCTGATTGAAATGCAGCTATGATGTGTCAAATCCCACAGTGACCCACAATCCACTACAGTCGAGTCTCTTGAGCATTGATGTAGCGATAGAAACAAAGTAACACTTGTTTACTCTCGACTACACCACTGAGTAGACCAGAAAAGGTCACACACTAGAAATATGCCAATAGTACTACTTTGCTAACTGACAGGCTACAGGTTGGTGGAATCTGCTATTTTGCTTCCACTCATTCAATCTACGTAAGATCCCTAGGGGTGTGGTGTCAAATTGGAATTTCCTTTATATCTGTTGCTGAACCTGGTGTGTGTGTGTGTGTGTGTGTGTGTGTGTGTGTGTGTGTGTGTGTGTGTGTGTGTGTGTCTCTGTTCTCCCCTCCCTCCAGACCCAGGTGGGTCGCTTCGCCCCCCAGTTCTCAGGCTACCAGCAGCAGGACTCTCACGAGTTGCTGGCCTTCCTGTTGGACGGTCTACACGAGGACCTGAACCGTATCAGGAAGAAACCCTACATCCTGCTCAATGACGCCGAGGGCAGGCCTGACAGGGTCTGTTACTGCTAGCTTACTGTTTTATTAGTTTAGTTTCATTAGTTGTACTATTTGTCAGCGACCATGCACAACAAACACATTGCACCACAGCGCCAGTACACTGCTGGTCTTTGCGCCCTCTCTGACACTCAACACTCATTCAGTTGTTGTGTGGCGATTTGTTTTAAATGGAAATCTTTGTCTTTGAAGCCACAATCTTGAGTTTTGTGTTTCAGCCCAATGAGGCATCTATATTTAAAAATCAATGAGAATATCATTAATTGAAATGATCAATTGAATGGCAGGAAATATGCCAGATCCTGCACAAACTCTATAACCTCATCATTGACTGTAGCCAATGTGTTTCTGGAGGAGAACCAGTCGCAGTGGGAGCAAAGTGTTCCCACCTCAAGTCACGCCACTGTCATGTTACTCTGTTAAAATTGTTTCTCATAGCCCTGAGACATGGCTGTAACATTATTATTATTATTATTATTATTATTATTATGATAGCTTATAAAGTCTCTCTGCTATGCTGATTGCTTTGCTTTCCTTCTGTATGACTGTAGGCATGTTTCTACATTATAAGCAATGAATAGAAACATTGTACCACTCCATAGTGTTCCCTTGGTTTATGTCTAAATGGTTTCTCAGCCATATCCCTCACCTCTGTGTGACTACTGTAGGTGTTTGCAGAGGTGTGGGAATAGTTGTACCACCACACCCTCCAAGTGTTCCTTCACCCTGTATCTAAATAGTCTAAATAGTCCCCCTCTGTGTAACTGTAGGTAGTGGCTGAGGAGAAGGGATCAAGGGTGCCCTAGTACTGTACCTCCCTCGGACACTCCTTTGTTGACCTCTCACCCTGTGTCAAAATGCTTCTTCGCTATCTTCCCTCCCCTCTGTGTGTCTGTAGGTGGTGGCCGAGGAGGCGTGGGAGAACCACATCAAGAGGAACGATTCCATCATCGTGGACATCTTCCACGGCCTCTTCAAGTCCACCCTGGTGTGCCCCGTGTGCACCAAGGTCTCAGTCACCTTTGACCCCTTCTGCTACCTGACCCTGCCGCTGCCCATGAAAAAGGAGCGCACCCTGGCGGTCTACCTAGTCAGGTTGGACCCCCTGGCCAAACCCACACAGGTAACTACAGTTTTGAGTTGTATTCATTAGTGCACACTGTAGCAAAATATTTTGCAACTGAAGACAAAAACAAGTGTTTCTTATTGGATAGCACCCTCCCGTTTTGGTCTTTTTGCTTCTGTTTTGTACCTAGTGAATGTGACCAAGGTCAGTCTGGACCCCCTGACCAAACCCACACTGGTACTGAGCTCTTACCGATTACCTAGAAATTAGTCACCCACAATATTCTCTGCTTTTGAATGGATACCCTCTGAAGTGGATTTGAGTATTTGTAATCTTATGCTCTGAATAAGGCCAGGTGGAATCAGCAGGGAGTTCCTTTTTATCCAGATCTTTTGAAGGCTTGGGGTATATTTTAATGAATTTTGCCTTTCTCTGTGTTTCAGTATAAACTCACTGTGCCCAAGGTGGGCTACATATCAGACCTCTGTACCTCACTCTCCACTCTATCTGGTGTCCCTGCTGAGAAGGTAAGATACACACACGTCTGTCCTGCTCTTAACTAAATCAGTTCTCCCTCGAAAAAGAGTTTTTGAACCTCCAGGGATTTTATACCTGATTAAATGGAGGCTAAATGAAAAGGTGTAACAGTGAATTCAGAAAGTATTCAGACCCCTTCCGTTTCTCCACATTTTGTTACATTACAGCCTTATTCAAAAATTTATGACATTTTTTTTCCTCAATCTACACACAATACCCCATAATGACAACGTGAAAACAGGTTTACATTTTTTTTTGCTAATGTATAACGAATAAAAAACATCTTATTTACATAAGTATTCAGACCCTTTCATATGAGACTGGAAATTGAGCTCAGGTGCATCCTGTTTCCATTGATCATCCTTGAGATGTTTCTAGAACTTGATTGGAGTCCACCTGTGGTAAATTCAATTGATTGGACATGATATGGAAAGGCACACACCTGTCTATATAAGGTCCCACAGTTGACAGTGCATGTCAGAGCAAAAACCGATCCATGACATCAAAGGACTTGTCCGTAGAGCTCCAAGACAGGATTGTACGAGGCATTTCTGCAGTATTGAAGGTCCCCAAGAACACAGTGACCTCCATCATTCTTAAAGTACCTATCTATCTATCTATCTATCTAAATGGAAGAAGTTTGGAACCACCAAGACTCTTCCTAGAGCTGGGCACCAGGCCAAACTGAGCAATCGGTGGATGAAGGCCTTGGTCAGGCAGGTGACCAAGAACCCGATGGTCTCTCTGACAGAGCTCCAGAGTTCCTCTGTGGAGATGGGAGAACCTTCCAGGACAACCATCTCTGCAGCACTCCACCAATCAGGCCTTTATGGTAGAGTGGCCAGATGGAAGCCAATCCTCAGTAAAAGGTACATGACAACCCGCTTGGAGTTTGCCAAAAGACACCTAAAGGACTCTCAGACCATGAGAAACAAGATTCTCTGGTCTGATGAAACCAAGATTGAACTCTTTGGCCTGAATGCCAAGCGTCATGTCTGGAGGAAACCTGGCACCATCCCTGCGTTGACGCATGGTGGTGGCATGCCGTGGGGATGTTTTTCAGTGGCAGGGACTGGGAGACTAGTCAGGATCTAAGAAAATATGAACTGAGCAAAGTACAGAGATCCTTGATGACAGCCTGCTCCAGAGCGCTCAGGACCTCAGACTGGGATGAAGGATCACCTTCCAACAGGACAACGACCCTAAACACACAGCCAAGACAACGCAGGAGTGGCTTCGGGACAAGTCTCTGAATGTCCTTGAATGGCCCAGCCAGAGCTCGGACTTGAACTCGATCAAACATCTCTGGAGAGACCTGAAAATAGCTGTGCAGCAATTCTCCCCATCCAACCTGACAGGTGTGCCAAGCTTGTAGTGTCATACCCAATAATCGCTGCCAAAGGTGCTTCAACAAAGTACTGAGTAAAGGGTCTGAATACTTATGTAAATGTGATATTTCCATTTATTCATACATTTGCAAAAAATATATATTTTCGAGTCTCATAGGAAAGGGTCTGAATACTTTTGTTAAGGTATTTCTGTTTTTTATGTTATAAATTTGCAAACATTTCTAAACCTTTTTTTGCTTTGACAATATGGTATTTTGTGTAGATTAAGGAGAAAAAAGCAATTTAATCAGTTTTAGAACAAGGCTGTAACGTAACAAAACGTGGAAAAAGTAATAGTGTCTGAATACTTTCCGAATGCACTGTATGTGGACTTAAGATGTTTTTATTTTATTTCCAAATTCAGATGATTGTAACAGATATCTACAACCATCGGTTCCATCGGATCTTTGCCACCAATGAGAACCTCAGCAGTATCATGGAGAGGGACGACATCTATGTGTGAGTGTCAGATACAGACTATTCTGATGAATGAAGTGCTGTCTATTCCCCTCCAGTGTTAGATCTGAGAAACCTGGGTTGTATTCATTAGGCACCAAACAGAAGGGCATGGACTGAAACAGGGAGGGGCTACCTGATCTTGTCCAATAGGAAACACTCAGTTTCCCCTTGCAAAATGTTTTGCTACGGTATGCCTTAATGAATACGACCCTTAACTTATCAGACATCTGCAACACATTCACCCTATAGTTCTGCAGCTTTGAGGTGGCAGCGCAATTGTTCTTAATAGCTAACTTAACGTAGCAGGCGTCTGAGCTGGGTTTCTTTATTTCTGGTTGTGTTTCCTTGTTAACATCCAAAAGCGGTAGTCGTGTCACAGGCTCTTTCCTTTTCCCCTGAAGATGGGATGCATCCGGTTGTTGCCGAGCCCGCAGAGGGTGGTTCTTAACTGACTTGCCTTGATAAATAAAGGTTAAATTAATGGGGGGGGGAATAACTTTCTCCTTGTTGTACAGCTTTGAGGTGGCAGTGAACCGGCTGGAGGACACAGACCATGTGGTGATCCCAGTCCACCTTAGAGAAAAGTACAAGCAGTCAGGGTACAACCACACCTCCACTCCTCTGTTTGGCCAGCCTTTCCTCATCACCGTCCCCAGAACACTCAGTGAGGACAAGCTCTACAACATGCTGCTGCTACACCTCTGGTGGGTCACACACACACACACACACACACACTCACTCTCTCTCTCTCACATGCATACAGTGCATTCGGAAAGTATTCAGATCCCTTCACGTTATAGCCTTATTCTGAAATTGATTAAATTGTATTTTTTTCTCATCAATCTTCACACAATACCCCGTAAGCACAAAGCAAAAACTGGTTTTATACATTTTTTGAATAAACTATTTAGTCCTTGTTTTTGAAAGAAAAGCAATTTTTTGGTCCATTAAACTTTTGTAGCTACTATTGTAGCTGGAAACGGCTGATTTTTATCAGCAACCATCACTCCTGTGTTCCAATGGCACGTTGTGTTAGCTAATCCAAGTTTATCATTTTAAAAGGCTAATTGATCATTAGAAAACCCTTTTCCAATTAGGTTAGCACAGCTGAAAACTGTTGTGCTGATTAAAGAAGCAATAAAACTGGCCTTCTTTAGACTAGTTGAGTATCTGGAGCATCAGCATTTGTGGGTTCGATTACAGGCTCAAAATGGCCAGAAATAAATAACTTTCCTCTGAAACTCGTCAGTCTATTCTTGTTCTGAGAAATGAAGGCTATTCCATCCGAGAAATTCCCAAGAATCTGAAGATCTTGTACAACGCTGTGTACTACTCCCTTCACAGAACAGCACAAACTGGCTATAACCAGAATAGAAAGAGGAGTGGGAGGCCCCTGTGCACAACTGAGCAAGAGGACAAGTACATTAGAGTGTCTAGTTTGAGAAACAGATGCCTCACAAGTCCTCAACTGGGAGCTTCATTAAATAGAACCTGCAAAACACGAGTCTCAACATCAACAGTGAAGAGGCGACTCCTGGATGCTGGCCTTCTAGGCAGAGTTGCAAAGAAAAAGCCATATCTTCCTCTGTCCAGTGTCATCTTAATCTTTTCTTCTTTTTTTTTTGGCAATTTCTCGCAAGGAATAGCCTTAATTTCTCAGAACAAGAATAGACTGACGAGTTTCAGAATAAAGTTATTTGTTACTGGCTATTTTGAGCCTGTAATCGAACCCACAAATGCTGATGCTCCAGATACTCAACTAGTCTAAAGAAGCCCAGTTTTATTGCTTCTTTAATCAGCACAACAGTTTTCAGCTGTGCTAACATAATTGCCAAAGGGTTTTCTAATGATCAATTAGCCTTTTTAAAATGATAAACTTGGATTAGCTAACACAACGTGCCATTGGAACACAGGAGTGATGGTTGCTGATAATGGGCCTCTGTAAGCCTATGTAGATATTCCATAAAAAATAGTCTACAATAGTCATTTACAACATTAACAATGTCTACACTGTATTTCTGATCAATTTGATGTTATTTTAATGGATGAACATTTTTATTTTCTTTCAAAAACAAGGACATTTCTAAGTGACCCCAAACTTTTGAATGGTAGTGTGAGTATTCAGACCCTTTACTCAGTACTTTGTTGAAGCACCTTTGGCAGCGATTACAGCCTCGAGTCTTGGGTCAGGATCGAGGGAAAGATGAACAGAGCAAACTACAGAGAGATCTTTGATGAAAAGCTGCTCCAGAGCGCTCAGGACCTCAGACTGGATCGAAGGTCCACCTTCCAACAGGACAACGACCCTAAGCACACAGCCAAGACAACGTAGGAGTGGCTTCGGGAAAAGTCTGAATATCCTGGAGTCGCCCGGACTAGAACCCGATCGAACATCTCTGGAGAGACTTGAACATAGCTGTGCAGCGACGCTCCCCATCCAACCTGACAGAGCTTGAGAGGATCTGCAGAGAAGAATGGGAGAAACTCTCCAAATACAGGTGTGCCGAGCTTCTAGCGTCAAACCCAAGAACCTAAGGCTTTAATCACTACATAGTACTGAGTAAAGGTTCTGAATACTTCTGTAAAAAGTGATATTTAACTTTTTGCTTTGTCATTATGGGGTATTGTGTTTAGATTGAGGAAACAAAATGTGCAAAAAATCAAGGGGTCTGAATACTTTACGAATGCACTGTACGTACATACATGTGCTACAGAAAGCTTTACAACATGCTGCTGCTACGCCTCTGGTGGGTAGGTAACCATCTCAGAAACTGCCGCTAACTAACATTTCCCTCTTGTTAAGTACTTAGTCAAATTGTGACATATGTTGCTGTAAAAAGGGCTATATAAATACAGTGGCTTGTGAAAGTTTTCACCCCCCTTGGCATTTTTCCTATTTTGTTGCCTTACAACCTGGAATTAAAATAGATTTTTTGGTGGGTTTGTATCATTTGATTTACACAACATGTCTACCACTTTGAAGGTGCTAAATATTCTTTATTGTGAAACAAACAAGAAATAATACATAAGAACCGAAACTTGAGCGTGCATAACTATTCACCCCCCCAAAGTCAATACTTTGTAGAGACACCTTTTGCAGCAATTACAGCTGCAAGTCTCTTGGTTTGTCTCTATAAGCTTGGCACATCTAGCCACTGGGATTTTTGCCCGTTCTTCAAGGCAAAACTGCTCCTGTTCCTTCAAGTTGGATGGGTTCCGCTGGTGTACAGCAATCTTTAAGTCATACCACAGATTCTCAATTGGATGGTGGTCTTGGCTTTGACTAGGCCATTCCAAGACATTTAAATGTTTCCCCTTAAACCACTCGAGTTTTGCTTTAGCAATATGCTTAGGGTCATTGGGGCGGCAGGTAGCCTAGTGGTTAGAGTGTTGGGCCTGTAACTGAAAGGTTGCCAGATCGATTCCCCGAGCTGACAAGGTAAAAATCTGTCGTTCTGCCCCTGAACAAGGCAGTTAACCCACTGTTCCTAGGCCGTCATTGTAAATAAGAATTTGTTCTTAACTGACTTGCCTAGTAAAATAAAGGTTAAATAAAAAAATTTAAATAAAAATTGTCCTGCTGGAAGGTGAACCTCCGTCCCAGTCTCAAATCTCTGGAAGACTGAAACAGGTTTCCCTCAAGAATTTCCCTGTATTTAGCGCCATCCATCATTCCTTCAATTCTGACCATTTTCCCAGTCCCTGCCGATGGGGGAAAAAAAACATTTTTCTGCCCAATCTTCCGTAAAGCCCAGCTTTGTGGAGTGTACAGATTAAAGTGGTCCTATGGACAGCTTCTCCATTCTCCGCTGTGGAGCTTTGCAGCTCCTTCAGGGTTATCTTTGGCCTCTTTGTTGCCTCTGATTAATGCCCTCCTTCCCTGGTCTGTGAGTTTTGATGGGCGGCCCTCTCTTGGCAGGTTTGTTATGGTGCCATATTCTTTCCATTTTTTTATAATTAATGGATTTAATGGTGCTCCATGGGATGTTAAAAGTTTCTGATATTTTTTTATAACTCAACCCTGATCTATTCTTCTCCAGAACTTTGTCCCTGACCTGTATGGAGAGCTCCTTGGTCTTCATGGTGCCTCTTGCTTGGTGGTGCCCCTTGCTTAGTGGTGTTGCAGGCTCTAGGGCCTTTTGAAACAGGTGTATACTGTATATACTGAGATCATGTGACAGATCATGTGACACTTAGATTGCACACAGGTGGACTTTATTTAACTAATTATGTGACTTCTGATGGTAATTGGTTGCACCAGATCTAATTTAGGGGCTTCATAGTAAAGGAGGTGAATACATACTGTATGCTACACAGTAAAGGAGGTGAATACATACTGTAGGCTTCATAGTAAAGGGGGTGAATACATACTGTAGGCTTCATAGTAAAGGAGGTGAATACATACTGTAGGCTTCATAGTAAAGGAGGTGAATACATACTGTATGCTACATAGTAAAGGAGGTGAATACATACTGTATGCTTCACAGTAAAGGAGGTGAATACATACTGTATGCTTCACAGTAAAGGAGGTGAATACATACTGTATGCTTCATAGTAAAGGGGGTGAATACATACTGTATGCTACATAGTAAAGGAGGTGAATACATACTGTATGCTACATAGTAAAGGGGGTGAATACATACTGTATGCTTCATAGTAAAGGAGGTGAATACATACTGTATGCTACATAGTAAAGGAGGTGAATACATACTGTATGCTTCACAGTAAAGGAGGTGGATACATACTGTATGCTTCATAGTAAAGGAGGTGAATACATACTGTATGCTTCATAGTAAAGGAGGTGAATACATACTGTATGCTTCATAGTAAAGGGGGTGAATACATACTGTATGCTACATAGTAAAGGAGGTGAATACATACTGTATGCTACATAGTAAAGGAGGTGAATACATACTGTATGCTACACAGTAAAGGAGGTGAATACATACTGTATGCTTCATAGTAAAGGAGGTGAATACATACTGTATGCTTCATAGTAAAGGAGGTGAATACATACTGTATGCTACATAGTAAAGGAGGTGAATACATACTGTATGCTACATAGTAAAGGAGGTGAATACATACTGTATGCTACATAGTAAAGGAGGTGAATACATACTGTATGCTACACAGTAAAGGAGGTGAATACATACTGTATGCTTCATAGTAAAGGAGGTGAATACATACTGTATGCTTCATAGTAAAGGAGGTGAATACATACTGTATGCTTCATAGTAAAGGAGGTGAATACATACTGTATGCTACATAGTAAAGGAGGTGAATACATACTGTATGCTTCATAGTAAAGGAGGTGAATACATACTGTATGCTACATAGTAAAGGAGGTGAATACATACTGTATGCTACATAGTAAAGGAGGTGAATACATACTGTATGCTTCATAGTAAAGGAGGTGAATACATACTGTATGCTTCATAGTAAAGGAGGTGAATACATACTGTATGCTACATAGTAAAGGAGGTGAATACATACTGTATGCTACACAGTAAAGGGGGTGAATACTTTTGCAAGGCACTGTACATTTGATTGCTCTTTTCATTGTTTCTAAGGAACCTTTTTTTATTTTCGAGTGTAAACAAGGCTTAATAATAATATTATTATTAATAATAAATAGTAATAATAATATTTATATATGTTTTCTCACTAAATGTTTTATACTCCGGGAGCAGTGAAGAACTGAGTAATAACAGCACCGTGGGTGGAATGTTTCTTTCTTCGGGGGGAAAGTTAGATGTTGTTGGAGCATGTCTGTATGTATTGAATGGTAACTGATTATATGAATGTTGTGTGTTTTGTGTTGTACGGTGCAGTCGGTTTGTGCGTTCTGTCGTTAAGGAGGACGACACTGAGGAGACGACCCCCTCTTCTAAACAACACACTATCAATGGCAACGCTACCAATGGAGTCCTGGAGGAGGGCTCGCCCAGTACGTAACACACACACGCTCAAACAGACACACTTACACATGCGCTCACCTGGGACTTTTTACTGAAGAATGTGTTTGTTTCATATGATTGTGTTTTGTTTTATTGATGTGTTCGTGCAGGGCTCATCTGCGAAAGAGACTGTGGTCTCAGCGTTAAATAAAGGTTAAAAAAAAATGTAACCCCTGTCGATAAATCTATTCAAAAATCTGATCGGCTGATCCACTCCATTCCAGGCGAGATGGAGACTGACGAGCAGGACGGAGACGACGAATCCAGTCAGGACCAGGAGCTGCCCTCTGAGAACGACAACAGCCAATCAGAGGACTCTGTGGGTGGCGGGGACAACGAGCTGGAGAACGGGGTTTGTCCAGGAGGAGAGAACTCGGGGTCCACAGGTCACCAGAACCAGACGTCTACGACGATGGGGGAGAAGAAGAGATTGTTTACATTTCAGTTTAACAACATGGGCAAGACGGACTTCAGCTTAATCAAAGAGGAACCGCGGCAGATCCGGTTCGACGAGGGACACCTCAGACTCAGTGGTAAGATGGGCATTTAACACACAGCTGGTTGTCTATGAACGTTTGAACATCTTGGAGAAAGATCTGGCCTTAATGGCCATGAATTGTTATAATCTCCACCCGGCACAGCCAGAAGGGGACTGGCCACCCATCAGAGCCTGGTTCCTCTCTAGGTTTCTTCCTAGGTTTTTGCCTTTCTAGGGAGTTTTTCCTAGCCACCGTGTTTCTACATCTGCATTGCTTGCTGCTTGGGCTTTTAGGCTGGGTTTCTGTGTAAGCACTTTGTGACATCGGCTGATGTGAAAAAGGCTTTATTAATATATTTGTTTGATTGATGAAGTCGCTACCCTCCAATAAAGATAACACATGGTAACGTTTTAGTAACAACATTATACCTATTGTAAGCACTAAGCAGTGCCTCTACTAGTTGTTAATGCTCAGTCCACCATTCTCTTTCTGTTACATTCTCACCTTTTACAATGAGTCTTAAAGGGTTTATTGCTCTCTCCCTGTACCAGACCGGTCCTATCTATCTTTGGACTGGGAACCAGAGGTCAAGAAGAAGCACTTTGATGAGGATATCACAGAGGTAAGGCTTTCTACTCTCTAACACTAGAAACCATTTTACCTTCACTACCCTCCATATTTATTTGTACAGTGAAGATAAAATGTGTAAATTTGGCCCTATACTCCAGCATTTTTTATTTGAGATCAAATGTTTCATATAAGGGATACAGAATGTCACCTTTTATTTGAGGATATGTATATTCATATGTATGTTGTTTAGTATTTGGTCCCATATTCCTAGACTACATCAAGCTTGTAACTCTACAAACTTGTTGGATGCATTTGCAGTTTGTTTTGGAGTGTTTGGGATCATGTTTTGCCCGATAGGAACTGAATGGTGAATAATGTATTGTCATTTTGGAGGCACTTTTATTGTAAATAAGAATACATGTTTCTGAACCCTTTGTTTATTTAACTAGGCAAGTCAGTTAAGAACAAATTCTTATTTACATAGACTGCCTACCAAAAGGCCTCCTGCGGGGACGGGGGCGGGGATTAAACATGATATCATGATCATGGATAATAATGATAAGTGAGAAAGTTACAGAGGAACAAAGATCTTACCCCCCAAAGATGCTAACCACCCCTGTTATTGGTAATTGTGAGGTTAGCATTTTTTAGGGGGCTATGATTTTTTTTCCCTGTAATTTTCTCACTACTCATTATAACAGGTGACATTCTGTACTGTCGCCTCATAAGAAACATTTGGCCAAATTACACATTTATGCGTCGCAATAAATAGAGGATATACAGTATATCAATTAACCTCTGTATGGATGTGTCTGTGTCTGTCCTTATGCATTTAAACTAGAACAGTGCTTGGTGTGCTAGTTTTTATGGATGTATTTGAGGAGAGGCTTGGGAAACACTGTTGTAGAATGAATGTCTCTCTTTAAGCCTTGGATGGTAATAATACTGTACTAAATAAGTAAGAACCAAAATCTGGCTCTGTCTGTGAACAGGACTTTGAGAAGCATGAGAGCATGGAGTATAAGCCTCAGAAGAAAGCCTTCTTCAAGCTTAAAGACTGCATCGAGCTGTTCACCACCAAAGAGAAGCTCGGCGCTGAGGACCCATGGTGAGACTTAACTTCATATTGTCAAGGCTTATAAAGAGTATAATGAACATTGTAAAATAATAGTTCACTCAAAATGTACAATAAACATAATGTTGTAACATGATATTAATCTCCATAATCCCACAACTAAAACCTTCCGTAATTTGGTCAGATGCGTCATTTATCCTGGCTGTCTCAGGTACTAAGAAAGTATATGCTTTTTTAAAATGGTCAAATAAAATATAATTCATTCTTCTATCCCAGGTACTGTCCGAACTGCAAGGAGCACCAGCAGGCCACTAAGAAGCTGGACCTGTGGTCTCTGCCTCCAGTACTGGTGGTCCATCTGAAACGCTTCTCCTACAGCAGATACATGAGGGACAAGCTGGATTCACTAGTCGATTTCCCACTAAGGTACGGTTTTGACCAGATGGCAATACTTTTCTGTCAAAAGTTTAGGAACAAGTATAATTGTGTAAATTAAAAACACTTAGCTGTTTCCCTATGACTTAAAGGCATACTTCAGGTCTACTTCCCCAGAGTCTGATAAACTCGTGGATACCATTGTTATGTCCCTGCGAGCAGTTTAAAGGAAGCTAACATGCAGTTTGAAGGAAGCTAACATGCAGTTTGAAGGAAGCTAACATGCAGTTTGAAGGAAGCTAACATGCAGTTTGAAGGAAGCTAACATGCAGTTTGAAGGAAGCTAACATGCAGTTTGAAGGAAGCTAACATGCATGCTGACGCTAGTTAGCATTGGATTGCTAAACTACCTCTAACTTCCTTCATACAGGACAGACATAAAAATGGTATCCACGAGTTCATCTGACTCTGGGGATGTAGGTAAAGGGCCTCATTGCCAAAATCCCGAAGTATCTTTTTTAGTTGAATATCTCTTGAAGATAAAACGAGGAATTCTCCCCCTCATGAATGGTTGTTTGTGTGATTCTTTCTCCAGTGACATGGAAATGTCCGAGTTCCTGATCGACCCTAACGCTGGTCCGTGTCGCTACGATCTCATTGCGGTCTCCAACCACTACGGAGGCATGGGAGGAGGACACTGTAAGTCTGATTTTACAATTTAGTCATTAACACTGAAACGCAGACAATGTCATTTGAACGTAATGTGAATTCAAAATTGTGAATTCAGACATTACTAGCCAAAGTCTTATCCGAGTTGATTAAAACCAAAAAGTTGAACCAACAGTCTTAATTCCATGCTTGTTTGTAGCAGACAAATGCTCATCTTCTCATCTTATCTTTGGGACACTTAGATACTGCTTATGCGAAGAACAAGGATGATGACAAGTGGTACAACTTTGACGACAGCAGTGTCTCTCCAGCCAACGAAGATCAGATAGTGGTGAGTTCCATGGTCCTCTAACATCTTGTCACAGCACTGCCCAGTGTGAATTTAATATGCACTTCATATATGTGTGTGTGTGTGTGTGTGTGTGTGTGTGTGTGTGTGTGTTCGTTCAGTCCAAAGCAGCGTATGTGCTGTTCTACCAGCGCCAGGACACAGTGAAGGGAACAGGCTACTTCGATCTGGACCGAGGAGAGGAGGATGTGGAGGAGAAT
Organism: Thymallus thymallus; assembly: GCA_023634145.1. Taxonomy (NCBI): domain Eukaryota; kingdom Metazoa; phylum Chordata; class Actinopteri; order Salmoniformes; family Salmonidae; genus Thymallus; species Thymallus thymallus. The sequence goes on along the minus strand of CM042421.1, from coordinate 25,111,397 downwards.
GGAGGAGGGGAGGAGGAGAGGAAGAGCGTCGCCTCAACTCAGGGGGCCTGTGCTTCAGTCCAGAGCGACGAAGAGGATGTCAACGACAATAAGAATGAGATCAAGCAGGAGGAAGAGGAGGAGGAGGAGCAGGAACCTAGCTGTGACGTCACCATGAAAACCAACTGAGCTGGAGAAACGGATACAGGGCAAGAGACACAAATATCCATCCAAAGCCATATCGACAGACACAGAGCGGTGGGCCAGGCTTGAGGCTGCGCTCTGACCCCATCCAGCCCTACAAAGAGTGGGCAACCAGGGGAAACTAACCACTGAGAAGTTAGTCAGTGCTGGAACACCCAAGCAACATTACTAAAGCAATCAGGGCCTATAGATGTCTGTGGTCTGACCGACCGGTCTTATTCGGGTCGCAGTGGAGTCTCGTCCATTCTACATGAATCATCCATTCTGGAGGAAAAATAAGTCAAGCTCTGTTCTGATTCTGAACAATGAAATCATACTGAAATCAAATGGATCCGTTAGAAGCTTTAGGAAGGCCTGCATTACGGAGTTCAGTTCATCATAGTATCAAACACAGAATGTCACAGTGCAGTGGTGTCGCTGCCTTGACGCTTCGAACCGAACCCATCTGCTATGTTAAATTTTTATATTTTTGAGAGGGCAATGCATTGGCATACCATTTTACCATTATATTTAAGCTAGGCCTTGTAAATATATTTTTTGAATGAACACTGAATTATTATTATTATTAGTATTTGGTTTTCATGATGCGCTGAAACCTTTTTTGGGGATTCGTCCTAATACTTTTATTTTGTTGCACAATCACCTCCACACCCATTTTTTAAATAATGAATCATATATTAGTGCCACGTACTGCAATTGTTTTACAAATTACTCTGAGCCAGGGTCTTCCCAGTTAAAACGCTTTGAACGCTGCCTTTAAACACTGCGGTCAACAGAACACGCATCCACACATGGTGACTCTGCTCAGTGTAGAGTAGGAGTGCTGATCTAGGATCATTTTAGCCTTTTGGATCATAATGAATAAGGTTATCTGGACAGGGGGACCTGATCCTAGATCAGCCCTCCTACTCTACTTTGTGTATGTGAGGAGGAGGAAGAAGAGCAACATACATTTTATCATATAAAACAGCCAAACCAGTCCTGTGGTGATCTTGCATTTTAGACACATAACTAATGTACACAATATGAGCCTTATGATTAAGTTCTGTTATTTATTTTCTTCTGCTGGTCCCTACAGTAAGTATCCTTCTAGCCACATGAAGCCAAGGTCATCCCCTAAACCACTAGACACTTTTGTAGATCTGAAATGATCAGATAGGCATGAGAAAGGGGGTGGAAAATTCCCCTTACCTATCACATGACAAGGTGGAGCTACTACCATAATGATCAAGGCCAATTCTTTCACATCTGCATAAGTGATTAGGAGACGTTTGCTAAGGAGGTAGGGGCTTTTCTGGAACAGACCCACCTCTTTTAGGCTGTATGTTGCATTACTAGCTTTACATGGCTTCTCGAGCCTCTCCTCCACTTCCTGCTCCTTCTAGAGGCTTTTTGAGATTATGAATATTGGTGATACATTAGGTTTCTGTCTCTTGGTTGGATCACCTCAGCCTTAACTCTTAATCTCAGATTGTAGCCTTTTCTTTGCACATTGTTGCATCACACTGTCCGTACACACACACACACACACACACACACACTTGAACATGACACAGATACAAGCTGAAACTCATTCATACACTCACAGGAACACTTACGTTCACACCCTATCTTTGCTGTCCCCAACAGAAACATCCATGAATTCAATTAATTAAACTGTAGGGGGTTAATTACCTTGGAAATACCTGGGTACTGCTGTATGTGTCCTCTGTTCCATGACAAAATAATGCTTCATTGTGTTTGGAGCATGGAGTAGGGTCTTTCTCTGAAGAGGGCTGGAGGGTTGGGTGGAGGGTGGGATTACTGATCAGCCTGAGTGGATGAGATGTGGTGATTACATATAGGCTATATAATACTGTACATAAGAGTTCACTCTGTGAGTGTACATTTGATAACATTTATTTATATGTAAGCATTTAATAATACGAAAAAATATATATCTATAGATATATATATATATAGATATTTTTTAGATATATATTTAAAGACCTTGGCAAGACCGAAGATGTAATGGGGATTTGGCTTTATAGTCCACAAGTTCAGGTGTGTGTCCGAAATGCGCTCTATACTGCATAGAGCTCTATACTGCATAGAGCTCTATACTGCATAGAGCTCTATACTGCATAGAGCTCTATACTGCATAGAGCTCTATACTGCATAGAGCTCTATACTGCATAGAGCTCTATACTGCATAGAGCTCTATACTGCATAGAGCTCTATACTGCATAGAGCTCTATACTGCATAGCGCTCTATACTGCATAGAGCTCTATACTGCATAGAGCTCCGGTCGAAAGCAGTGCCCTATATAGGGAATAGGGTACCATTTTGGACACATACCCAGAATTCTTGCCTGTGCTCTTCTCTTCTGGGGGATTGGATATTTTTTAAAGGATGTTCTATTGTACTGACTTTTTTTGTAAAGGTGAATACATTCAGGCATCCTTTGCATGACATGGGGGTTTCCAGGTTTGGCTGCGCTTGAGTTCACTTGAGTTTACATTTGAAATGTGCATGTGTATTTATACACAAACTTCAATAAAGTTGTGTAAAGCGTAGTACTCTTGTTTTAATGTAAACTATTCGGCCTTACCAACTTGATAAGGTTGTGTAGGCCATAGAGGTAACTTGATTATTAATGACTGATTGGGTGTTTGTACCCTCTGGAGGTAAATGTATAACACGAACGTTCCTGGCTCAACAGAGAAATTTGAAACTGGTTGAAACTGGACCATGACTGGATATTATGGTCTATTCATACTATACTAAAAACATATTTTGTCTTAGATTCTTAAGTGTTCAAGAGTAGCACATGGATGACCATTTGTCTGATTTGCTTATTTATTACAGACATCTTCAGAATTGGCCTGGTGCATTTTAGAATTTCACCCAAAAAAAGATTTTGCGCATGAATTGAAATACTGCCTTTCCCAAAACCCAATACCAATAGAGCTAGTGTGCGGCGCTTTATACCCAGTCTGACGTTTCCCGCGAATTTGATCCACAGTTGATCGCATACCCCTTAATTTTCCACACGGATCGCGGTAAGGAGCTGGAACATACCTATAGACTATGCGGCAACGTGCGCGTGGCTGTGCTAGACTAAATTGCGCGTGTGTTTTTTTTTAACAGCTCGACCGCACAGAAACTTGTTCTGCCTTTCATTTATTTCTTGACAGAGGAGAGGGGGAGATGGTTGGCTGCTACCTGCACCGACAATATTGCGTTGCTGTGCTGGATCAACCCATCACAATTATAAGGTTGTTTTGTGTGCATGCCATTTAACTGTTATTAATGGGTTGTGATATAGATTTGTTGTAAACTATTAGCCTATTAAATATTCTCCCTGTATTAATTCCTAAGGTCTGTGATATTGTCGCATCTTTCATTCGGGACCCCAGGTAGGTTATGCGGTTGAAAACGGCACGTGGATGTTCAGTAGCCTATCAAATCAGTCGTTGATAATGAAATATAGCTCTTTGGATGAAAAAATAAGGAATACCACTGCCCTTAATACCCAGTCAAACGCTCTGTAGCCTAGGTCTAAAACGAGAACTTGGCCGAGACTTGATGCATTGTCCAGCCAGGTCATTTTAGGGGAAGGGAAGTGAAATTAGGAGACTGAGTCTGTATGTCGGGGACTTTGGTCAGGTTTCAATTGCATTTTACGCATGGGACGTGCTTAACGACACATATACTGTATATGACCGCGCCATCATGGAACAGTTAATTCATATGGTCATTCTGAACTGTTTGGGCAGGAGGCAGACACGGATGACACCGCTGGTTCGTTCCTTTCCACTGTGCTCTGGCTGAGGTAGTAGTTTGTGTTGTTTGTCGGGTTGTGACATGGCCCGCTGTGGAGATAACTGCGCAAGCTACTGCCTTGCCGGCGCTGGTGATATGCACGTGAAGAAACCTGGATAATTATTTTTCTAACGCAAAAACATGTTTGGATCAGACAGATCCAAATTACTTTTTGCAATCTGAGTAACTGGACTTGTGCTGTTGTAACTTCATGACCATTCAATTAGGCCTATGTGTGTAATTTGTAGACATATTCATGACATAAGTGTTAGCCTATAGATAGGTGCACTATATATACAAAAGTATGTGGACACGTCTTCAAATTCGTGGATTCTGCTATTTCAGCCACAACCCTGTTGCTGACAGGTGTATAGAATTTAGCACACCGCCATGCAATCTCCATAGACAAACATTGACAGTAGAAGGGCCTAACTGAAGAGCTCAGTGGCTTTTAACGTGGCACCATTATAGGATGCCACCTTTCCAACAAGTCAGTTCGTCATATTGTGAAGTGGAAACGTCTAGGAGCAAAAGTGGATCAGCCGTTTAGTGGTAGGCCTGTCAAGCACTGAGTTCCAAACTGCCTCTGGAAGCAACGTCAGCACAATACCTGTTCATCAGGTGCTTCATGAAATGGGTTTCCATGGCCAAGCAGCTGCACACAAACCTAAGATCACCATGCACAAAGCCAAGCATTGGCTGCAGTGGCGTTAACCTCACCACCTTTGGACCATCTGGCAGATGTGCCAACTGTAAAGTTGTTGGAGGAGAAATAATGTTCTGGGGCTGTTTTTCATGGTTCTGGCCCCTTCATTCCAGTGAAAGGAAATCTTAACACACACAATGACATTCTAGACAATTCTGTGCTTCCAACTTTGTGGCAACAGTTTGGGGAAGGCCCTTTCATTTTGACATTTAGCAGACACTTATCCAGAGCAACTTAGTTAGTGCATACATGTTCATACTTTTTCATACTGGTCCCCCGTGGGAATCGAACCCACAACCCTGCCGTTGCAAACGTCATGCTCTACCATCTGAGCTACACGGGACTACACCTTTCCTGTTTCAGCATTACAATGCCCCAGTGCACATGGCGAGGTCCATACAGAAATGGTTTGTCGAGATCGGTGTGGAAGAACTTGACTGGCCTGCACAGAGCCCTGACCTCAACCCCATCGAACACCTTTGGGATGAATTGGAATGACTACTGTGAGCCAGGGCCTAATCGCCCAACATCAGTGCCGACTTCACAAATGCTCTTGTGGCTGAATGGATGCAAGTCCCCGCAGCAATGTTCCAACATCTACTGGAAAGCCTTCCCAGAAGAGCGGAGGCTGTTATAGCAGCAAAGGGGGGATCAACTCCATATTAATGGCCATGATTTTGGAATGAGATTTTCGAAAAGAGAAGGTGTCCACATACTTTTGGCCATATCACCACCAACTTGAGCACTTGTTTTTTTTGTTCCATTCTAAATAAAGTCAAAATAATTAAATTCAAACTTGCAGTTAATTTAATATTTATATTACTCTTCATTACATCATGTATTAAAATTCAAAGGGCCATTTTTATCTAAGCCTATTGGAGTTGTAGCCTAGACCTACATGTTGTTTTGGTTTCGTCTGTCTGTCCCAGTTAGTTAGTAAGCTACCTAGTCTGTGTGAACTGCTAATTTGCTTAAGAAGTGTTAGTGATTGCTACTCATTCAAAGTGGGTGCAGGTCCATCCACTTCTTTTGTTCTCTGCAGATTACAATTTAATAGGAGGGGGAGGGGCTACACCTGTGCTAGGCAATTAGCTTCGTTTTACTAGCACAGCCTCCTTGTTCAGCGGCAGCTGTTTGCAGCAGACGTCCCCAAAACAAAGACAGTTCTGCGTGGGTAAGTGAGGAAGGCCCCGCTCTCTCGCTTGCTCATATGTTTAGGTAATTTTATTCCGATCTCTTTTGCATTATTGTAGCCTTTTCTGTACCTTGTCAACTATGTGTCTGTCTATCCCTGTTCTCTCCTCTCTGTACAGGCCATATGTCCTCTCTCCTCCCGGCCCGCTCGGTCCTCCCCTCCTGCTCCGTGGCTAGACGACTCATTGCGAGCTCACAGAACAGGGCTCCGGGCCGCCGAGCGGAAATGGAGGACAACTAAACCTCTCCCTTACCTCACCTTGCTCATCAACTCCATCCTTGACCGCTGGCTGTGTCCCTTCCGTCTTCAAGAGGGCGAGAGTTGCACCCCTCCTCAAAAAACCTACACTGGATCCCTCCGATGTCAACAACACCAGTATCTCTTCGTTCTTTTCTCTCAAACTCTTGAGCGTGCCGTCTCTAACCAACTCTCCTGCTATCTCTCTCAGAATGACCTTCTTGATCCTAACCAGTCAGGTCATTCAACTGAGACTGCTCTTCTCTGTGTCACGCAGGCTCTCCGTTCTGCCAAATCTAACTTGCTCTCCTCTGCTCTTATCCTTCTAGACCTATCTGCTGCCTTTGATACTGTGAACCATCAGATCCTCCTATCCACCCTCTCCGAGTTGGGCATCTCTGGCGCTGCACACTCTGGGAGTGCATCCTACCTGACAGGTCGCTCCTATCAGGTGGCGTGGCGAGAATCTGTCTCTGCACCACATGCTCTCACCACTGGTGTCCCCCAGGGTTCAGTTCTAGGCCCTCTCCTATTCTCTCTATACACAAAGTCTCTTGGCGCTGTCATATCCTCACATGGTCTCTCCTATCATTGCTACGCAGACGACACTCAATTAATTTTCTCCTTTTCCCCTTCTGATAACCAGGTGGCGAATCACATCTCTGCATGACTGGCAGACATATCAGTTTGGATGTCGGATCACCACCTCAAGCTGAATCTCGGCAAGACAGAGCTGTTCTCCCTCCTGGAGAAGGACTGCCCGCTCCATGATCTCGCCATCACGGTTGACAACTCCATTGTGTCCTCCTCCCAGAGTGCAAAGAACCTTGGTGTGACCCTGGACAACACCCTGTCGTTCTCTGCTAACATCAAGGCGGTGACCCGATCCTGCAGGTTCATGCTCTACAACATTCTCAGAGTACGACTCTACCTCACACAGGAAGCGGCACAGGTCCTAATCCAGACACTTGTCATCTCCCGTCTGAATTACTGCAACTCGCTGTTGGCTGGGCTCCCTGCCTGTGCCATTAAACCCCTACAACTTGTTGAGGACGCTGCAGCCCGTCTGGTGTTCAACCTTCCCAAGTTCTCTCATGTCACCCCACTCCTCCGCACACTCCACTGGCTTCCAGTTGAAGCTCGCATCTACTACAAAACCATAGTGCTTGCCTACGGAGCTGTGAGGGGAACGGCACCTCCTTACCTCCAGGCTCTGATCAGACCCTACACCCAAACGAGGACACTACGTTCATCCACCTCTGGCCTGCTAGCCCCCCTACCTCAATGGAAGCACAGTTCGGGCTCATCCCAGTCAAAGCTATTCACTGCTTGTTGCAATGGTGGAACAAGCTCCCCCACGACGCCAGGACAGCGGAGTCACTGACCACCTTCCGGAGACACTTGAAATCCTACCTCTTTAAGGAATACTTGGAATAGTATAACAGTAATCCGTCTACTCCCCACCCCCATGTAAAAAAACACTTGTCTTTTGTCTAAGCTAACACCGGACTTATTTCCCTGCTAGCACTGACTTTGCTCACAGCTGCTTGTTTAAAGAAATATACTTAATGTGATGGAGAAGTGGTTGTCCCACTGGCTATCCTAAGTTGAATGCACCAATTTGTAAGTGGCTCTGGAGCGTCTGCTAAATAACTAAAATGTAAATGTTCATGTTGCACCCATTTGATCTGACAGACTGAGTTGTTTAATACAAGTTCTTTATGATTCCTTCATTTTATTATCATTTGTATTTATTTAACCTTTATTCTGGTTGGGGAATGTACGTACGGTCACTGTGGGGGGATCTGTTCCCCCTCTAAAAGACATAGAGGGGGAACAGATATAAGACCTATTGAGGGGGAACAGATAAAAGACATTGAGGGGGAACAGATAAAAGACATTGAGGGGGAACAGATAAGACATATAGAGGGGGAACAGATAAGACATATAGAGGGGGAACAGATAAGACATATAGAGGGGGAACAGATAAAAGACATTGAGGGGGAACAGATAAGACATTGAGGGGGAACAGATAAGACATTGAGGGGGAACAGATAAGACATATAGAGGGGGAACAGATAAGACATAGAGGGGGAACAGATAAGACATAGAGGGGGAACAGATAAAAGACATTGAGGGGGAACAGATAAAAGACATTGAGGGGGAACAGATAAGACATATAGAGGGGGAACAGATAAGACATATAGAGGGGGAACAGATAAGACATAGAGGAGGAACAGATAAGACACACACACTTAAAGGTGCGAACAGTGTTTCCATATTCCAAATAGAGTAAGAAGGGTCTCCAGTCTTGAAAAAATCTAAACCAAATATAGATGCATCAAAATGCATTTAAAGTGAAAGATATAGCAAAGAAAACCGATACTGTCTGTTTTAGGTGATATACCGACATAAAAAAATAATTTTCACAGTTTTGCTGCAGCAATCACTTACATTCAACCATAGTTATGACTGAAACCCTCTGACAATTACCTGTTAGAGCACTATTGACTTGTATGTTGATTTTCCCCTCCTCAAGAAGCAGTGTGAATGCAAAGAGCAATGGCATCAATATGTTTTTGTGCCCCAGTGCCATTTGAATGCCACTTCAGATTGATTTATTGATTGATTGACCTAGTGATTTGGACTGAAACGTAATGCTTTCTGGAACTATTGATTTCTGGCATGGGCTGCTTACAGTCTCAGGTCCAATAGAAGTCATCTAATAATGCAAGATACAAGATGCACATTTTGGGTTCAAGTGTTCACATACATTGATTTAATTGTTTTTATTCTCTGAAAAAACACTGAAGGTAAAACATTTTCCCAAAGTCTTCATCATTGCACATAAATACATACCATAAACATTTACATTATTTGACTCCATAAGTTACCTCTAGTTTACTAAATGAAGTAAAGTGTTAGGAGGAGTGTAGAAGAAATGAGATTAGTCAAAATGTGGTAGCTAGTGTTTAGAGTTTCACCACTCCTTTGTTCATTGTACGTAAAAAGACACAGAAAGACGTTCTTCAATCTTCCCATCACCAGGGAATGGCCTCAATTCTAATCCCTTCATTATCAGTCACGGATGAGTGTGTGTGTTTGAGAGATGATTTGGAACAAAACAACAGCAAATTGGAAGGCTACTAAAATATAGAGCAACAGGAGAGGCGAATATAGCCTGGTACCAATCTGTGCTTTATAACCAGCTTCACTGCCGTGTAAGCAACAGTTTATGGCATACATTGACTGACAGACGAGTTGGATAAAAAACATCTGCTACCAGGCTAGGTTAAATATATCTCCTGATCCAGAGTAATAATGTCAAAATGCACTTTTCATTTGATACCCTCTGTGTTTTACTGTATTGTTCTACACTAGCAAATGTACAAATTCATAACAAACAGATATTTCATATCGAAGGGTCCACTGCCTTCAGGAATGTATTCATTCCAGTACAACAATAATGTTTTTCCTTCAAACTACCAAAAACTTGACCTCCATGCGCAGGTGTGGCTGGCACAGTTCTAATGTAGAAATAAATACAACTTCATTCTTTTTTCACGTTCATCTGGTAGGAAAGGCTAACTGCATTCATACCAGATAGTATGAACAATCCATAAATGTGTTATAACTTTAGTTATATGATACAGTACATGTTAGTCAGTCTTTCTGGACACTTTGGGATAATAGATACAATACTGCATATCCCATTTCCACACTTTACAAGTGCGATCACTTTCTCTGAAACCCCCATTCCTAGAAATAATAAACATACAAAAAGAAAAATACATATAAAACATACAAAACATGATTTAAGGTCCTGAACAATCATTCTGATTCCCATGTAAAATAGCCTTTTGAGTGACTGACAGTTCTCGGAAAACACATATGTCAAGCAACATGGACACAGTGTTGCGTTGAGATTATCTCAAGCAAATTTGCTGATACACAAAGCAACACAAATTATTTGTTTATCCTGTTTGGTTATTGTAACAGCATCAATAAAGACACATGTTGGCTATATAATTTAGCTAGCTTGCATGTTCATCTTGTACAATTTTTGTTGAAACTTTACAGGGTGAGGGCTGGGTACATTACATATTTACACTCACCGGCCAGTTAATTAGGTACACCACCTCGTTCACCAAAATGGATCGCTCCTACAGACAGTGAGTCACATGGCCATGGCTTGCTATATAAAGCAGGCATCCAGGCATTCAGTTACTGTTCGATTGGAAACGTTAGAAAGGGCAAAACCTTGAGCGAGGTTCAATCCTCTGTGCCAGGCTCGCCGGATCCACTATCAAAACTACAGTGTCTAGGGTTTACCGAGAATGTTGCGGCAAACAACAAACATCCAGTCAGCGGCAGTCCGGTGGGCGAAAACAGCTGGTTGATGAGAGAGGTCAAAGGAGAATGGCAAGAATCTTACAAGCTATCAAGCGGGCAACAAACAGACAAATAAAGGCGCAGAACGGCATCTCGGAAAGCACATCTCGTCAATCCTCGTCATGGTTGGGCTATTACAGCAGACGACCACACCAGGTTCCAGTCCTATCAGCTAAAAACAAGAAGCAGCTCCAGTGAGCACGCGATCACCAACACTGGACAATTGGTGATCCTTTGACATCCTCTGGTCCGACGAATCCCAGTTCCTGTTGAGTCAGGATTTGGCGTAAGCAGCATGAGTCTATGGATCCATCCTGCCTGGTGTCAACGGCACCAGGTGTGGAGAATTTTTTCCTGGTACACGTTAGGTCCCTTGATAGAAATTGAGCAACAATTGAACGCCATAGCGTATCTGAACATTGTTGCTGACCAAACCCAATATAGCATCTTTGGGATGAGATGGAATGGGCTGTTCACAGCATGAATGTACCGATGAATCTCCCATTTGGCATGTGTAATGACATGATAATTGTGTCTGAGGTTTGGGCAACCCTTCCCCCGCTTTTGTTCCATGCTGGCTGATGAAAGTAGAAGCCTGAGTATATTTGATGAAGAGAGGAAACCTCTAATTATATTTGCTGACACACTGCAGTCACATTTTAGCACCACTAGACTAGCTACCTAGCTATGTAAACCCCGCCCCTCTGCGAACGCTCCTTCTGCAATATTGGTTACAAGGCAGTACCTATTAAAATGAGAGGATTTTGTGACGTCACAAAAAGCCCTTAATAATCCCGCTTCCTGAATCCAAATGTTTGACATGGCGGAATGGACAAGTAACTTTATGATGAAACTTTATTCATGTAGAAGCAACAGTCATTTTTCATACTTTGGTCATTCTACTTTGATCTGGTTTCATCCAATTATCACCACATTTCACGAAAAACTAAATAATAATTTCTCTACCCTTAACCCTGTTCTGAACACCTCCAAAACAAAGGTCATGTGGTTTGGTAAGAAAAATGCCACTTTCCCCACCGGTGTGATTACTATCTCTGAGGGTTTAGAGCTTGAGGTAGTCACCTGATACAAGTACTTGGGAGTATGGCTGGACGGTACACTGTCCTTCTCTCAGCACATATCAAAGCTGCAGGCTAAAGTTAAATCTAGACTTGGTTTCCTCTATCGTAATCACTCCTCTTTTCACCTATAGACAGTTTGGCGCCGCCCTGCTGGTCGCCTGTTAAGCAGCTCCCGTTGTTTGTGCATAAATTGTTGTTTTAGTTCGTTTTTTTCGTCTCTTTTCTTTAGTTTTATTTTTTATTTTGCTACAGTTGAACTATAATAGTTCAGGATTGTCGACAGGAGTCGTCAACTGTTATTGTTTACAACAGAGCCCAGCTCCTGGATTTAGCCCACGCAGCGCTGCTGCTCCCCAGGGAAAAGTTTGATATTCCGGACGAGTTGAAAAGACGACGCCGTGGACGCAGGGCGGGATTGAAATGTAAGGCAAAGCAGAGGAGGTTCAAGTACAAGCCGGCTATACCATCTATTATTATGGGCAATGTGAGGTCACTACATAACAAGATGGATGAGTTGGAGGGACTTGTTCGTGGACAAAGGATTTATCGGGAAACGAGCCTAATGCTTTTTACTGAGACTTGGCTGAACGATAACATCCCCATAGAGAACGTCACTATCGACGGTTCCAGACCATCAGAGCGGACAGGGATCCTGTCTCTTCCGGTAAGAGTAAGGGTGGTGGGCTGGCTTTATTAGTTAACAACAGATGGTGTAATCCGAAACATATTACTCTTAAGGAACAGTTTTGTAGCCCGGACATTGAACTGTTAGCCGTTAGCCTGAGACCCTACTATTTGCCGAGGGAGTTCACGGCGGCCATTGCTGTTATTGTTTACATCCCGCCTTCCGCTGACGCAAACACAGCGTATGACGTCATCCACTCTGTTATCGCGAGGTTACAGACAGCGCATCCCAGTGCTTTCTTTGCCATTTCGGGGGATTTTAACCATGCATCTCTCTCTTCAACGCTGCCCACGTTCAAACAGTTCGTGAAGTGCCCAACCAGGAATAATAAAACTCTGGACTTGTTATATGCTAATGTGAAGGATGCATACAACTCCACTGCACTCCCTCCCCTCGGTAGATCGGATCACAACCTTGTCCACCTCACCCCACTCTACAGGCCTATGGTCCAACAGCAGCCTGCGACCACCAGGACCATTAGGAGATGGTCTCCGGAGGCGAATGAGGCCCTACAGGACTACTTTGAAACAACAGACTGGGATGTGCTCTGTGAGGCTCATGGGGAGGACATCGATGGACTCACTGACTGCATAACAGACTATGTTAATTTTTGTGTAGACAACACTGTACCCACCAGGAAGGTACGCTGTTTCCCAAACAATAAACCCTGGGTCACCAGCGACCTGAAGGCCCTGCTGAATGAGAAGAAAAGGGCCTTCAAGGAGAGGGACAAGGACAAATTGAAATGCGTCCAGAGGGAGCTGAAGTTGCGGATTGCTGAGGGGAAGAGAGTGTATAAGGAGAAGATGGAGGACAAGCTGAGGCAGAGCCAGGTGAGAGAGGTGTGGAAGGGTATGAGAAATATCACTGGCTTCAAAAAGTCAAACAGTGGGCAGACGGAGGGGACCCAAGACAGAGCCAATGAGCTGAACCAATTTTTTAACAGGTTTGATACTGGCCCTGTCCACCTCCCCTCCAGCTTCCCAGACCACACACCCTCACGGCTGTCCCACCCCCACTTTGCTCACAACACCTCTGCTGAGACAATCAGTGACCCCACCTCCTCCCCTGCTCCCCCTGGACTGATGTTCAATACCCCACCTTCCCCCCACCTGGGCTGGCTTTCACCACCAACCAAGTGAAGAGAGAGCTGGAGAGACTACATCAGCCCAAGGGTGCTTAGGGTCTGTGCTGACCAACTGTGTGGAATACTCCAGTGTCTTTTCAACCTTAGCCTGAGTCTAGAAAGGGTCTCTCTGCTGTGGAAAACATCCTGCCTCGTCCCAGTGCCCAAGAAGGCACACCCCACTGTCCTGAATGACTTCAGACCCGTAGCGCTAACATCCCACATCATGACGACCCTGGAAAGGTTAGTCCTCGCTCACCTCAGACCCCTGGTGTGTTCATCAATGGACCCCCTGCAGTTTGCATACCAGCGCAACATCGGGGTGGATGATGCAATCATCTACCTTCTGCAGAGGGCCTACTCTCACCTGGACAACGCAGGTTGCACTGTGAGGGTTATGTTTTTTGACTTCTCCAGTGCCTTCAATACCATTCAGCCCCTGCTACTGGGTGAGAAGATGAGGAGGATGAAAGTGGAAGCACCCTTAGTCTCCTGGGTCACGGACTACCTGACCGGTAGGCCACAATTTGTGAGACTACAGAGCTGTGTGTCAGAACGGGCAGTTAGCAACACAGGGGCCCCCCAGGGAACGGTCCTGTCCCCCTTCCTGTTCACCCTCTACACCTCAGACTTCAGATATAACTCTGAAACATGCCACATACAGAAGTTCTCGGATGACTCTGCTATTGTAGGGTGCATCAGGGGTGGGCAGGAGGAGGAGTACAGGAGCACAATCAGTGACTTTGTGTTGTGGTGTGAGCAGAACCACCTTCAGCTCAACATCAGCAAAACAAAGGAGATGGTGGTGGACTTCAGGAGAACCAAGGCACAACTGACTGCAGTCCCTATACAGGGGATGGATGTGGAAATGGTTGGGTCATACAAGTTCCTGGGAGTCCATATGGACAACAGGCTGGAATGGGCTGGTAACACCGGGGCCCTGTACAAAAAGGGCCAGAGCCGACTCTACTTTCTGAGGAGGCTCAGGTCCTTCAACGTGTGCAGTAAACTACTGCATACCTTCTACCAGTCTGTGGTGGCCAGTGCCATCTTTTTTGCAGTGGTGTGCTGGGGAGCAAACATCAAAGCCGGTGATGCTTCTCGGGTAAATAAGCTGATCAGGAAGGCTAGCTCTGTCCTGGGGATGAGCCTTGACACTCTAGAGGAGGTGGCGGAGAGACGGATCCTGGCCAAACTGCTGGCCATCATGGACAACGTCACCCACCCTCTGCACGCTATGGTGATGGTGCAGAGGAGCACTTTCAGTCACAGACTGATCCCACCACGGTGTGCCAGAGAGCGCTACAGGAGGTCCTTCCTGCCGGCGGCTATTAGACTATATAATGCCTCACCGGGGTGCCGTCGGCAACATAGATCTGGAACTGTTGGGGTGCTAGGACCTAGTTTAACAATTATGCATCCATCCGTGAGTAACTCTGGTCCGTCAGCACTCATTCACTCAGGACCTATTTATTCATACAGGTCTGTATATACATACTCATGTACAGTTGATATCACGTGCAATATTGCTAGTAATTCTTGGACCTAACTTACGTAGGCATTCACTCAGGAATGCATATTAGTATCCTGTCAATTGCACCTTTTCTCATTGCTTTTACTGTATTTAAGGGAATTACTATTATTACCCCAAATGATATCATACATACATTTAGCTATTAAAGTATCTCTTCCTGTCATTTACCTGTACAGTTTGTGTAACCATACAAGTATTCACTTATCTGTAAATATAACTGTATACTTAACTGTACAGCTAATTTAACCATGCAAAATGTTCACTTACCTGTTCATTTACCCAGTCTGTCTATTAAGTAAACTATTATTACCCTCGCTCATATCATACGCATTTTTAGCTACTGAAGTATTTCTCTGCCATCGACCTGTATAGTATAGTTAACCATCCAACATCCACCAATGTATAGTGTACATATTCAGCCAACCACCCATACTATGCTATGTCTTTTTTATAGCTTTTATTTTATAATTTTTTTCCACTCCAGATATCTTGTATTTCTATACTTTTTCATACTGCCGCTCTATGTATCATGTACCGTGTATCTGTCTTTTGTGTACTTTCGTTGTGGCATTTTGCACCTGCCCTGTGTTTTGTTGTAGCTGCTTGACAATGAAATTTCGCCCCCAGGGGATTAATAAAGTATCCTATCTATCTATCTATCTATCTATCTATCTATCTATCTATCTATCTATCTATCTATCTATCTATCTATCTATCTATCTATCTATCTATCTATCTATCTATCTATCTATCTATCTATCTATCTATCTATCTATCTATCTATCTATCTATCTATCTATCTATCTATCTATCTATCTATCTATCTATCTATCTATCTATCTATCTATCTATCTATCTATCTATCTATCTATCTATCTATCTATCTATCTATCTATCTACCTATCTACCTACCCCAGCTGCCAAACTAACCCTGGGTCAGATGACCATCCTACCCATGCTAGATTATGGAGACATAATTTATAGATTGGCAGGTAAGGGTGTTCTAGAGCTGCTAGATGTTCTTTACCATTCGGCCATCAGATTTGACACCAATGCTCCTTATAGGAGACATCACTGCACTCTATACTCCTCTGTAAACTGATCATCTCTGTATACCCGTCGCAAGACCCACTGGTTGATGCTTATTTATAAAACCCTCTTAGGCCTCACTCCCCCCTATCTGAGATATCTACTGCAGCCCTCATTCTCCATATACAACACCCGTTCTGCCAGTCACATTCTGTTAAAGGTCCCCAAAGCACACACATCCCTGGGTCACTTGTCTTTTCAGTTCGCTGCAGCTAGCGACTGGAACGAGCTGCAATCTCTTCATTCAAAGACTCAATCATGGACACTCTTACTGACAGTTGTGGCTGCTTTGCGTGATGTATTGTCATCTCTACCTTTTTGCCCTTTGTGCTGTTGTCTGTGCCCAATAATGTTTGTACCATGTTTTGTGCTGCTACCATGTGTTGCTGCCATGTTGTGCTGCTACCATGTTGTTGTCATGTTGTGTTGTTACCATGTTGTTGTCATGTTGTGTTGCTACCATGCTGTGTTGTCATGTTGTGTTGCTACAATGCTGTGTTGTCATGTTGTGTTGCCATGTTGTGTTGCTACCATGCTGTGTTGTCATGTTGTGTTGCTACCATGCTGTGTTGTCATGTTGTGTTGCTACCATGCTGTGTTGTCATGTTGTGTTGCTACCATGCTGTGTTGTCATGTTGTGTTGCTACCATGCTGTGTTGTTGTCTTAGGTCTGTCTTTATGTAGTGTACAAAAATAAAAACAATTAACTGTAGCACATAGTGATGAGGAGTCTACTGATAGTTAGACAGCAGAACCAGAACCAGAACCAGGAAACCATCTTAGAGCACTGCATCTGTAAAAACATCATCCAGAACTTAGCCCACCGTCAACAATGCATCATAGGTGACACCAACATTTGTGCAGTATGACAAATATGTGGATTACTGCCACTGAATTGAAGGATCAAGTGTGACAATACATCAGTTAGTATAAATATATCCTCTCTTACAATATTGAAAAGTAAAATATGCATAGAATGGCACATACTGAAGTGGCCAACATACTTAATAATCCATGGAGTATATGAAACCTAAAAACATCCTTCAGCGAAGAGATCTCTTTTCTTCAGTCTGAACTACTAACCCTATCGCCATCTCTTTCCCAAAGCAAGCGGTAATACATGAAAATAAACATCTTGACCATCATCAGCCTAAAATAATGATTTAACAGGGTGTTGAACAGATCAAGAAATATACAGCTACATCATAAGATTTGCAACAGAACTTGGATCTTGGTCTATGAATACGTTGTATGATAGTCATTCATAAAACAATAAGGTAAGAGTTCTATGGCCGTTTTTTGGATCAAGTCATACAAAAACAGAAAGCGTAACATAGTAAACCATTGCACCTTGCTCAGTCCCTTATGTTGCTGATATCTGTGTTTCCATTGCATTGTCCACTCTTTGTAACACAAACTTTTGCGACATGCTCTCTAGACAACAGTTCGCTGATAAAATGTACACTGAACAGATGAGGTTATATGATGAGATGGATAAGAACAAGATCATTTTGATTGTTAATGGCGGCTAAGCATCATGTCACCACCATACAAATGATCTACTGGAAAGGAGCATCAAGCTCATCACTGTGAACTTTCACCAGCCTGTAGCCTAAACTGTGCATGCTTTTGGACCTAAGCTTATCGCCTGCTTTGGGCTTATTTTGGACCTAAGCTTGTCGCCTGCTTTGGGCTTATTTTGGACCTAAGCTTGTCGCCTGCTTTGGGCTTATTTTGGACCTAAGCTTGTCGCCTGCTTTGGGCATATTTTGGACCTAAGCTTGTCGCTTGCTTTGGGCATATTTTGGACCTAAGCTTGTCGCTTGCTTTGGGCTTATTTTGGACCTAAGCTTGTCGCTTGCTTTGGGCTTATTTTGGACCTAAGCTTGCTTTCCTACCTTTGGGACCATGACTCCCATTGTAAGGGCGGAGACAGTAAATGTAAATGAGTGCATGTCTCCATCTTCTGGTGACATTACAGTATATTCTGCTCAAACTGGAGCCAACATAAAGGAGTGATAGGCTCTTTCTCAATTCATCTTTCCTTGAAACCTCACATCCTCTCTCCTTACCTCCTTCTGAAAACCGATTAGAGAAGAAGCTCCAAGGCTAGGGACCTTGTCCACTAAAAGAGGCAAGCAGATAGGATGCGAGGAATTTCATTAAGACTAATTGAGAGACAGTATATATATATTTATATATTTATTTAACCTTTATTTAACTAGGCAAGTCAGTTAAGAACAAATTCTTATTTACAATGACGGCCTACACCGGCTAAACGCAATCACGTCCGGTTGTGATACAGCCTGAAATCAAACCAGTGTGTCTGTAGTGACCCCTCTAGCACTGAGATGCAGTGCCTTAGACCGCTGTGCCACTAGGGAGTATAGCCAATTAAAGCTCTAATGATATGGGTGGCCAGTACAATTGAATTAATGTCATATATTGGAGCAACCATATATAATAAACATATTATTTTGGTTTATTTGTTTAAAACCGTCATTAGATCATATGATGACCAACATGAGTGGCAATTTTAGCATGTAAATCTTGGTGGGGCCTACTCAAAAAACATTTTTGGTGATACCTGCCAGCAAAGCCACAACAACACTAAACGATACATTAACTACACTATAACGTGACAAACGGCGCCCACAAACTGTTAGGGTCTACATAAACCTGTCCCAACAGCAGAGTCCCAACAGCAGTCCCAACACCTGACCACTGCTACACCTGGCTATCAGCGGAGCCTTCTCTGGCAGCGAAACAGTTCATTCAGCCTCATTTACTGCCTTTAAAAAAACATAGCTGGTACGGCTGACTTGCTTAAACAAAAGTGGTTTCTACTGACAATTGAGACGTACAAACTATGGCATAAGGGGACGACAAGCGGACATGAGGCAATCCGTAATTTCGATGAAGACATTAATGAGCGAGTTAGGACGGACGTAGTCAATACAACTACTACTATTCTCCCTGTACACCAAGTCAGAACCGTAGGATAAATAAAGGGGGCATACAAGCAGACAATGAAAGCTCTTACAATATTTGATGATTACATTTCTCTAAAACAGGCTATAGGCTACATGTGCACCACCAAGTCAGAACAGTAGGCTAAGCTATGAGGGGGAAAGGGACTAAATTATTAGGGTGAGACACATGGGCTACTAACAGCTTACTACACAACATACACTTAGTATTACTTTCTTAGATACAGTATACATATCTCCCTGGCATATTACATAATTTATGCAGCAGCATACAATACATTTTTGGACTCACCTTGTTGTGCTGTGCTCACTCTAACAGGAAGGTGGTCCTTTGTGAGAACATTTTGTCATCAAACTTTGTCATCAAAGTCTGGCATTCTCTGGATTTATGGTGCTTATGGACAACTGGGAACCCGGAAGAAAAGAAAACAAGGTTGAATCATGACGTCAGTGATCTTCAGGTCGGAGCTCTAGAAAGATGCCCGAGTTCCCAACTTGTAGTTCCGAGTTGGATGACCATTTAAAGCGTATTTTCACTGTCTGAGACTTCCCAGTTGTCTTGGACTCATTGTCCAGTCTGAGATTTCCCAGTTCCGAGTTTCCAGTTGTTTTGAATGCAGCAGAAGTCATGCTGGATTGACAGCATGGCCAATGTTTTCAACCTTTTATGCTCCATAGTGTTGAATGTTTATCATTTTAAGCTTGGAAAAGAGACCCTTAAAGAGACCCTTAAACCCAGACAGATATGTAAATTGATATGTAATACACTTATTAATGCCAAAATAACATGCAAAACAGGTGTTTTTTTTATTAAACAGGTGGGGCTCAAAACAGTTGGGGCTCAGTTGGGGCCCCACCTGCTCTGAATGACGGGGTCGACACTGACCAACATACAATACCTCTTAATGTACCTTTCTAGAATCACAATGTAATACTCAGTGATATCCAGTAGATAGAGCCATTGCAGAGAGATAAGATTGAGAAAGGTGTTTTTCAATATTATGTTTACAAAATATTTGCTTTCAGGAAATACTTACATCACTACAATTTTGTGTACCCTGGGGGATGATATTGCGCAAAGCACCCTAACCAAACATGCTCAAATCTATAGAAAAGACATGCTACTTCCAGTAAGACATCCATTACTCCAGTCACGGAACCATAATTATACCAGACCATACAGCTAGAAAATAACAGCAACTTCCAGTAAGACATTACTCCTGGAGAATTTCCCCCTATCCTTTCACGTCTTCAGGTTGTCTGGGTAAATGGGGATAGTCCATACAACTATACCTGTGAGGACAGGTCAACATCTGTCTGTCTCATCAGAAACATGGGATTACCTTCAGAAGTTCATAGAGGGTCCCTTCTTTCTTTTTCTCTTTCTCTTTCTGTTTCTTTTCCCCTCTGTCTTTGCTTCTTTCCTGCAGCCTCCACTAAAACTACATCTTCTGCAGATACCTTAACATGTTTTTAATTTCTGTCAGCAGCTGCCACGGAGGCTTTACGGTTGAATAAAGAAAATGTATCATTCTCACCATGGCTACAGGCACACATTAACATTTCGCTTATTGAGAAAGGTTCCTTTTTAAATGGTTTGAATGTGAATGTATTATGAGAACATTTGTATGACAGCAATCACTGTCTGAGCCAAATTGGGGAACACGTCTGTGTTTTCTTTGGCAGTTTGTCTCATCAAAGCCTTCAATGGCGATGACCCTTCAGGTGCAATGCCATGGTAACCATAGCCATATACAGCATCTCTATGGTTCTGATTGATGGTGCATTTCAATAATGGAAGATAGTTGGTTTTCTCCTTACAAACTTCAGTTTTTCAGTGGTCTTCCCTGTCAAGATGCACACAGCAACCAATAGTCCTTTGTGTCTGGATGTTTGCTCTCTTTTCTTTCTTTCTTTCTTTTTATACCCCTTTTTCTCCCCAATTGGTAGTTCCAGTCTTGTCCCATCGCTGCAACTCCCGTACGGACTCGGGAGAGGTGAAGGTTGAGACCCTGCCAAGCCGCACTGCCAGCCGCACAAATGTGTCGGAGGAAACACTGTACATCTCGGGATGTAACAGGCATTTTTCTCTATGATACAAAAATTGGATGTGAAATGGCAAAATGTCACTGCGGACATAATCTCTTGTGGACAGAATACGTAAACATAAATGGTACAATTTACGCAAGGTTTTAGTTCTGGGTTAACTGAGATTACTGCAGACATAGCAACATTGATACATTGCTGTGTAGGTATGTGTACTGGGATGGGATTTCTTATGTGTCCACACTTCTCAGATCATGTTTTGATTTTCTTACAATGGCAATACTGTAACACATTTTGGACTAAGTACACATAACAGTACTAATACCACCTACTGCATGTAGAACAAATATAATGAGAGAGAGAGAGAGAGAGAGAGAGAGAGAGAGAGAGAGAGAGAGAGAGAGAGAGAGAGAGAGAGAGAGAGAGAGAGAGAGAGAGAGAGAGAGAGAGAGAGAGAGAGAGAGAGAGAGAGAGAGAGAGAGAGAGAGAGAGAGAGAGAGAGAGAGAGAGAGAGAGAGAGAGAGAGAGAGAGAGAGAGAGAGAGAGAGAGAGAGGACTTCCTTGTTGGCAGGCTATTTAAAATGCAATCATCACCCGATTTGTCATCTGTGGTTCTTCTGTCGCTCTCTCTCTCGGCTGTGAACCATCTACTACACTACAACCATCACTTACTGGAACAATTACAGTGACAGACAGGGTTAGCTACAGACCAGCCACCTTCCTCACACAGCTGCACAAAACCAAACCAGCATACCTGAAAGAACTTTGAATAGACTTCAGAACTATAGTGAGGTCACTGGACTGGGAGTGAAGAAGATGATTTATACTATTATATTGATGCTGTCTCTCTATGGGCTCTCTCTGGCCCAAGGGGAAGGAATGGAGAGGATCCAGGAATGTAAAACCAGATGCTCCAAGGTAGGAAATCACTCTTCCTGTATCTTTCTGAGGAAACAATGTTTCTGTTTCAAACACTTCTCAAGTGTCTATGAGGAGCATAGATGTTATCACTTTGAGTACTACTGCTAATATTATCACTATTATTACTATTTCTTCTAAAACTAGACTATAGTGATGACTATAGCTTAACTACAAACAGAGCATACTGTACTGATACCAATAGTCAGAAGTGAGAGTAGTGTTTGTCATATCATGAACAATATGTTGTAGCATCAGTGTATCATATTTACTCTCTTCCAAATAATAGATAGTTGATATCATATTCCAAATATATTCTGAGGAACCATGGCAAGCATGTGCCCTTTTAAAACTATGTTCGATATGCAAACTATTTATCTTACCAGTCTCCTCGTCATGGATGTCACAGAGAGAGTGACAGCCTCCAAACTGACAGAGGTACTAGGCTTGAGGAAATGCATCCACAGTGTTTAACCCCGTAGAGTTGATGTCCGTGCCCCTCGGAAATCTATTTACCTAAAATGCAAAAGTTCTGCGGAACCATGGCAACCAAACAAAGTAAAGGATGATAGTGACTCTGTAGAGTTGTTACACCATCAGAGTTTATCACTTCACTTGGCAGTGGCTCTGACTATACTCTGACTGAACTTTGACATTTAATACAGTGAAACCCAGTGGCTGAGTGTAGGACATGAAGAGTTCTCACTTAGGTGTGTTGACCATTTGAAACTCCAATATTATGATATAGTGTAAATATTACAAAACAATCCTATATCACCCACTGGATAGATTCTCAACTGGTTGGAGACCCAAATTGGGTCGCATGGGGCTTTGAAAGGGTTGCAGTGTTTTTTTTATTTTTTATATAATATATATATTTTTTAATGAAATAAATACTCCATTCTGAACTTTAATGACTAATCCCAGAATCTGATATAAAGTTTGTAAAATTATAATACATTTGAAGTATTTTCAAAAATGCGCTACAGATGTAGAATCTTAACTTGATCCCTCTTTTGTTGCCGAGAACTTTCCATGAAATGCAAACTTGTAGTGTATCCAAGGTTTAAAAAGGCTTCTAAAGTTTGTAATTTCCACTCATTTCCATTTCCAAACGTCAGACTTGATTTGCCCAAATTAAAAATGTATTGGTTGATTTTGTGCTCTCAAACTCGTGAGCTTCCCAGCATTCATCATCAAGCTATAAAATCAATAGTTATTTCTGGTTGCTTGTCAAAGTTATCTGTTTAACTCATTGTTCCTGCTTTGTTGTTTACTCCTCTGTTTGCCTTGATACTTTCTGTCTATGTTTGCATCAGAGGAGGCTGATGGGAGGAGCTACAGGAGGACAGGCTTATTGTAATGTCTGGAATGGAATCAATGGAACGGTATCAAACACATCAAACATATGGAAACCACGTTCCATGTATTCCATTCCAGCCTATACAATGAACCCGTACTCCTATATTACCCCTCCCAGCAGCCTCCTCTGGACCCCTTAAGGTATTAAAAAATTATTTTATGAAACATTGAATTTAGCCAGCTACCTTCAGACTAGTCTTGTCAGCGAAACATCCGGCATGTTCGTGAGAGACTCACCTTTCCATAGTGGGATCATATTAGTGTTCAGCCCAAACTGTTCGGACGCTACAGACAGAAGTATGCAGTTTGGCTGTATCGACTTCAGACGTGTCCTGTGATGCTTGTGGGGGGGTTGTAGACCAAAAGACCTTCGTGTTCGTGAGAGTCTCATCTTTCCATTGAGGGGTCTTTCCGTTCGGATGCTACAGACATTTTTGTGAGAAGACCGATTTTCGGGATGTCTCATGGTCTGATAAACACCACTTTAGCTCTGCCAAATTTCACCGCAGATGCTGAAGGGCGACATTGGTGGCAACCTGGTCTCAGAGCATTTTGTATTATTATGTAACTCTGAGCGATCTCATTTAGTATAATATGTTACATTTCACATGGTATGTATTAATTTGCAAATGTCCATCACCCGTTTTGTATGATTTGTTACAAATTACAATTCACATTATATGTTGATTTTGAAAAATGTACAATACTTTACAAATTTGCAAAAGTACAATATATTACTAATTAGCTAAATGTATGATATGTTACGAATTCTAGCTAGGTGGCTAACGTTAGCTAGGCTAGAGGTGAGGGTTAGGGGTTAGAGTTAAGGTTAAGTTCAGGAGTTAGGTTAAAGGGGAAGGGTTAGCTAACACGCTAAGTAGTTGCATTATAGCTAAAAAGCAGTAAGTAGTTGCAAATTACCTAAAACGCTAAAGTTATCTGTGATGAGTTTTGAACTGGCAACCTTTGCATTGCTTGATGTTCACGTTATAGGCACACCCATCCATCCATTAGTTTTTGTCTTAAGTAACCATTTGTCTTATGGAACCAAACCAAACGTTACATATGATACTAATTTGAGTGTCTTGGGTTTCTGTTTACTATGTTACATCTAGTCTATGAGACCAGGCTATCAGTAGATGCTATGGATTGAGAGGCAGTCCATGCAAAAAAACATATCGGTTAAGCTAACGTGCGCTAATGTCATTAGCATGACGTTGTAAGTAACAAGAACATTTCCCAGGACATAGACATATCTTATATGGGCAGAAAGCCTAAATTCTTGTTAATCTAACTGCACTTTTTCAGTAGCTATTACAGTGAAAGAATACCATGCTATTGTTTGAAGAGAGTGCACAGTTTTGTACTTGAAAACGTATTAATAAATCAATAGGCACATTTGGGCCGTCTTGATACAATATTTTGA
Source organism: Thymallus thymallus (assembly GCA_023634145.1). Classification (NCBI taxonomy): domain Eukaryota; kingdom Metazoa; phylum Chordata; class Actinopteri; order Salmoniformes; family Salmonidae; genus Thymallus; species Thymallus thymallus. The sequence continues at coordinate 25,086,621 of CM042421.1, read as the reverse complement.
ACAGTAATGCAATGGTTCATTGGATCAGTCTAAAATTGTGCACATACACTGCTTCCATGTCGTGGCCAAAATCTAAATTGTGCCTGGACTCCTAAATAATATTATGACCTTTCTCTTGCATTTAAAAGATGATATGACAAAAATAAACTATTCGTTTTTTTCTTTGTATTATCTTTTACCAGATCTAATGTGTTATATTCTCCTACATTAATGTAACATTAACACAAACCTCAAAGTGTTTCCTTTCAAATGGTATCAATAATATGCAGATCCTTGCTTCAGGTCCTGAGCTACAGGCAGTTAGATTTGAGTATGTCATTTTAGGCAAAATTTGAAAAAAAGGGTCCAATCCTTTTGATGGGGATTTTTATTATAATGCTAATTAGATTTCAGCGCGGCACAGACATCGACTCTATTTTAATCGATGTGGATTCATTTGCTCAAGCCTAGTGCGTACCTAAGGAGGATGTCACTCTCTCTGTGACATCCATAACGAGGAGACGGGTAAGATAAATTGTTTAACATATTTTTAAAAGGTCACATGCTTTCACTGAAATAAAGATAAACAAGGATTCCAGGAAAACAAACACAGGGGTGTGTGTTGTCTTCACAAACACACGCTATCTCTGTTACCTCTAATACTACTGTACAATCCCAGCTAACAACAAACATTCCCACAACTTTAGAGAACATTCCCTTAAGACCAGGTAATATTAATGTTCTAGACACGTTTCATGGGAACATTGTAGAAACATTTACAGTGTATTTTGAAAGTATTCCGACCCCTTCACTTTTTCCACATTTTGTTACATTACAGCCTTATTCTAAAATGGATTAAATAAAAATTGTTCCTCAACAGTCTACACACAATACCCCATAATGATAAAGCGAAACAGGTTTTTAGAAATGTTTGCAAATGTATTAAAAATAAAAAACGGAAATAATTACATAAGTATTCAGACCCTTTGCTATGAGACTCAAAATTGAGCTGTTTAAATCGATCATCCTTGAGGTGTTTCTACAACTTGATTGGAGTCCACCTGTGGTAAATTACATTGATTGTACATTAATTGGAAAGGCACACACCTGTCTATATAAGATGCATGTCAGAGCAAAAACCAAGCCATGAGGTCGAAGGATTGTCCGTAGAACTCCGAGACAGGATTGTGTTGAGGCACAGATCTGGGGAAGGATACCAAACCATTTCTGCAGCATTGAAGGTCCCCAACAACACAGCAGCCTCCATCATTCTTAAACGGAAGAAGTTTGGAACCACCAAGACTCTTCAAACTGAGCAATCGGGGAGAAGGACCTTGGTCAGGGCGATGACCAAGAACCCGATGGTCACTCTGACAGAGCTCCAGAATTCCTCTGGGGAGATGGAAGAACCTTACAGAAGGACAACCATCTCTTCAGCACTCCACCAATCAGGCCTTTATGGCAGAGGGGCCAGATGGAAGCCATGCCTCAGTAAAAGACACATGACAGCCCGCTCAGAGTTTGCCAAAGGCCATGAAAAACAAGATTCTCTGGTCTGATGAAACCAAAAATAAACTCTTTGGCCTGAATGCCAAGCATCACGTCTGGAGGAAACCTGGCACAATCCCTACGGTGAAGCATGGTTGTGGCAGCATCATGCTGTGGGGATGTTTTTCAGCGGCAGGTACTGGGAGACTAGTCAGGATCAAGGGAAAGATGAACAAAGCAAAGTACAGAGAGATCCTTAATGAAAACCTGCTCCAGAGAGATCAGGACCTCCGAATGGGGCAAAGGTTCACCTTCCAACAGGACAACAACCCTAAGCACACAGCCAAGACAACACAGGAGTGGCTTCGGCACAAGTCTCTGAATGTCCTTGGAACCCTCCCCATCCAACCTGACAGAGCTTGAGAGGATCTGCAGAGAAGAATGGGAGAAACTCCCCAAATGCAGGTGTGCTAAACTTTTAGAGTCATACCTAAGACTCGAGGCTGTAATCGCTTCCAAAGGTGCTTCAACAAAGTACTGAGTAAAGGGTCTGAATACTTATGTACATTTGATATTTAATTTGTCTATTTTTAATAAATTCACAAACAAATCTAAAAACCTGTTTTTGCTTTGTCATAATGGGGTATTGTGTGTAGATATCCACCTGTTGGCAAGGGATACTTTAAAAATATATATTTAACCTTTTATTTAACTAGGCAAGTCAGTTAAGAACAAATTCTTATTTACGACGGCGGCCTGACCCAGATGACACCTAGATGACACCCAGATGACACCAATATTTGTTTTGATGATACTCCTGATGATACTGTCTATTATCACTAAAATATTGTGGCGAGCTCAGCCAGAAGAAGATGACATGAGACAGAGATTGATTTGACAGAGAGTTCCTTTGCCCCATACAACGCACGACTCCAGGAATATCACATTTTTTACCCTTCAGCTTTTGGCAACGAACCTAACCTCCGGCTATGCAAGGCTCGGTTACGGTAGGCACTCTAACATTCCCCCTCCCCCATAACCTGAACTCAGACAACTGAAGAACACATAACCACATAACATTAGCTTAACTACTAGAAACATAAATACATAACACAACCGTTTTATCGTGGAACATTAACTACCCACAATCCCTCTTCAGCTACTATGCTGGCCAGATCGCTACAATATTTCTTGAGTGTACTTTTAACCGAGCTGAGATTTACTTCAACGTGCATTCACCCTATTGCTGACACCTACCAAGTTGTTTTTGACCTAGGGAGGTGGAGCTAGTTTCTTCTGGACAGGGCCTAACTATACTGGCCCGATATGCACACACACCCTAGAGAAATATCAATGTATAGGTGAGACCCAGGCCCAAACAACAATGGAATAACAAATGTTTATTATCCCAACAGGGGCAGGCAAAAGACAGGTCAGGGGCAGGCAGAGTTGGGTAATCCAGAGTAGTGGGACAAAGGTACAAGACGGCAGGCAGAGTAAAGGTTGAAACTGGGAAACCAAGAAAACAGGCACTTTAGAGAGACAGGAGTAAAGGGGAAACCGCTGGTAGACATGATGAACAAAACCAACTGCCAACAACCAAACAGAGAACACAGGGATAAATACACTGGATAACAAGGAAGATGGGGACACCTGGAGGAGGGTGGAGACAATCACAAAGACAGGTGAAACAGATCAGGGTGTGACAAGAAATCCCTTATTGGGAAGTGGTTAGGGTGTTCATCGTTGATGTTGCTGACCTGGGTTTGAACCCTGCTCTCACATTCTTAGCAATATACAGTATGTTAATGTCATTATTTGGCAAAAGTTAAAACACACCTATCTGATCTTGTTAAAATGAGTTTCTCATTGAAACATGGAAATGTAGGATGCACGAATTATGACCACATTTCCAGTACTTGTCCATTGTCTTCTTGAAATCCACACCACATATCATGTATATCATTAATTGAAACGTTCAAGAATGGATGTAACAATTGCAGATTGCTTCTTTAACTTATTGTGATTTGCGCAGATATTCTGTTGTGTATTGTTTGCGTATAACTGGCATCATCATTGCTTAAATGGCAAATGTGAGAATGTACAGACCTGCTACTGTAAATAATCATTCTGATATTCTGAGAGAATGCCAACCATGTTCTGGGTATGTTTCTGCCAGAAGCAACACTACCACCTAGGCCATGTTAGGCAACAAATCTGGAATGCAACAGATAGAAATGCAATGTGATTTCTAATTAAGACGTTTGCTCTACATGTGGTATGTGGTGTGGATTTCAAAAAGATGCTCAGCTTTTGGTTCCCAGTGGTCTAAGACACTGTATCTCAGTGTTTGAGTCACTACAGAAAACCTGGTTCAGTGGTCTAAGACACTGTATCTCAGTGTTAGAGGAGTCATTACAGATAACCTGGTTCAGTGGTCTAAGACACTGTATCTCAGTGCTAGAGGAGTCACTACAGAAAACCTGGTTCAGTGGTCTAAGACACTGTATCTCAGTGTTAGAGGAGTCACTACAGACAACCCGTTTCAGCGGTCTAAGAGACTGCATCTCAGTGCTAGAGGAGTCACTACAAACAACCTGGTTCAGTGTTCTAAGACACTGCCTCTCAGTGCTAGAGGAGTCACTACAGACAACCTGGTTCAGTGGTCTAAGACACTGTATCTCAGTGTTAGAAGAGTCACTACAGACAACCTGGTTCAGTGGTCTAAGACACTGCATCTCAGTGTTAGAGGAGTCACTTCAGACAACCTGGTTCAGTGGTCTAAGACACTGCATCTCAGTGTTAGAGGAGTCACTACAGACAACCTGGTTCAGTGGTCTAAGACACTTCATCTCAGTACTAGAGGAGTCACTACAGACAACCTGGTTCAGTGATCTAAGACACTGCATCTCAGTGCTAGATGAGTCACTACAGACAACCCGGTTCAGTGGTCTAAGACACTGCATCTCAGTGCTAGAGGAGTCACTACAGACAACCTGGTTCAGTGGTCTAAGACACAGCATCTCAGTGCTAGAGGCATCACTACAGACAACCTGGTTCAGTGGTCTAAGACACTGCAGGCTAGAGGAATCACTACAGACAACCTGGTTCAGTGGTCTAAGACACTGCATCTCAGTGCTAGAGGAGTCACTACAGACAACCTGTTTCAGTGGTCTAAGACACTGCAGGCTAGAGGCATCACTAGAGACAACCTGGTTCAGTGGTCTAAGACACTGCATCTCAGTGCTAGAGGAGTCACTACAGACAACCTGTTTCAGTGAACTAAGACACTGTATCTCAGTACTAGAGGAGTCACTACAGACAACCTGTTTCAGTGGTCTAAGACACTGCAGGCTAGAGGCATCACTACAGACAACCTGGTTCAGTGGTCTAAGACACTGCATCTCAGTGCTAGAGGAGTCACTACAGACAACCTGGTTCAGTGATCTAAGACACTGTATCTCAGTGTTAGAGTCACTACACACAACCTGGTCCAGTGGACTAAGACACTGTATCTCAGTGCTAGAGGAGTCACTACAGACAACCTGGTTCAGTGGTCTAAGACACTGCAGGCTAGTGGAATCACTACAGACAAACTGTTTTAGTGGTCTAAGACACTGTATCTCAGTGCTAGAGGAGTCACTACAGACAACCTGTTTCAGTGGTCTAAGACACTGCAGGCTAGAGGCATCACTACAGACAACCTGGTTCAGTGGTCTAAGACACTGCATCTCAATGCTAGAGGAGTCACTACAGACAACCTGGTTCAGTGATCTAAGACACTGTATCTCAGTACTAGAGGCGTCACTACAGACAACCTGGTTCAGTGGACTAAGACACTGTATCTCAGTGCTAGAGGAGTCACTACAGACAACCTGGTTCAGTGGTCTAAGACACAGCATCTCAGTGCTAGAGGCATCACTACAGACAACCTGGTTCAGTGGTCTAAGACACTGCAGGCTAGAGGCATCACTACAGACAACCTGGTTCAGTGGTCTAAGACACTGCATCTCAGTACTAGAGGAGTCACTACAGACAACCCGGTTCAGTGATCTAAGACACAGCATCTCAGTGCTAGAGGAGTCACTACAGACAACCTGGTTCAGTGGTCTAAGACACTGCATCTCAGTGCTAGAGGAGTCACTACAGACAACCCGGTTCAGTGGTCTAAGACACTGCATCTCAGTGCTAGAGGAGTCACTACAGAAAACCTGGTTCAGTGGTCTAAGACACTGTATCTCAGTGTTAGAGTCACTACACACAACCTGGTCCAGTGGTCTAAGACACTGTATCTCAGTGCTAGAGGAGTCACTACAGACAACCTGGTTCAGTGGTCTAAGACACTTCACCTCAGTGTTAGAGGCATAACTACAGACAACCTGGTTCAGTGGTCTAAGACACTGCATCTCAGTGCTAGAGGCATCACTACAGACAACCCGGTTCAGTGGTCTAAGACACTGCATCTCAGTGCTAGAGGAGTCACTACAGACAACCTGGTTCAGTGGTCTAAGACACTGCATCTCAGTGTTAGAGTAGTCACTACAGACAACCTGGTTCAGTGATCTAAGACACTGTATCTCAGTACTAGAGGCGTCACTACAGACAACCTGGTTCAGTGGTCTAAGACACTGTATCTCAGTGCTAGAGGAGTCACTACAGACAACCTGGTTCAGTGATCTAAGACACTGTTTCTCAGTACTAGAAGAGTCTCTACAGACAACCTGGTTCAGTGGTCTAAGACACTGCATCTCAGTGCTAGATGAGTCACTACAGACAACCTGTTTCAGTGGTCTAAGACGCTGCAGGCTAGTGGAATCACTACAGACAACCTGTTTTAGTGGTCTAAGACACTGTATCTCAGTGCTAGAGGAGTCACTACAGACAACCTGTTTCAGTGGTCTAAGACACTGCAGGCTAGAGGCATCACTACAGACAACCTGGTTCAGTGGTCTAAGACACTGTATCTCAGTGTTAGAGGAGTCACTACAGACAACCTGGTTCAGTGGTCTAAGACACTGCATCTCAGTGTTAGAGGAGTCACTTCAGACAACCTGGTTCAGTGGTCTAAGACACTTCATCTCAGTGTTAGAGGAGTCACTACAGACAACCTGGTTCAGTGGTCTAAGACACTTCATCTCAGTACTAGAGGAGTCACTACAGACAACCTGGTTCAGTGATCTAAGACACTGCATCTCAGTGCTAGATGAGTCACTACAGACAACCCGGTTCAGTGGTCTAAGACACTGCATCTCAGTGCTAGAGGAGTCACTACAGACAACCTGGTTCAGTGGTCTAAGACACAGCATCTCAGTGCTAGAGGCATCACTACAGACAACCTGGTTCAGTGGTCTAAGACACTGCAGGCTAGAGGAATCACTACAGACAACCTGGTTCAGTGGTCTAAGACACTGCATCTCAGTGCTAGAGGAGTCACTACAGACAACCTGTTTCAGTGGTCTAAGACACTGCAGGCTAGAGGCATCACTAGAGACAACCTGGTTCAGTGGTCTAAGACACTGCATCTCAGTGCTAGAGGAGTCACTACAGACAACCTGTTTCAGTGATCTAAGACACTGTATCTCAGTACTAGAGGAGTCACTACAGACAACCTGTTTCAGTGGTCTAAGACACTGCAGGCTAGAGGCATCACTACAGACAACCTGGTTCAGTGGTCTAAGACACTGCATCTCAGTGCTAGAGGAGTCACTACAGACAACCTGGTTCAGTGATCTAAGACACTGTATCTCAGTGTTAGAGTCACTACACACAACCTGGTCCAGTGGACTAAGACACTGTATCTCAGTGCTAGAGGAGTCACTACAGACAACCTGTATCAGTGATCTAAGACACTGCAGGCTAGAGGCATCACTACAGACAACCTGGTTCAGTGGTCTAAGACACAGCATCTCAGTGCTAGAGGAGTCACTACAGACAACCTGGTTCAGTGATCTAAGACACTGTATCTCAGTGTTAGAGTCACTACACACAACCTGGTCCAGTGGACTAAGACACTGTATCTCAGTGCTAGAGGAGTCACTACAGACAACCTGGTTCAGTGATCTAAGACACTGCAGGCTAGAGGCATCACTACAGACAACCTGGTTCAGTGGTCTAAGACACTGCATCTCAATGCTAGAGGAGACACTACAGACAACCTGGTTCAGTGGTCTAAGACACAGCATCTCAGTGCTAGAGGCGTCACTACAGACAACCTGGTTCAGTGGACTAAGACACTGTATCTCAGTGCTAGATGAGTCACTACAGACAACCTGGTTCAGTGGTCTAAGACACAGCATCTCAGTGCTAGAGGCATCACTACAGACAACATGGTTCAGTGGTCTAAGACACTGCAGGCTAGAGGCATCACTACAGACAACCTGGTTCAGTGGTCTAAGACACTGCATCTCAGTACTAGAGGAGTCACTACAGACAACCCGGTTCAGTGATCTAAGACACTGCATCTCAGTGCTAGAGGAGTCACTACAAACAACCTGGTTCAGTGATCTAAGACACTGCATCTCAGTGCTAGAGGAGTCACTACAGACAACCCGGTTCAGTGGTCTAAGACACTGCATCTCAGTGCTAGAGGCATCACTACAGACAAACTGGTTCAGTGGTCTATGACACTGCAGGCTAGAGGAATCACTACAGACAACCTGGTTCAGTGGTCTAAGACACTGCATCTCAGTGTTAGAGGAGACACTACAGACAACCTGGTTCAGTGGTCTAAGACACTTCAGGCTATAGGCATAACTACAGACAACCTGGTTTAGTGGTCTAAGACACTGCATCTCAGTGCTAGAGGAGTCACTACAAACAACCTGGTTCAGTGTTCTAAGACACTGAATCTCAGTGCTAGAGGAGTCAGTACAGACAACCTGGTTCAGTGGTCTAAGACACTGCATCTCAGTGTTAGAGGAGTCACTACAGACAACCTGGTTCAGTGGTCTAAGACACTGCATCTCAGTGTTAGAGGAGTCACTACAGACAACCTGGTTCAGTGGTCTAAGACACTGCATCTCAGTGTTAGAGGAGTCACTACAGACATCCTGGTTCAGTGGTCTAAGACACTTCATCTCAGTACTAGAGGAGTCACTACAGCCAACCTGGTTCAGTGATCTAAGACACTGCATCTCAGTGCTAGATGAGTCACTACAGACAACCTGTTTCAGTGGTCTAAGACACTGCAGGCTAGAGGCATCACTACAGACAACCTGGTTCAGTGGTCTAAGACACTGCATCTCAGTGCTAGAGGAGTCACTACAGACAACCTGGTTCAGTGATCTAAGACACTGTATCTCAGTACTAGAGGCGTCACTACAGACAACCTGGTTCAGTGGACTAAGACACTGTATCTCAGTGCTAGAGGAGTCACTACAGACAACCTGGTTCAGTGGTCTAAGACACAGCATCTCAGTGCTAGAGGCATCACTACAGACAACCTGGTTCAGTGGTCTAAGACACTGCAGGCTAGAGGCATCACTACAGACAACCTGGTTCAGTGGTCTAAGACACTGCATCTCAGTACTAGAGGAGTCACTACAGACAACCCGGTTCAGTGATCTAAGACACTGCATCTCAGTGCTAGAGGAGTCACTACAGACAACCTGGTTCAGTGGTCTAAGACACTGCATCTCAGTGTTAGAGGAGTCACTACAGACAACCTGGTTCAGTGGTCTAAGACACTGCATCTCAGTGCTAGAGGAGTCACTACAGACAACCCGTTTCAGCGGTCTAAGAGACTGCATCTCAGTGCTAGAGGAGTCACTACAGACAACCTGGTTCAGTGGTCTAAGACACTTCACCTCATTGTTAGAGGCATAACTATAGACAACCTGGTTCAGTGGTCTAAGACACTGCATCTCAGTGCTAGAGGCATCACTACAGACAACCCGGTTCAGTGGTCTAAGACACTGCATCTCAGTGCTAGAGGAGTCACTACAGACAACCTGGTTCAGTGGTCTAAGACACTGCATCTCAGTGTTAGAGGAGTCACTACAGACAACCTGGTTCAGTGGTCTAAGACACTGCATCTCAGTGTTAGAGGAGTCACTACAGACAACCTGGTTCAGAGGTCTAAGACACTGCATCTCAGTGTTAGAGGAGTCACTACAGACATCCTGGTTCAGTGGTCTAAGACACTTCATCTCAGTACTAGAGGAGTCACTACAGACAACCTGGTTCAGTGATCTAAGACACTGCATCTCAGTGCTAGATGAGTCACTACAGACAACCTGTTTCAGTGGTCTAAGACACTACAGGCTAGAGGCATCACTACAGACAACCTGGTTCAGTGGTCTAAGACACTGCATCTCAGTGCTAGAGGAGTCACTACAGACAACCTGGTTCAGTGATCTAAGACACTGTATCTCAGTACTAGAGGCGTCACTAAAGACAACCTGGTTCAGTGGACTAAGACACTGTATCTCAGTGCTAGAGGAGTCACTACAGACAACCTGGTTCAGTGGTCTAAGACACTGTATCTCAGTGCTAGAGGAGTCACTACAGACAACCTGGTTCAGTGGTCTAAGACACAGCATCTCAGTGCTAGAGGCATCACTACAGACAACCTGGTTCAGTGGTCTAAGACACTGCAGGCTAGAGGCATCACTACAGACAACCTGGTTCAGTGGTCTAAGACACTGCATCTCAGTACTAGAGGAGTCACTACAGACAACCCGGTTCAGTGATCTAAGACACTGCATCTCAGTGCTAGAGGAGTCACTACAGACAAACTGGTTCAGTGGTCTAAGACACTGCATCTCAGTGTTAGAGGAGTCACTACAGACAACCTGGTTCAGTGGTCTAAGACACTGCATCTCAGTGCTAGAGGAGTCACTACAGACAACCCGTTTCAGCGGTCTAAGAGACTGCATCTCAGTGCTAGAGGAGTCACTACAGACAACCTGGTTCAGTGGTCTAAGACACTTCAACTCAGTGTTAGAGGCATAACTATAGACAACCTGGTTCAGTGGTCTAAGACACTGCATCTCAGTGCTAGAGGCATCACTACAGACAACCTGGTTCAGTGGTCTAAGACACTGCAGGCTAGTGGAATCACTACAGACAACCTGTTTTAGTGGTCTAAGACACTGTATCTCAGTGCTAGAGGAGTCACTACAGACAACCTGTTTCAGTGGTCTAAGACACTGCAGGCTAGAGGCATCACTACAGACAACCTGGTTCAGTGGTCTAAGACACTGCATCTCAGTGTTAGAGGAGACACTACAGACAACCTGGTTCAGTGGTCTAAGACACTTCAGGCTAGAGGCATAACTACAGACAACCTGGTTTAGTGGTCTAAGACACTGTATCTCAGTGCTAGAGGAGTCACTACAGACAACCTGTTTCAGTGGTCTAAGACACTGCAGGCTAGAGGCATCACTACAGACAACCTGGTTCAGTGGTCTAAGACACTGCATCTCAGTGTTAGAGGAGACACTACAGACAACCTGGTTCAGTGGTCTAAGACACTTCAGGCTAGAGGCATAACTACAGACAACCTGGTTTAGTGGTCTAAGACACTGCATCTCAGTGCTAGAGGAGTCACTACAAACAACCTGGTTCAGTGTTCTAAGACACTGAATCTCAGTGCTAGAGGAGTCAGTACAGACAACCTGGTTCAGTGGTCTAAGACACTGCATCTCAGTGTTAGAGGAGTCACTACAGACAACCTGGTTCAGTGGTCTAAGACACTGCATCTCAGTGTTAGAGGAGTCACTACAGACAACCTGGTTCAGTGGTCTAAGACACTGCATCTCAGTGTTAGAGGAGTCACTACAGACATCCTGGTTCAGTGGTCTAAGACACTTCATCTCAGTACTAGAGGAGTCACTACAGCCAACCTGGTTCAGTGATCTAAGACACTGCATCTCAGTGCTAGATGAGTCACTACAGACAACCTGTTTCAGTGGTCTAAGACACTGCAGGCTAGAGGCATCACTACAGACAACCTGGTTCAGTGGTCTAAGACACTGCATCTCAGTGCTAGAGGAGTCACTACAGACAACCTGGTTCAGTGATCTAAGACACTGTATCTCAGTACTAGAGGCGTCACTACAGACAACCTGGTTCAGTGGACTAAGACACTGTATCTCAGTGCTAGAGGAGTCACTACAGACAACCTGGTTCAGTGGTCTAAGACACAGCATCTCAGTGCTAGAGGCATCACTACAGACAACCTGGTTCAGTGGTCTAAGACACTGCAGGCTAGAGGCATCACTACAGACAACCTGGTTCAGTGGTCTAAGACACTGCATCTCAGTACTAGAGGAGTCACTACAGACAACCCGGTTCAGTGATCTAAGACACTGCATCTCAGTGCTAGAGGAGTCACTACAGACAACCTGGTTCAGTGGTCTAAGACACTGCATCTCAGTGTTAGAGGAGTCACTACAGACAACCTGGTTCAGTGGTCTAAGACACTGCATCTCAGTGCTAGAGGAGTCACTACAGACAACCCGTTTCAGCGGTCTAAGAGACTGCATCTCAGTGCTAGAGGAGTCACTACAGACAACCTGGTTCAGTGGTCTAAGACACTTCACCTCAGTGTTAGATGCATAACTATAGACAACCTGGTTCAGTGGTCTAAGACACTGCATCTCAGTGCTAGAGGCATCACTACAGACAACCCGGTTCAGTGGTCTAAGACACTGCATCTCAGTGCTAGAGGAGTCACTACAGACAACCTGGTTCAGTGGTCTAAGACACTGCATCTCAGTCATAGAGGAGTCACTACAGACAACCTGGTTCAGTGGTCTAAGACACTGCATCTCAGTGTTAGAGGAGTCACTACAGACAACCTGGTTCAGAGGTCTAAGACACTGCATCTCAGTGTTAGAGGAGTCACTACAGACATCCTGGTTCAGTGGTCTAAGACACTTCATCTCAGTACTAGAGGAGTCACTACAGACAACCTGGTTCAGTGATCTAAGACACTGCATCTCAGTGCTAGATGAGTCACTACAGACAACCTGTTTCAGTGGTCTAAGACACTGCAGGCTAGAGGCATCACTACAGACAACCTGGTTCAGTGGTCTAAGACACTGCATCTCAGTGCTAGAGGAGTCACTACAGACAACCTGGTTCAGTGATCTAAGACACTGTATCTCAGTACTAGAGGCGTCACTAAAGACAACCTGGTTCAGTGGACTAAGACACTGTATCTCAGTGCTAGAGGAGTCACTACAGACAACCTGGTTCAGTGGTCTAAGACACTGTATCTCAGTGCTAGAGGAGTCACTACAGACAACCTGGTTCAGTGGTCTAAGACACAGCATCTCAGTGCTAGAGGCATCACTACAGACAACCTGGTTCAGTGGTCTAAGACACTGCAGGCTAGAGGCATCACTACAGACAACCTGGTTCAGTGGTCTAAGACACTGCATCTCAGTACTAGAGGAGTCACTACAGACAACCCGGTTCAGTGATCTAAGACACTGCATCTCAGTGCTAGAGGAGTCACTACAGACAACCTGGTTCAGTGGTCTAAGACACTGCATCTCAGTGTTAGAGGAGTCACTACAGACAACCTGGTTCAGTGGTCTAAGACACTGCATCTCAGTGCTAGAGGAGTCACTACAGACAACCCGTTTCAGCGGTCTAAGAGACTGCATCTCAGTGCTAGAGGAGTCACTACAGACAACCTGGTTCAGTGGTCTAAGACACTTCACCTCAGTGTTAGAGGCATAACTATAGACAACCTGGTTCAGTGGTCTAAGACACTGCATCTCAGTGCTAGAGGCATCACTACAGACAACCCGGTTCAGTGGTCTAAGACACTGCATCTCAGTGCTAGAGGAGTCACTACAGACAACCTGGTTCAGTGGTCTAAGACACTGCATCTCAGTGTTAGAGTAGTCACTACAGACAACCTGGTTCAGTCATCAAAGACACTGTTTCTCAGTACTAGAAGAGTCTCTACAGACAACCTGGTTAAGTGGTCTAAGACACTGCATCTCAGTGCTAGAGGCATCACTACAGACAACCCGGTTCAGTGATCTAATACACTGTATCTCAGTACCAGAGGCGTCACTACAGACAACCTGGTTCAGTGGTCTAAGACACTGTATCTCAGTGCTAGAGGAGTCACTACAGACAACCTGGTTCAGTCATCAAAGACACTGTTTCTCAGTACTAGAAGAGTCTCTACAGACAACCTGGTTAAGTGGTCTAAGACACTGCATCTCAGTGCTAGAGGAGTCACTACAGACAACCTGGTTCAGTGATCTAAGACACTGCATCTCAGTGCTAGATGAGTCACTACAGACAACCCGGTTCAGTGGTCTAAGACACTGCATCTCAGTGCTAGAGGAGTCACTACAGACAACCTGGTTCAGTGGTCTAAGACACAGCATCTCAGTGCTAGAGGCATCACTACAGACAACCTGGTTCAGTGGTCTAAGACACTGCAGGCTAGTGGAATCACTACAGACAACCTGTTTTAGTGGTCTAAGACACTGTATCTCAGTGCTAGAGGAGTCACTACAGACAACCTGTTTCAGTGGTCTAAGACACTGCAGGCTAGAGGCATCACTACAGACAACCTGGTTCAGTGGTCTAAGACACTGCATCTCAGTGCTAGAGGAGTCAGTACAGACAACCTGGTTCAGTGATCTAAGACACTGTATCTCAGTACTAGAGGCGTCACTACAGACAACCTGGTTCAGTGGACTAAGACACTGTATCTCAGTGCTAGAGGAGTCACTACAGACAACCTGGTTCAGTGGTCTAAGACACAGCATCTCAGTGCTAGAGGCATCACTACAGACAACCTGGTTCAGTGGTCTAAGACACTGCAGGCTAGAGGCATCACTACAGACAACCTGGTTCAGTGGTCTAAGACACTGCATCTCAGTGCTAGAGGAGTCACTACAGACAACCCGGTTCAGTGGTCTAAGACACTGCATCTCAGTGCTAGAGGAGTCACTACAGACAACCCGTTTCAGCAGTCTAAGAGACTGCATCTCAGTGCTAGAGGAGTCACTACAGACAACCCGGTTCAGTGGTCTAAGACACTTCACCTCAGTGTTAGAGGAGTCACTACAGACAACCCGGTTCAGTGGTCTAAGACACTGCATCTCAGTGCTAGAGGCATCACTACAGACAACCCGGTTCAGTGGTCTAAGACACTGCATCTCAGTGCTAGAGGAGTCACTACAGACAACCTGGTTCAGTGGTCTAAGACACTGCATCTCAGTGCTAGAGGAGTCACTACAGACAACCTGGTTCAGTGGTCTAAGACACTGCATCTCAGTGCTAGAGGCATCACTACAGACAACCCGGTTCAGTGGTCTAAGACACTGCATCTCAGTGCTAGAGGAGTCACTACAGACAACCTGGTTCAGTGGTCTAAGACACTGCATCTCAGTGTTAGAGGAGTCACTACAGACAACCTGGTTCAGTGGTCTAAGACACTGCATCTCAGTGTTAGAGGAGTCACTACAGACAACCTGGTTCATTGGTCTAAGACACTGCATCTCAGTGTTAGAGGAGTCACTACAGACATCCTGGTTCAGTGGTCTAAGACACTTCATCTCAGTACTAGAGGAGTCACTACAGACAACCTGGTTCAGTGATCTAAGACACTGCATCTCAGTGCTAGATGAGTCACTACAGACAACCTGTTTCAGTGGTCTAAGACACTGCAGGCTAGAGGCATCACTACAGACAACCTGGTTCAGTGGTCTAAGACACTGCATCTCAGTGCTAGAGGAGTCACTACAGACAACCTGGTTCAGTGATCTAAGACACTGTATCTCAGTACTAGAGGCGTCACTACAGACAACCTGGTTCAGTGGACTAAGACACTGTATCTCAGTGCTAGAGGAGTCACTACAGACAACCTGGTTCAGTGGTCTAAGACACAGCATCTCAGTGCTAGAGGCATCACTACAGACATCCTGGTTCAGTGGTCTAAGACACTGCAGGCTAGAGGCATCACTACAGACAACCTGGTTCAGTGGTCTAAGACACTGCATCTCAGTGCTAGAGGCATCACTACAGACAACCCGGTTCAGTGGTCTAAGACACTGCATCTCAGTGCTAGAGGAGTCACTACAGACAACCCGGTTCAGTGATCTAAGACACTGCATCTCAGTGCTAGAGGAGTCACTACAGACAACCTGGTTCAGTGGTCTAAGACACTGCATCTCAGTGTTAGAGGAGTCACTACAGACAACCTGGTTCAGTGGTCTAAGACACTGCATCTCAGTGCTAGAGGAGTCACTACAGACAACCCGTTTCAGCGGTCTAAGAGACTGCATCTCAGTGCTAGAGGAGTCACTACAGACAACCTGGTTCAGTGGTCTAAGACACTTCACCTCAGTGTTAGAGGTATAACTATAGACAACCTGGTTCAGTGGTCTAAGACACTGCATCTCAGTGCTAGAGGCATCACTACAGACAACCCGGTTCAGTGGTCTAAGACACTGCATCTCAGTGCTAGAGGAGTCACTACAGACAACCTGGTTCAGTGGTCTAAGACACTGCATCTCAGTGTTAGAGGAGTCACTACAGACAACCTGGTTCAGTGGTCTAAGACACTGCATCTCAGTGTTAGAGGAGTCAATACAGACAACCTGGTTCAGTGGTCTAAGACACTGCATCTCAGTACTAGAGGAGTCACTACAGACAACCTGGTTCAGTGATCTAAGACACTGCATCTCAGTGCTAGATGAGTCACTACAGACAACCTGTTTCAGTGGTCTAAGACACTGCAGGCTATAGGCATCACTACAGACAACCTGGTTCAGTGGTCTAAGACACTGCATCTCAGTGCTAGAGGAGTCACTACAGACAACCTGGTTCAGTGATCTAAGACACTGTATCTCAGTACTAGAGGCGTCACTAAAGACAACCTGGTTCAGTGGACTAAGACACTGTATCTCAGTGCTAGAGGAGTCACTACAGACAACCTGGTTCAGTGGTCTAAGACACAGCATCTCAGTGCTAGAGGCATCACTACAGACAACCTGGTTCAGTGGTCTAAGACACTGCAGGCTAGAGGCATCACTACAGACAACCTGGTTCAGTGGTCTAAGACACTGCATCTCAGTACTAGAGGAGTCACTACAGACAACCCGGTTCAGTTATCTAAGACACTGCATCTCAGTGCTAGAGGAGTCACTACAGACAACATGGTTCAGTGGTCTAAGACACTGCATCTCAGTGTTAGAGGAGTCACTACAGACAACCTGTTTCAGTGGTCTAAGACACTGCAGGCTAGAGGCATCACTACAGACAACCTGGTTCAGTGGTCTAAGACACTGCATCTCAGTGCTAGAGGAGTCACTACAGACAACCTGGTTCAGTGATCTAAGACACTGTATCTCAGTACTAGAGGCGTCACTAAAGACAACCTGGTTCAGTGGACTAAGACACTGTATCTCAGTGCTAGAGGAGTCACTACAGACAACCTGGTTCAGTGGTCTAAGACACTGTATCTCAGTGCTAGAGGAGTCACTACAGACAACCTGGTTCAGTGGTCTAAGACACAGCATCTCAGTGCTAGAGGCATCACTACAGACAACCTGGTTCAGTGGTCTAAGACACTGCAGGCTAGAGGCATCACTACAGACAACCTGGTTCAGTGGTCTAAGACACTGCATCTCAGTACTAGAGGAGTCACTACAGACAACCCGGTTCAGTGATCTAAGACACTGCATCTCAGTGCTAGAGGAGTCACTACAGACAACCTGGTTCAGTGGTCTAAGACACTGCATCTCAGTGTTAGAGGAGTCACTACAGACAACCTGGTTCAGTGGTCTAAGACACTGCATCTCAGTGCTAGAGGAGTCACTACAGACAACCCGTTTCAGCGGTCTAAGAGACTGCATCTCAGTGCTAGAGGAGTCACTACAGACAACCTGGTTCAGTGGTCTAAGACACTTCACCTCAGTGTTAGAGGCATAACTATAGACAACCTGGTTCAGTGGTCTAAGACACTGCATCTCAGTGCTAGAGGCATCACTACAGACAACCCGGTTCAGTGGTCTAAGACACTGCATCTCAGTGCTAGAGGAGTCACTACAGACAACCTGGTTCAGTGGTCTAAGACACTGCATCTCAGTGTTAGAGTAGTCACTACAGACAACCTGGTTCAGTCATCAAAGACACTGTTTCTCAGTACTAGAAGAGTCTCTACAGACAACCTGGTTAAGTGGTCTAAGACACTGCATCTCAGTGCTAGAGGCATCACTACAGACAACCCGGTTCAGTGATCTAATACACTGTATCTCAGTACCAGAGGCGTCACTACAGACAACCTGGTTCAGTGGTCTAAGACACTGTATCTCAGTGCTAGAGGAGTCACTACAGACAACCTGGTTCAGTCATCAAAGACACTGTTTCTCAGTACTAGAAGAGTCTCTACAGACAACCTGGTTAAGTGGTCTAAGACACTGCATCTCAGTGCTAGAGGAGTCACTACAGACAACCTGGTTCAGTGATCTAAGACACTGCATCTCAGTGCTAGATGAGTCACTACAGACAACCCGGTTCAGTGGTCTAAGACACTGCATCTCAGTGCTAGAGGAGTCACTACAGACAACCTGGTTCAGTGGTCTAAGACACAGCATCTCAGTGCTAGAGGCATCACTACAGACAACCTGGTTCAGTGGTCTAAGACACTGCAGGCTAGTGGAATCACTACAGACAACCTGTTTTAGTGGTCTAAGACACTGTATCTCAGTGCTAGAGGAGTCACTACAGACAACCTGTTTCAGTGGTCTAAGACACTGCAGGCTAGAGGCATCACTACAGACAACCTGGTTCAGTGGTCTAAGACACTGCATCTCAGTGCTAGAGGAGTCAGTACAGACAACCTGGTTCAGTGATCTAAGACACTGTATCTCAGTACTAGAGGCGTCACTACAGACAACCTGGTTCAGTGGACTAAGACACTGTATCTCAGTGCTAGAGGAGTCACTACAGACAACCTGGTTCAGTGGTCTAAGACACAGCATCTCAGTGCTAGAGGCATCACTACAGACAACCTGGTTCAGTGGTCTAAGACACTGCAGGCTAGAGGCATCACTACAGACAACCTGGTTCAGTGGTCTAAGACACTGCATCTCAGTGCTAGAGGAGTCACTACAGACAACCCGGTTCAGTGGTCTAAGACACTGCATCTCAGTGCTAGAGGAGTCACTACAGACAACCCGTTTCAGCAGTCTAAGAGACTGCATCTCAGTGCTAGAGGAGTCACTACAGACAACCCGGTTCAGTGGTCTAAGACACTTCACCTCAGTGTTAGAGGAGTCACTACAGACAACCCGGTTCAGTGGTCTAAGACACTGCATCTCAGTGCTAGAGGCATCACTACAGACAACCCGGTTCAGTGGTCTAAGACACTGCATCTCAGTGCTAGAGGAGTCACTACAGACAACCTGGTTCAGTGGTCTAAGACACTGCATCTCAGTGCTAGAGGAGTCACTACAGACAACCTGGTTCAGTGGTCTAAGACACTGCATCTCAGTGCTAGAGGCATCACTACAGACAACCCGGTTCAGTGGTCTAAGACACTGCATCTCAGTGCTAGAGGAGTCACTACAGACAACCTGGTTCAGTGGTCTAAGACACTGCATCTCAGTGTTAGAGGAGTCACTACAGACAACCTGGTTCAGTGGTCTAAGACACTGCATCTCAGTGTTAGAGGAGTCACTACAGACAACCTGGTTCATTGGTCTAAGACACTGCATCTCAGTGTTAGAGGAGTCACTACAGACATCCTGGTTCAGTGGTCTAAGACACTTCATCTCAGTACTAGAGGAGTCACTACAGACAACCTGGTTCAGTGATCTAAGACACTGCATCTCAGTGCTAGATGAGTCACTACAGACAACCTGTTTCAGTGGTCTAAGACACTGCAGGCTAGAGGCATCACTACAGACAACCTGGTTCAGTGGTCTAAGACACTGCATCTCAGTGCTAGAGGAGTCACTACAGACAACCTGGTTCAGTGATCTAAGACACTGTATCTCAGTACTAGAGGCGTCACTACAGACAACCTGGTTCAGTGGACTAAGACACTGTATCTCAGTGCTAGAGGAGTCACTACAGACAACCTGGTTCAGTGGTCTAAGACACAGCATCTCAGTGCTAGAGGCATCACTACAGACATCCTGGTTCAGTGGTCTAAGACACTGCAGGCTAGAGGCATCACTACAGACAACCTGGTTCAGTGGTCTAAGACACTGCATCTCAGTGCTAGAGGCATCACTACAGACAACCCGGTTCAGTGGTCTAAGACACTGCATCTCAGTGCTAGAGGAGTCACTACAGACAACCCGGTTCAGTGATCTAAGACACTGCATCTCAGTGCTAGAGGAGTCACTACAGACAACCTGGTTCAGTGGTCTAAGACACTGCATCTCAGTGTTAGAGGAGTCACTACAGACAACCTGGTTCAGTGGTCTAAGACACTGCATCTCAGTGCTAGAGGAGTCACTACAGACAACCCGTTTCAGCGGTCTAAGAGACTGCATCTCAGTGCTAGAGGAGTCACTACAGACAACCTGGTTCAGTGGTCTAAGACACTTCACCTCAGTGTTAGAGGTATAACTATAGACAACCTGGTTCAGTGGTCTAAGACACTGCATCTCAGTGCTAGAGGCATCACTACAGACAACCCGGTTCAGTGGTCTAAGACACTGCATCTCAGTGCTAGAGGAGTCACTACAGACAACCTGGTTCAGTGGTCTAAGACACTGCATCTCAGTGTTAGAGGAGTCACTACAGACAACCTGGTTCAGTGGTCTAAGACACTGCATCTCAGTGTTAGAGGAGTCAATACAGACAACCTGGTTCAGTGGTCTAAGACACTGCATCTCAGTACTAGAGGAGTCACTACAGACAACCTGGTTCAGTGATCTAAGACACTGCATCTCAGTGCTAGATGAGTCACTACAGACAACCTGTTTCAGTGGTCTAAGACACTGCAGGCTATAGGCATCACTACAGACAACCTGGTTCAGTGGTCTAAGACACTGCATCTCAGTGCTAGAGGAGTCACTACAGACAACCTGGTTCAGTGATCTAAGACACTGTATCTCAGTACTAGAGGCGTCACTAAAGACAACCTGGTTCAGTGGACTAAGACACTGTATCTCAGTGCTAGAGGAGTCACTACAGACAACCTGGTTCAGTGGTCTAAGACACAGCATCTCAGTGCTAGAGGCATCACTACAGACAACCTGGTTCAGTGGTCTAAGACACTGCAGGCTAGAGGCATCACTACAGACAACCTGGTTCAGTGGTCTAAGACACTGCATCTCAGTACTAGAGGAGTCACTACAGACAACCCGGTTCAGTTATCTAAGACACTGCATCTCAGTGCTAGAGGAGTCACTACAGACAACATGGTTCAGTGGTCTAAGACACTGCATCTCAGTGTTAGAGGAGTCACTACAGACAACCTGGTTCAGTGGTCTAAGACACTGCATCTCAGTGCTAGAGGAGTCACTACAGACAACCCGTTTCAGCGGTCTAAGAGACTGCATCTCAGTGCTAGAGGAGTCACTACAGACAACCTGGTTCAGTGGTCTAAGACACTTCACCTCAGTGTTAGAGGCATAACTATAGACAACCTGGTTCAGTGGTCTAAGACACTGCATCTCAGTGCTAGAGGCATCACTACAGACAACCCGGTTCAGTGGTCTAAGACACTGCATCTCAGTGCTAGAGGAGTCACTACAGACAACCTGGTTCAGTAGTCTAAGACACTGCATCTCAGTGTTAGAGTAGTCACTACAGACAACCTGGTTCAGTGATCTAAGACACTGTATCTCAGTACTAGAGGCGTCACTACAGACAACCTGGTTCAGTGGTCTAAGACACTGTATCTCAGTGCTAGAGGAGTCACTACAGACAACCTGGTTCAGTCATCAAAGACACTGTTTCTCAGTACTAGAAGAGTCTCTACAGACAACCTGGTTCAGTGGTCTAAGACACTGCATCTCAGTGCTAGAGGAGTCACTACAGACAACCTGGTTCAGTGATCTAAGACACTGCATCTCAGTGCTAGATGAGTCACTACAGACAACCCGGTTCAGTAGTCTAAGACACTGCATCTCAGTGCTAGAGGAGTCACTACAGACAACCTGGTTCAGTGGTCTAAGACACAGCATCTCAGTGCTAGAGGCATCACTACAGACAACCTGGTTCAGTGGTCTAAGACACTGCAGGCTAGTGGAATCACTACAGACAACCTGTTTTAGTGGTCTAAGACACTGTATCTCAGTGCTAGAGGAGTCACTACAGACAACCTGTTTCAGTGGTCTAAGACACTGCAGGCTAGAGGCATCACTACAGACAACCTGGTTCAGTGGTCTAAGACACTGCATCTCAGTGCTAGAGGAGTCACTACAGACAACCTGGTTCAGTGATCTAAGACACTGTATCTCAGTACTAGAGGCGTCACTACAGACAACCTGGTTCAGTGGACTAAGACACTGTATCTAAGTGCTAGAGGAGTCACTACAGACAACCTGGTTCAGTGGTCTAAGACACAGCATCTCAATGCTAGAGGCATCACTACAGACAACCTGGTTCATTGGTCTAAGACACTGCAGGCTAGAGGCATCACTACAGACAACCTGGTTCAGTGGTCTAAGACACTGCATCTCAGTACTAGAGGAGTCACTACAGACAACCCGGTTCAGTGATCTAAGACTCTGCATCTCAGTGCTAGAGGAGTCACTACAGACAACCTGGTTCAGTGGTCTAAGACACTGCATCTCAGTGCTAGAGGATTCACTACAGACAACCCGGTTCAGTGGTCTAAGACACTGCATCTCAGTGCTAGAGGAGTCACTACAGACAACCCGTTTCAGCGGTCTAAGAGACTGCATCTCAGTGCTAGAGGAGTCACTACAGACAACCCGGTTCAGTGGTCTAAGACACTTCACCTCAGTGTTAGAGGAGTCACTACAGACAACCCGGTTCAGTGGTCTAAGACACTGCATCTCAGTGCTAGAGGCATCACTACAGACAACCCGGTTCAGTGGTCTAAGACACTGCATCTCAGTGCTAGAGGAGTCACTACAGACAACCTGGTTCAGTGGTCTAAGACACTGCATCTCAGTGCTAGAGGAGTCACTACAGACAACCTGGTTCAGTGGTCTAAGACACTGCATCTCAGTGCTAGAGGCATCACTACAGACAACCCGGTTCAGTGGTCTAAGACACTGCATCTCAGTGCTAGAGGAGTCACTACAGACAACCCGTTTCAGCGGTCTAAGAGACTGCATCTCAGTGCTAGAGGAGTCACTACAGACAACCCGGTTCAGTGGTCTAAGACACTTCACCTCAGTGTTAGAGGAGTCACTACAGACAACCCGGTTCAGTGGTCTAAGACACTGCATCTCAGTGCTAGAGGCATCACTACAGACAACCCGGTTCAGTGGTCTAAGACACTGCATCTCAGTGCTAGAGGAGTCACTACAGACAACCTGGTTCAGTGGTCTAAGACACTGCATCTCAGTGCTAGAGGAGTCACTACAGACAACCTGGTTCAGTGGTCTAAGACACTGCATCTCAGTGCTAGAGGCATCACCACAGACAACCCGGTTCAGTGGTCTAAGACACTGCATCTCAGTGCTAGAGGAGTCACTACAGACAACCTGGTTCAGTGGTCTAAGACACTGCATCTCAGTGTTAGAGGAGTCACTACAGACAACCTGGTTCAGTGGTCTAAGACACTGCATCTCAGTGTTAGAGGAGTCACTACAGACAACCTGGTTCAGTGGTCTAAGACACTGCATCTCAGTGTTAGAGGAGTCACTACAGACATCCTGGTTCAGTGGTCTAAGACACTTCATCTCAGTACTAGAGGAGTCACTACAGACAACCTGGTTCAGTGATCTAAGACACTGCATCTCAGTGCTAGATGAGTCACTACAGACAACCTGTTTCAGTGGTCTAAGACACTGCAGGCTAGAGGCATCACTACAGACAACCTGGTTCAGTGGTCTAAGACACTGCATCTCAGTGCTAGAGGAGTCACTACAGACAACCTAGTTCAGTGATCTAAGACACTGTATCTCAGTACTAGAGGCGTCACTACAGACAACCTGGTTCAGTGGACCAAGACACTGTATCTCAGTGCTAGAGGAGTCACTACAGACAACCTGGTTCAGTGGTCTAAGACACAGCATCTCAGTGCTAGAGGCATCACTACAGACAACCTGGTTCAGTGGTCTAAGACACTGCAGGCTAGAGGCATCACTACAGACAACCTGGTTCAGTGGTCTAAGACACTGCATCTCAGTACTAGAGGAGTCACTACAGACAACCCGGTTCAGTGATCTAAGACACTGCATCTCAGTGCTAGAGGAGTCACTACAGACAACCTGGTTCAGTGGTCTAAGACACTGCATCTCAGTGTTAGAGGAGTCACTACAGACAACCTGGTTCAGTGGTCTAAGACACTGCATCTCAGTGCTAGAGGAGTCACTACAGACAACCCGTTTCAGCGGTCTAAGAGACTGCATCTCAGTGCTAGAGGAGTCACTACAGACAACCTGGTTCAGTGGTCTAAGACACTTCACCTCAGTGTTAGAGGCATAACTATAGACAACCTGGTTCAGTGGTCTAAGACACTTCATCTCAGTACTAGAGGAGTCACTACAGACAACCTGGTTCAGTGATCTAAGACACTGCATCTCAGTGCTAGAGGCATCACTACAGACAACCCGGTTCAGTGGTCTAAGACACTGCATCTCAGTGCTAGAGGAGTCACTACAGACAACCTGGTTCAGTGGTCTAAGACACTGCATCTCAGTGCTAGAGGAGTCACTACAGACAACCTGGTTCAGTGGTCTAAGACACTGCATCTCAGTGCTAGAGGCATCACCACAGACAACCCGGTTCAGTGGTCTAAGACACTGCATCTCAGTGCTAGAGGAGTCACTACAGACAACCTGGTTCAGTGGTCTAAGACACTGCATCTCAGTGTTAGAGGAGTCACTACAGACAACCTGGTTCAGTGGTCTAAGACACTGCATCTCAGTGTTAGAGGAGTCACTACAGACAACCTGGTTCAGTGGTCTAAGACACTGCATCTCAGTGTTAGAGGAGTCACTACAGACATCCTGGTTCAGTGGTCTAAGACACTTCATCTCAGTACTAGAGGAGTCACTACAGACAACCTGGTTCAGTGATCTAAGACACTGCATCTCAGTGCTAGATGAGTCACTACAGACAACCTGTTTCAGTGGTCTAAGACACTGCAGGCTAGAGGCATCACTACAGACAACCTGGTTCAGTGGTCTAAGACACTGCATCTCAGTGCTAGAGGAGTCACTACAGACAACCTAGTTCAGTGATCTAAGACACTGTATCTCAGTACTAGAGGCGTCACTACAGACAACCTGGTTCAGTGGACCAAGACACTGTATCTCAGTGCTAGAGGAGTCACTACAGACAACCTGGTTCAGTGGTCTAAGACACAGCATCTCAGTGCTAGAGGCATCACTACAGACAACCTGGTTCAGTGGTCTAAGACACTGCAGGCTAGAGGCATCACTACAGACAACCTGGTTCAGTGGTCTAAGACACTGCATCTCAGTACTAGAGGAGTCACTACAGACAACCCGGTTCAGTGATCTAAGACACTGCATCTCAGTGCTAGAGGAGTCACTACAGACAACCTGGTTCAGTGGTCTAAGACACTGCATCTCAGTGTTAGAGGAGTCACTACAGACAACCTGGTTCAGTGGTCTAAGACACTGCATCTCAGTGCTAGAGGAGTCACTACAGACAACCCGTTTCAGCGGTCTAAGAGACTGCATCTCAGTGCTAGAGGAGTCACTACAGACAACCTGGTTCAGTGGTCTAAGACACTTCACCTCAGTGTTAGAGGCATAACTATAGACAACCTGGTTCAGTGGTCTAAGACACTGCATCTCAGTGCTAGAGGCATCACTACAGACAACCCGGTTCAGTGGTCTAAGACACTGCATCTCAGTGCTAGAGGAGTCACTACAGACAACCTGGTTCAGTGGTCTAAGACACTGCATCTCAGTGTTAGAGTAGTCACTAAAGACAACCTGGTTCAGTGATCTAAGACACTGTATCTCAGTACTAGAGGCGTCACTACAGACAACCTGGTTCAGTGGTCTAAGACACTGTATCTCAGTGCTAGAGGAGTCACTACAGACAACCTGGTTCAGTGATCAAAGACACTGTTTCTCAGTACTAGAAGAGTCACTACAGACAACCTGGTTCAGTGATCTAAGACACTGCATCTCAGTGCTAGATGAGTCACTACAGACAACCTGGTTCAGTGGTCTAAGACACTGCAGGCTAGAGGCATCACTACAGACAACCTGGTTCAGTGGTCTAAGACACTGCATCTCAGTGCTAGAGGAGTCACTACAGACAACCTAGTTCAGTGATCTAAGACACTGTATCTCAGTACTAGAGGCGTCACTACAGACAACCTGGTTCAGTGGACCAAGACACTGTATCTCAGTGCTAGAGGAGTCACTACAGACAACCTGGTTCAGTGGTCTAAGACACAGCATCTCAGTGCTAGAGGCATCACTACAGACAACCTGGTTCAGTGGTCTAAGACACTGCAGGCTAGAGGCATCACTACAGACAACCTGGTTCAGTGGTCTAAGACACTGCATCTCAGTACTAGAGGAGTCACTACAGACAACCCGGTTCAGTGATCTAAGACACTGCATCTCAGTGCTAGAGGAGTCACTACAGACAACCTGGTTCAGTGGTCTAAGACACTGCATCTCAGTGTTAGAGGAGTCACTACAGACAACCTGGTTCAGTGGTCTAAGACACTGCATCTCAGTGCTAGAGGAGTCACTACAGACAACCCGTTTCAGCGGTCTAAGAGACTGCATCTCAGTGCTAGAGGAGTCACTACAGACAACCTGGTTCAGTGGTCTAAGACACTTCACCTCAGTGTTAGAGGCATAACTATAGACAACCTGGTTCAGTGGTCTAAGACACTGCATCTCAGTGCTAGAGGCATCACTACAGACAACCCGGTTCAGTGGTCTAAGACACTGCATCTCAGTGCTAGAGGAGTCACTACAGACAACCTGGTTCAGTGGTCTAAGACACTGCATCTCAGTGTTAGAGTAGTCACTAAAGACAACCTGGTTCAGTGATCTAAGACACTGTATCTCAGTACTAGAGGCGTCACTACAGACAACCTGGTTCAGTGGTCTAAGACACTGTATCTCAGTGCTAGAGGAGTCACTACAGACAACCTGGTTCAGTGATCAAAGACACTGTTTCTCAGTACTAGAAGAGTCTCTACAGACAACCTGGTTCAGTGGTCTAAGACACTGCATCTCAGTGCTAGAGGAGTCACTACAGACAACCTGGTTCAGTGATCTAAGACACTGCATCTCAGTGCTAGATGAGTCACTACAGACAACCCGGTTCAGTGGTCTAAGACACTGCATCTCAGTGCTAGAGGAGTCACTACAGACAACCTGGTTCAGTGGTCTAAGACACAGCATCTCAGTGCTAGAGGCATCACTACAGACAACCTGGTTCAGTGGTCTAAGACACTGCAGGCTAGTGGAATCACTACAGACAACCTGTTTTAGTGGTCTAAGACACTGTATCTCAGTGCTAGAGGAGTCACTACAGACAACCTGTTTCAGTGGTCTAAGACACTGCAGGCTAGAGGCATCACTACAGACAACCTGGTTCAGTGGTCTAAGACACTGCAACTCAGTGCTAGAGGAGTCACTACAGACAACCTGGTTCAGTGATCTAAGACACTGTATCTCAGTACTAGAGGCGTCACTACAGACAACCTGGTTCAGTGGACTAAGACACTGTATCTCAGTGCTAGAGGAGTCACTACAGACAACCTGGTTCAGTGGTCTAAGACACAGCATCTCAGTGCTAGAGGCATCACTACAGACAACCTGGTTCAGTGGTCTAAGACACTGCAGGCTAGAGGCATCACTACAGACAACCTGGTTCAGTGGTCTAAGACACTGCATCTCAGTACTAGAGGAGTCACTACAGACAACCCAGTTCAGTGATCTAAGACACTGCATCTCAGTGCTAGAGGAGTCACTACAGACAACCTGGTTCAGTGGTCTAAGACACTGCATCTCAGTGCTAGAGGAGTCACTACAGACAACCCGGTTCAGTGGTCTAAGACACTGCATCTCAGTGCTAGAGGAGTCACTACAGACAACCCGTTTCAGCGGTCTAAGAGACTGCATCTCAGTGCTAGAGGAGTCACTACAGACAACCTGGTTCAGTGGTCTGACACTTCACCTCAGTGTTAGAGGAGTCACTACAGACAACCCGGTTCAGTGGTCTAAGACACTGCATCTCAGTGCTAGAGGCATCACTACAGACAACCCGGTTCAGTGGTCTAAGACACTGCATCTCTGTGCTAGAGGAGTCACTACAGACAACCTGTTTCAGTGGTCTAAGACACTGCAGGCTAGAGGAATCACTACAGACAACCTGGTTCAGTGGTCTAAGACACTGCATCTCAGTGCTAGAGGAGTCACTACAGACAACCAGGTTGAAATTCAGACTGTATCACAACTGGCCGTGATTGGGAGTCCCATAGGGCAGTGCACATTTGGCCGTCATTGTAAATAAGAATTAGTTTTAATTAGATCAGATAGGTGTGTTGCCAAATAATGACATTAACATACTGTATATTGCTAAGAATGTGAGAGTAGGTTGATTCCCCTGACTTCAAAGCATTTTTCTGTCTAGACTAGACAGACAGCTATTTCTGATACTCTTATATTTCCTGATCAACTGGCTTGTTGTTGTGTCAGGAAACTAAATACCACTTGAATCAGATAGATAGATAGATAGATAGATAGATAGATAGATAGATAGGTACTTTATTGATCCCCCGGGGGGGGGAAATTTCATTGTCAAGCAGTGTCACGTTGTGGGTGTGGGAATGACCAAGGCGCAGCACAGGGATAGTAGTTCGACATTGTATCTTTATTATACTATGTAAGAAATTAAATACTATGTATAAAGTACAACGAAAATACGAACTACAGAACAACACAAAACACGAATAGACTAATGTCACGTTCAAAAAACACACCAATGAACGGACGCAAAAAAACCACTCTTACTTCAACCGTGACTGCGACATACATCGATAACAACCCACCCCAAGTGAGGGACAGACTCAACATATATTGGATCCCTAATTAGAGACAATGGGTAGCAGCTGCCTCTAATTAGAGATCCACCCAAAACCCACAAAGAAACAGAAAGGAACGACACTGTCAGACTCTGACCATAGCTACATTGTCAGGCTCTGGCCATAGAGAAGCAATAGGCTTCTCTATGTAGCTATGGTCAGAGTCTGACAGTGTCGTTATTTTCTGTTTCTTTGTGGGTTTTGGGTGGATCTCTAATTAGAGGCAGCTGCTACCCGTTGTCTCTAATTAGCGATCCAATATATGTTGAGTCTGTCCCTCACGCGGGTGTGGGTTGTTATCGGTATATGTTGTATATTTCGCATGTCACGGTGAGAAGAAAGTGTGCGTGTTTTTACGTCTGTTCATTCGTGTTTTGTTTTGTGAGCGTGACGTTTATAGGTTCGTGGTTTTGTGTTTTCAGTAGTTCGTCTTTTGGTCTGGTTATACATAGTATTATAAAATCTATACGTAGTAAAATAAAGATGTCTAACTACTATCCCTGCGCTGCGCCTTGGTCATTCCCACACCCACATCGTGACATACATAGAGAAGCCTGTTGCTTCTCTATGGCCAGAGCCTGACAAGCAGCTACAACAAAACACAGGGCAGGTGCAAAATGCCACAACGAAAGTAAACAAAAGACAGATACACGGTACATGATACATAGAGCGGCAGTATGAAAAAGTATAGAAATACAAGATATCTGGAGTGCAAAAAAATAAAAGCTATAAAAAAGACATTGCATAGTATGGGTGGTTGGCTGAATATGTACACTATACATTGGTGGATGTTGGATGGTTAACTATACTATACAGGTCGATGGCAGAGAAATACTTCAGTAGCTAAAAATGCGTATGATATGAGTGAGGGTAATAATAGTTTACTTAATAGACATACTGGGTAAATGAACAGGTAAGTGAATATTTTGCATGGTTAAATTAGCTGTACAGTTAAGTATACAGTTATATTTACAGATAAGTGAATACTTGCATGGTTACACGAACTGTACAGGTAAATGACAGGAAGAGATACTTTAATAGCTAAATGTGTGTATGATATAATTTGGGGTAATAATAGTAATTCCCTTAAAATACAGTCCTTAGTGCGCAGGGTTTAATTACAGACAACTGCACGTATTGCACATTCGATATACTAAAAGCAATGAGAAAAGGTGCAACTGGCAGGATACTAATATGCATTCCTGAGTGAATGCCTACGTAAGTTAAGTCCAATAATTACTTACAATATTGCATGTGATATGATATAACTGTACATGAGTATGTATATACAGACCTGTATGAATAAATAGGTCCTGAGTGGATGAGTGCTGACGGACCAGAGTTACTCACGGATGGATGCATAATTGTTAAACTAGGTCCTAGCACCCCAACAGTTCCAGATCTATGTTGCCGACGGCACGGCACCCCGGTGAGGCATTATATAGTCTAATAGCCGCCGGCAGGAAGGACCTCCTGTAGTGCTCTCTGGCACACCGTGGTGGGATCAGTCTGTGACTGAAAGTGCTCCTCTGCGTCATAACCATAGCGTGCAGAGGGTGGGTGACGTTGTTTGGCCAGCAGTTTGGCCAGGATCCGTCTCTCCGCCACCTCCTCTAGAGTGTCAAGGCTCATCCCCAGGACAGAGCTTGCCTTCCTGATCAGCTTATTTACCCGAGAAGCATCACCGGCTTTGATGTTTGCTCCCCAGCACACCACTGCAAAAAAGATGGCACTGGCCACCACAGACTGGTAGAAGGTATACAGTAGTTTACTGCACACGTTGAAGGACCTGAGCCTCCTCAGAAAGTAGAGTCGGCTCTGGCCCTTTTTGTACAGGGCCCCGGTGTTACCAGCCCATTCCAGCTTGTTGTCCATATGGACTCCCAGGAACTTGTATGACCCAACCATTTCCACATCCATCCCCTGTATAGGGACTGCAGTCAGTTGTGCCTTGGTTCTCCTGAAGTCCATCACCATCTCCTTTGTTTTGCTGATGTTGAGCTGAAGGTGGTTCTGCTCACACCACAACACAAAGTCACTGATTGTGCTCCTGTAATATACTGTACCTGGCCATTACAACAGATCAAAGATTTTTGACCAGATTCCTAGTTACCACATTTTCCCTTTTGTAGGGCAGAATACAGAAAGCCCTTAAATTGTTGGAAATAAGTACTTCAAATCAATGAGGAGAGAATAGTCAAATTAACTGATAACTGACACAGACATGGTGGCGTAACAAATATCTGAATGCTGTGAATTGAGTTGAACATGCACAATGTAGTCATTTATGTCAAAGTGTGTCAAATATGTAAGTTAAAAGTCTTGTGTGTGTCAGTATCCATAACCTTGCCAACAGACAAAAAGATCTGCGAATGGGTCAGTGGTTAGGCGACATCCTGACAACTGATACACAGAAATGTTCCTGCAATGTTCCCATACAACGTGTTTAGAACATTTTTGTGCATTGGCAACCATGTTCTCTGTATATTTGGTGGGATGTTGATGGAACATTCTCCTAACCTTGGACATATGAATGTTCTTGCAACGTCCCATGAAACATGTCTAGAACTGATATTCTAAGACTATGGCAACCATGTATAGAACATCAAATGTTGTATATTCTAAGAACATTGAAACCACGTTCTAGATAAGTTCTGTTTGACATTGAGGGAATATTCTCTTAACTTTTAACAACAAAACATGCAAAACATGCTTCCATAGATAGAATGTTACCCTAACAAATTGAAAACTGGACACTCAAACATTAGGGGTTGTGAGTACTCTGTTAAGTGTATAATGTGTATAAGTAGTATAAAGTGTATATCAAATAATAAATAAAACTATTTTTGTGTCTTTCATCTTCTCTTTGCAGGTCCTCCAATGCAAAAGCAAACCCCACTGTGAGTGCATTACAATATACCCATTACAAGCAATGTTGTTACTGTGTGTGTGCGCTTGAGTGTGTTGACAATGACACTATGGTAAATCTCTGATGGTCCTCTGATCAGATATACATTTATGTCTGAAATAATTTATATTTACAATACAAGGATCCAGTTCCAATGTTTGTGGGATGACTGTATAATGGATATTGCTGGTTATTGTATATTGTATATTTCTGGTTATTGTATATTGGATATTGTTGGTCGCTGTATATTGGATTTTGCTGGTTGTTGTATATTGGATATTTCTGGTTGTTGTATATTGGATATTGCTGGTTGTTATATATTGGATATTGCTGGTTGTTGTATATTGGATATTTCTGGTTGTTGTATATTGGATATTGCTGGTTGTTGTATATTGGATATTGCTGGTTGTTGTATATTGGATATTGCTGGTTGTTGTATATTGGATATTGCTGGTTGTTATATATTGGATATTGCTGGTTGTTGTATATTCATATACATTTGTCCTGAATACGTCCACTGACTTTAATGTCCTGTTTCCTCATACAGATCCCCTTTCCCCGTGCAGAACCCAGCAAGCAGGCCTCAACACCAGTGTTGTCTTCCACAACGTCAGCCTGTCCACAGTGATGAGGTGTGAGGGGAAACATAAGTGCTCTCTTCACCTTCGAGTTCACACTGCTCTTTATCTCAATGGTAGGTTGGGTTCTCTATTTTGAGATTCCATGTTGAAATATCTTCTGCCTTGTGAACAACAATGATCTACGGAAGTCCAGAGAGGACATACAATTGAAGTCGGAAGTTTACATACACCTTAGCCAAATACATTTAAACTCAGTATTTCACAGTTCCTGACATTTAATCCCTGTCTTAGGTCAGTTAGGATAACCACTTTATTTTAAGAATGTGAAATGTCAGAATAGTAGAGAGAATGATTTATTTCAGCTTTTAATTCTTTCATCACATTCCCAGCAGGTCAGAAGTTTACATACACTCAATTAGTATTTGGTAGAATTGCCTTTAAATTGTTTAACTTGGGTCAAACATTTCGGGTAGCCTTCCACAAGCTTCCAACAGTAAGTTGGGTGAAGTTTGGCCCATTCCTCCTGACAGAACTGGTGTAACTGAGTCAGGTTTGTAGGCCTCGCACACGCCTTTTCAGTTCTGCCCACAAATGTTCAGAATGTCAAGAAACAAGGCCTGTCTGTCCTCTGTAAATAGAAAACAAATTGTTCAGGCTACTTTTTTATCCCATTAAAACCTCTGGATGCTATTTACCATTGTGCACTCAGGTTTATCACTGGGGATAGTTTCAGAACACATCACTGTATTCTATACCAAAATGTGGGTTGGGCCCCTCTGTCTCTGAGGCACAGCCGTAAACGAGATCTAGGTCTCAGTCTGTTTTCCCTGTCAAAATAAAGTAAAAAATAAATAAAAAATTGCAACGAAGCTTTAACTTCCTGACTGATGACTTGAGATGTTACTTCAATATATCCACATAGTTTTCCTTCCTCATGATGCCATCTATTTTGTGAAGTGCACCAGTCTCTCCTGCAGCAAAGCACTATAAACAATTGTTGGAAGAATGACTTGTGTCATGCACAAAGTAGATGTCCTAACCGACTTGCCAAAACTATAGTTTGTTAACATGAAATCTGTGGAGTGGTTGAAAAATGAGTTTTAATGAATTTAAACTTCCGACTTCAACTGTATATAATAAAAATTGGTCCCTTGTTATTTCAAAATCACTACTTATTTATCTCATGATCACTACATAACAAAGGTTGTTTTGTCGAGATCACGAGATAATCAAAGTACCATGCATCATCCATTAATTTGTTCAGATGCACGATAACCACTTCATCAAGGAGCCCTGTGGCTGCATTGATCGCAATGATGGGCATTTAAGCCCTGAACAATGCCTGAGCCAGCACTGTCTCCCAGGCTCCGTGCTGCCCCAAAGACCAGAGCCATTGCATGCAAAGAACCGCGCAGCTAACTTGGCTAGTCTTGTAAGATAGCTAGTTAGCTTGGTAGTCTTGTTAGCTAGCTAGCAAGCTAGCGTGTTGTCTATGCTGGTTGTTAGCTTGTATAACTGATATGTCTATAATTGTAAGGGACACTTCATGTTTGTGGATAATATTTACATTTACAGTGGGTGAGCTCCATTCCTGACAGGCTGATCAGATTCAATTTCAGCCTTAGTCAGGATGCTGCCTTGTAGGCTGTTTCATAAGTAAGCCTCCTTGCAGGCAGAGTAGCTGTTAAAGTGCTTTATGGGCAGATGCATATCTGATCCAGGGGGTGAGCTCTATTGCTTGCAGGCTGATCAGATTCAATAACAGCCTCAGAGGCTGATGTCAGGATAATACCTTGAAGGCTGTCTGCAAAGAGCCTTATATATGAAACAGCATACAAGGCAGCATCCTGATTGGTAGGTTGACAGGTTGACTGATAACCTGAACCAGGTTTCAGTTTGAAGCTTTTTCTTGAGTGGGCAGCCTGATGAAAGCCAGTCAATATTTAAAATCGCCCAGAAAATATACCTCTCTGTTGATATCATATACATTATCAAGCATTTTACACATTTTATCCAGATACTGACTATTAGCACTTGGTGGTCTATAGCAACTTCCCACCATAATGGGCTTTAGGTGAAGCAGATGAACCTGTAGCCATATCACTTCAATAGTATGTAACATTAGATCCTCTCTAAGCTTTACAGGAATGTAGTTCTGAATAGAAACGGCCACACCTCCACCTTTGGCATTTCTGTATGTTCTGTAGATCATATGACCATGTATTGCTACCACTGTAACATCAAAGGTATTATCTATACACACAGTAATTACAGTACTTGCACTGACCCTCCTGTATATCTTGCATTTTAGTGATTTTTAATGCTACTTTTCCTCAGAACACATCCATGGTGTCTCCATATGCACTGTGACCGCAGGGATGATGTTGGCAAACTGTAGGCTGGTCAGCTTCCCCAGAGTAGCCAGAGAGAGACTGGAGGGACAGCAGGTACACTACCACAACATGCACCCTACCATACTACAAAATGTTACACTACACTCCACACCACTACACTACTACAGAGAGACCGGAGGGACAACAGGTAGAGTCAGATAAATATGTGTTTGTGAACAATACACTTAGTCAAGCGAAGCCAAGCAAAACATTGCTGTACAGTATGTGTGCTTGTGGCAACAACGCCCCATCACGCTTCTCTATTGTCAGAAACAGATATGAATTTGGCTTCAGAACACTTGTAATGGCTGATATGTTTATTTATTTACTTCCCTTCTCTCTCTCTCAAGGTGGAGGTTCAGAATGACTGCTCTGAGGTGTGGCCAGGTCAAGATGTTCACGTCACTCTAAAGACAAATCCAAGCTACTGTGGAGTCTCCTGGACAAGCACTTACCATGTCCCAGGTGAGGATGAGGGCGCTTTACATAGTAAAAGGGAAACACACCTCATCCAGCACCAATGTGTGGCACCCACGGCTGATTCACGGCAACCATTTTGTGTCAGAAAGCTCACTACACATCAGCTAGCATGGGGAGAGGTGAGGATATATGCCAATAAGGAATGAGGGATTACTTGACTGATTATTTAAGAGCTACTGAGTTGAGCGAGGTAAACTGACACTGCAGATATCATAAGCAAACATATTGTCAACAAATGTCTTCTGCAGAAAGACATCATAAAACCCTCAACGCCTACCTGAAAGTCCCCTTACCCTGCTGATAAACCAGCATAGACCAGCATGAACCAGCTTGAAATGTATGCTGGGCTTTCAGCAGAGTAGTCATGCACTGTTTGTTTTACAGAGAACAAAACTCAACTTGGTTTTAAACTTTATTTCAGAATGTAGCAACAGAGATCTTCGGAGTAACATTCCAGAATGCATCAGTAAGTTTGATAGATTTTATCTGTTTTTATTGTTCTATAGTTCACAAACATTGAATTGGGGCGGCAGGTAGTCTAGTGGTTAGAGTGTTGGGCCCGTAACTGAAAGATTGCTGGATCAAATCCCTGAGCTGACAAGGTAAAAATCTGTTGTTCTGCCCCTGAACAAGGCAGTTAACCCACTGTTCCTAGGCTGTCATTGTAAATAAGAATTTCTTCTTAACTGACTTGCCTAGTTAAATTAAGGTTAAAAAAAAACATTGCATTACACTACATATCCCTTAGCATGGGTTATAGTGACAGACTATTTCTGCGTTCAACAAGGCTGCATTTTTGCCTTGCCAAACCAGACGACTGCATACTCATTCTATATTTCCTTGTGTACAAGTCAGCTTAAAGATATTGGCAGTGCATCAATTTCCCTTGACTGTGTAATTACGGACTGACTGTGTCCTATGACAGCTGGAAGGCTGGCGTACACTGTGGACTCAGACAGAAAGGAGCTGGCTGTGTCTGTCTCAGACATGTTGGAGGATAAAGACTATCACCTGAGACTCTGTCACAGAAAAGCCTACACCTGTAGAGACACAGGGGCCAACACACTGGTAAGATTACAGGAGATGGGGACCTTTTCTTCTCAAATGGCTAGACCCTGGTTAGCCTGGAATCCATAATGTATGTTTCACTATTGTTTCACTTAGTGAAATGAAAGCATATTGAAATAGATTGATATTCAGTTGGGAGTGTGGATTCCAGGCTAGGCACTGATAATATGTTGAGGCACTTCCCCACTTTCACTTTCCTAGCATAATAACACCTCCAGTGACAAGTGCGTTTACAACTACTGCTTGCCAGTAAGTGTTGTAAAACGGTGATCGTCAACACTGTACTTTGTGCATACTCTGAGAGTAACACAGGGAAGAGGAAGGTCGAATAAATGCCTTATCAAAATGGTATGATTATGAGACAGGCATCATAAATCAGTTGTGCTATACTCAGACCCTGGATTCAATTACCATTTGAAATAATGTCAAGTACTTTACCTTGGCTTGATTGAGCTTGCCTAGCACAATGGAACCAATATAATAGTGTCAAAACTGCAAACCAGGCCCATCTGGCACTCCGGGCAGACTAGTATTTGAAAAGATGTCAAATAGTATCTAATCCTTGTTGACCCTTGTTCCCTCTCCGCAGATCAGAAAGGAGGATGTGCTGAAGAAAACCACTCTGCAGTATTCTACACCTTTGCCTTGTCTCTGTATCGAGGTAACGACTCAACTGATCATTATCTAGTTAGATTTCTTAATCTACTTTTTACCTGCTTGTTAGATCATTTTGTCTGACCTTAATGTAACCAAATGTCTTTATGATGATCTGGACTGTCTTGTGGACATTGTGGTGTTACAATGCATTCGCAAAGTGTTCAGACCCCTTGACTTTTTCACATTTTGTTACGTTAAAACATTATTTTAAAATTGATTAAATAGATTTTTCCCCTCATCAATCTAGACACAATACCCCATAATGTCAGGAATCTGGGATCGAACCCAAAATCAGACTGGACAACGAAGATTACAATTATGATTCTTTATTTAGAAAATCCAAGGAGGATAGTTGTGATGAGGATATGGGGTTGAGGGGTTCGGTCATGAGGGGAAGATCCAGGAATCCCAGTGAGCGATACAGGAGAGTGAATGGGTGGTGAGGCAGATGGTTACGATTTCCAGGTGGGTGAGCAGGTTGGTTTCTGAGGCGGGTATTGTCTAGACAGAGGAAGATAGCAGGGTAATGAAACTGATGGATATCAACAACAAACAGGAAAAACTTACTGGTAATCAAAAAGGCTGGTAGTTAGCGCGACCTACGAAGGTGACTTAACGATGCGGCAGGGACTGGATGTCAGGTCGTGACATAGTAGTGTAGTGGATGCCTGATCAGGAACAGGTGAGTGATTGCAGATGATGATCAGGTGGGTGAGAGAATTACTCCTGGCATGATAATCCCGCCTCCTCATTTGTTACCCGGGCAACTGGAACCAAACACAGAGACATGGGCAAGAGATAGAAATAAACAAGACACACAGACAAACAAAACAGAAATCACGGAGGCGGGGTTGTGACACATAATGACAAAGCAAAAAAAGGCTTTTAGAAATTGTAGTATTCAGACCCTTTACTCAGTACTGTGTTGAAGCACCTTTGGCAGCGATTACAGCCTCAAGTCTTTTTCGGTATGTTGCTAC
Source organism: Thymallus thymallus (assembly GCA_023634145.1). Classification (NCBI taxonomy): domain Eukaryota; kingdom Metazoa; phylum Chordata; class Actinopteri; order Salmoniformes; family Salmonidae; genus Thymallus; species Thymallus thymallus. Next base: position 25,048,915 of record CM042421.1, on the reverse strand, counting down.
GACCACCATGTTTCCCCGTAGGAGTTTTGCTGCCAGGTTTCCTCCAGACGTGACGCTTGGCATTCAGGCCAAAGAGTTCAATCTTGGTTTCATCAGACCAGAGAATCTTGTTTGTGTCTTTAGGTGCCTTTTGGCAAACTCCAAGCAGGCTGTCATATGCCTTTTACTGAGAAGTGGCTTCCGTCTGGCCATTCTACCATAAAGGCCTGATTGGTGGAGTGGTTGTCCTTCTGGAAGTTTCTCCCGTCTCCACAGAGGAACTCTGGAGCTCTGTCAGAGTGACCATCAAGTTCTTGGTCACCTCCCTGACCAAGGCCCTTCTCCCCCGATTGCTCAGTTTGGCAGGGAAGCCAGCTCTAGGAAGAGTCTTGGTGGTTCCAAACATCTTCTATTTAAGAATGATGGAGGCCACTGTGTTCTTGGGGACCTTCAATGCTGCAGAAATGTTTTTGGTACTCTTCCCCAGATTTGTGCCTCGACACAATCCTGTCTCGGAGCTCTACGGACAATTCCTTCGACCTCATGCACTGTCAACCGTAGACAGGTGTGTGCCTTTCCAAATCATGTCCAATCAATTGAATTTACCACAGGTGGACTCCAATCAAGTTGTAGAAACATCTCAAGGATGGTCAATGGAAACAGGATGCACCTGAGCTCAATTTCGAGTCTCATAGCAAAGGGTCTGAATACTTATGTAAATAAGGTATTTCTGTTTTTATATTTAATACACTTTTATACAACATGTATAAAACCACCATACAACAATATCACACTGTGTGCATATGTGTGTGTCTGTACCTTTTTGTATGTCTCTTCACAGTCCCTGTTGTTTTTTACCTGTTTTTTAAATCTGATTCTACTGCTTGCATCAGTTACCTGATGTGGAATAGAGTTCCATGTAGTCATGGCTCTATGTAGTACTGTGCACCTCCCATAGTCTGTTCTGGACCAGAGACCTCTGGTGGCATGTCTTGTGGGGTATGCATGGGTGTCTGAGGTGTGTGCTAGTGTTTTAAACAGACAGCTTGGTACATTCGGCTTGTCAACACCTCTCCTACTTTGATCCATGAGAGCATGACATGCATGTAATTGTTAGCTCTCCGTGTACATTTAAGGGCCAGCCGTGCTGCCCTGTTTTGAGCCAACGACAATTTTCCTATGTCCCTCTGTGGCACCTGACCAATCTACTGAACAGTAGTCCAGGTGCAACATAACCAAGTCCTGTAGGACCTGCCTTGTTGATATTGTTGTTAAGAAGGCAGAGCAGCGATTTACTATGGACATACTTCTCCCCATCTTAGCTACTGTTGTATCAATATGTTTTGACCATGACAGTTTACAATCCAAGGTTACTCCAAGCAGTTTAGGGATTAGTGAATGATTTGTCCCAAATACAATGCTTTTAATTTTGGAAATATTTAGGACTAATTTATTTAATATAATTTGAGTCAATTGGAGGTGTACCTGTGGATGTATTTCAAGGCCTACCTTCAAACTCAGTTTCTTTGCTCAACATCATGGGAAAATCAAAAGTAATCAGACAAGACCTCAGAAATACAATTGTAGACCTTCACAAGTCTGGTTCATCCTTGGGAGCAATTTCCAAATGCCTAAATGTATCACGTTCATCTGTACAAACAATAGTACGCAAGTATAAACACCATGGGACCACGCAGTCATCATACCGCTCAGGAAGGAAACGCGTTCTGTCTCCTAGAGATGAATGTACTTTGGTGTGAAAAGTGCAAATCAATCCCAGAACAACAGGACCTTGTGAAGATGCTGGAGGAAACTGGTACAAAAGTATCTATATCCATAGTAAAACAAGTCCTATATCGACATAACCTGAAAGGCCGCTCAGCAAGGAAGAAGCCACTGCTCCAAAACCGCCATAAAAAAGCCAGACTACGGTTTGCAACTGCACATGGGGACAAAGATCGTACCTTTTGGAGAAATGTCCTCGGGTCTGATGAAACAAAAATAGAACTGTTTGGCCATAATGACCATTGTTATGTTTGGAAGAAAAAAAAGGGACACTTGCAAGCCGAAGAACACCATCCCAACCGTGAAGCACGGGGGTGGCAGCATCATGTTGTGGGGGTGCTTTGCTGCAGGAGGGACTGGTGTATTTCCCAAAATAGATGGCATCATGAGGAAGGAAATGTATGTGGATATATTGAAGCAACATCTCAAGACATCAGTCAGGAAGTTAAAGCTTGATCGCAAATGGGTTTTCCAAATGGACAATGACCCCAAGCATACTTCAAAAGTTGTGGAAAAATGGCTTAAGGACAACAAAGTCAAGGTATTGGAGTGGCCATCACAAAGCCCTGTCAAAGTCAATCCTATAGAAAATTTGTGGGCAGAACTGAAAAAGCGTGTGCGAGCAAGGAGGCCTACAAACCTGACTCAGTTACACCAGTTCTGTCAGGAGGAATGGGACAAAATTCACCCAACTTATTGTGGGAAGGCTACCCTTTAACTTGGCATTTGACCCAAGTTAAACAATTTAAAGGCCATGCTACCAAATACTCATTGAGTGTATGTAAACTTCTGACCCACTGGGAATGTGATGAAAGAAATAAAAGCTGAAATAAATCATTCTCTCAACTATTATTCTGACATTTCACATTCTTAAAATAAAGTGGTGATCCTAACTGACCTAAGACAGGGAAGTTTTTACTAGGATTAAATGTCAGGAATTGTGAAAAACTGAGTTTAAATGTATTTGGCTAAGGTGTATGTAAACTTATGACTTCAACTGTAGAAATACTTAAATAGCTAAATGTGCGTATGATATAAGTGAGGGTAATAATAGTTTACTTAATATACAGACTGGTTAAATGAACAGGTAAGTGAATATTTTGCATGGTTAAATTAACTGTACAGGTAAATATACAGTTACATTTACAGGTAACTGAATATTTGCATGGTTACATTAACTGTACAGGTAAATGACAGGAAGAGATACTTAAATAGCTAAATGTGTGTATGATATAATTTAGGTTAATAATAGTAATTCCCTTAAAATACAGTCCTTAGTGCACAGGGTTTAACTACAGATAAATGCACGTATTGCACATTCAATACACTAAAGCAATGAAAAAAGATACAACTGGCAGGATACTAATATGCATTCCTGAGTGAATGCCTACGTAAGTTCAGTCCAAGAATTACTTACAATATTGCACGTGATATGATATAACAACTGTACATTAATATGTATATACAGACCTGACAGGGCTGGTCTTTCCGAAGGCACTGTACCTTCTGAATGCACTGTAAATATTTGTATATTTATCCCACAGGGCTGGTCTTTCCGAAGGCACTGTACCATCTGAATGCACTGTATATATTTATCCCACAGGGCTGGTCTGCCACGTCTGATGCACCCAGAGTTCAAGTCTTTCCCTTCAAAGACCGTGAGTGTCCTTTAACTTCTATTAGACTGAATGTTTTATTCATTGGTTGGTTGATTGATTGTGAAATTTACCAGATTGTCAGTGCATTTGTCAGGTCCTGACCGTAGAGAGGCCTCTGGGTTCTCTATGTTGGTCACAGTCAGGGCCTGACAGTAGAGTTCTATCGAACTCGATGTGGGTTTTGGTCCCCAATTAGAGGGGACCATGCTATACGTTGTCTCTAATTGGGGATCCTATTAAATTTGTTCTGTTTCCACCTGCTCTGTGGTACATTGTTTGTGTATGAGTTCACGTTATTTGAGCGCTTACGTTGGCGACGGATTCTTGTTAACTGTTTGTTTTTCTTCAGTTCGCTCAACTAAACATGTCGAATGCGAACGCTCTGCGCCTTGGTCACTTATTTCTAAGGTTCGTGACGACATTGCTTATGACCACACGTCTTTTCTCCAAAGGTCTGGAGGAGTTGTGGTCTGGCATTACCTTTGACCCGGTGGAGGAGGCTTTGTCATGGAAACCGGTGTGTCCTGTTGCCGCGGTGATCTCACTGTGCCAAAAACGAGGGGACGAAGAGTGTGACGATCTGGCTGGTTCATCACAGACCCTCAGCAGGAAAAAGGTTAGGTGTCTCAATCAGTCAGTTAGTAAATCAATCTGCCTCACATCTGTACCTCTTTGAACTCCTTCAAAGTTAAAAAGCTGTTTCAAAGACAAAGGACTTATATGACATAGAAACAAAGGCTATCTCACCAGGTGATTGTTTTACAATAACTATTTAAGATTTAAAGTCCTCATTTAACTTTCCTTTTAGATAACATTCTCCAGAGTGGATCCACACCCAAAGCTTTGCATGAAGGTAAGGCACCACCTTTGCCTGTGGCGTCTTCATTGAATTACTAATTACTACTAATGCTATCTGAACATACCGGTACATATCCCCTTTGAGTATGCAGAACAAACTAATCTAAAAAATGAATGCTCCCGGTTGTTGATTTATCTACAGTTTACCACATATTCTGGATCATGGATCCGGTGCCCCTTTGCAGATGGGAATTTCCAAGGTAAGAGCTCTCTGTAAATAGTGTGCATATAATTATCATGAAAGATCCGTCTGAAGTTGGAAAAGGGTTTTGAGTGGAAAAGGGTGTCACAGTTTGTATATCAGTCAAACCCATGACACCCGAGGATAAGAAATCACCAGCACTCTAGTATCAGTCTTTACACTAATGCAATATTATGGCAGACCTGGATTCAAATAACATTTTATTAATCTTGTCTGGCACAATGGACCATTGGAATAGTACCAGAAGTGCAAAACCTCACCCGTATGGCAGTCCAGGCAGGCTGAATCAAAAGCTTTTTGAAAGAAAATAAATACTGTGAACCCAGGTCCGTTATCTAGTATTAACAGTATAGAGTACCATGGGAAGAGTCATCTTTCAACCATACATTTTTCCCATAGGGATTTCAGAATCACTTAAAATAAGAGCTGCGTTTCATGTAGGCTTACCCCGGCGTGACGTTTTGATAACCGGTTAAAACATTTTTTATTATTTTATTTCAACTTTATTTAACCAGGTAGGCCAGTTGAGTTCTCATTTACAACTGCGACCTGGCCAAGACAAAGCAAAGTAGTGCGACAAAAAACAACACAGAGTTACACATGAGAATAAACAAACGTACAGTCAATAACACAATAGAGAATCTATATACAGAGTGCAAATGTAGTGCAAAATGCAGTAAGGTAGGAAGGTAGGACAATAAATAGACCATAGTGGCTAAATAAATTACAAATTAGCATTAACACTGGATGATAGATGTGCAAATACAGATACTGGAGTGCAAATGAGCAAAAATAATAAATATGGGGATGAGGTAGTAGGGTGGGCTATTTACAGAAGGGCTATATACAGGTGCAGTGATCGATAAGCAGCTCTGACAGCTGATGCTTAAAGTTAGTGAGGGAGATAGGAACCTCTAGCTTCAAGGATTTTTGCAATTCGTTCCAGTCATTGGCAGCAGAGAACTGGAAGGAATGGCGGCCAAAGGAGGTGTTGGCTTTGGGGGTGAAATTAAAATTAGATTTAATTTTGGATTGGAGATGGTTAATGTGAGTTTGGAAGTTGAGTTTACAGTCTAACCAGACGCCTAGGTATTTGTAGTTGTCCACTTATTCTAAGTCAGGCCCGTCGAGAGTTGTGATGATAGTCCGGTGGGAGGGTGCTGGCAGTGTTCGATTGAAAAGCATGCATTTAGTTTTACTAGCATTTAAGAACAGTTGGAGGCCACGGAAGGAGTGTTGTATGGCATTGAAGCTTGTTTGAAGGTTTGTTAACACAGTGTCCAAAGAGGAGGCCAGATGCATACAGAATGGTGTCGTCTGCGTAGAGATGGATCAGAGAGTCACCAGCAGCGAGAGCGACATCGTTGATGTATATAGAGAATAGGGTTGGCCCAAGAATTGAACCCTGTGGCACCCCCAAGGCTGGGACAAGGTGACTTTTATCAATGTATTTGCTATTTACCCCCAACGATGAAATACTAATTAGCTGCTAACGTGGCTATCATAAAGAACTACAAATGCCATGTTTATCTGGATGAGCCTGTCGAATCTAGCCAAAGGTAAGAATCTCTTTATTAACTATCTAATGTTAGTTAAATGTAGTAATGAATAAATAGGCTACATTTAAAATGGACACAATACCTGTTAGAGAAGGTATCAGCCAGAGATGGCGTGCAGGAGCATGCAGGGATTTGTAGTTTTGCATGATGTCTACTAATTTCCGTTGTTGAATCTGAGAGTAAATAGAGCCGAATATGTTGATAAGTCACCTTGTCAGAGAGATTTACATGGTTATCAAAACGTCACGCCAGGGTAAGCCTACATGAAACACACTTATTTTAAAGTGTTTCTGAAAAATGAATTGTGTAAACTATTGAAACCATTTGACTGCCAGGTTTTATGACACCTCCACTGTGGGGCTCTATACCGCAGGTGATCACACAGTACCTAAGATTTTATTTTATTAGGATCTCTTTTAATCCTCATTTGGACTAATATTCCAAGAGTCCTTAAACATTAAAATACAATTTATAAAACGATCACATTTTCACATATAACACACTGTTACAAACATACATAATAGACTGAAATAATGACCAGGCAAATACTCTTAACAGTCTGAAAATGTTAGATTGATACCTTCAACTATCATAGTCCTGCACAATCTTCCAATGTATTATATTTAAATGGTTCTTAATTATAGTTTGAATTTATATATTGAAAGGTTTCTGGTTTGTTCAGATAAATTATTCAATTTCTTTATTGCTCTAAATCTAAATGTTATTTTGCCTATTTCTCTTTTCTGTCTGGATAACAGATAGAGTTTGGACGTTTAGATGGTGTACATTGTGAAATAAAATAAGCATGGTTTTTTTTCAATGATCTTGTTGATTGATGACCAACCAAGAGCACTGTGCATGACTACAACAGAAGAAAAATGTTGAATGACGCCATTGCCTTGCATTCCAGCCTGGGACCTGGGTGTCGACCAGCTGCGGCTGGTTGTAACATCACGGGTCAGAGCACCCCTCTCTCTTAGTGTGTGTGTGAAGACTGGGACCTCCGCATGCCACCCAGGACACACACTCCTTGTACATGTGGTAAATAAATGTCTATTTGCAACTAATTCTTATCATAGGCAAAAGTACTTATGATAATTTCAAAAAATAAGGGTCCAGCATCCAGCACAGGTGAAACTAAACAAGGTGGGGTCTTAAAACAGGTTCTGAAAGGCATCCAGCACAGGTGAAACTAAACAAGGTGGTTCTGAAAGGCATCCAGCACAGTTGAAACTAAACAAGGTGGGGTCTTAAAATAGGTTCTGAAAGGCATCCAGCACAGGTGAAACTAAACAAGGTGGGATCTTAAAATAGGTTCTGAAAGGCATCCAGCACAGGTGAAACTGAACAAGGTGGGGTCTTAAAATAGGTTCTGAAAGGCATCCAGCACAGGTGAAACTAAACAAGGTGGGGTCTTAAAATAGTTTCTGAAAGGCATCCAGCACAGGTGAAACTAAACAAGGTGGGGTCTTAAAATAGGTTCTGAAAGGCATCCAGCACAGGTGAAACTAAACAAGGTGGGGTCTTAAAATAGGTTCTGAAAGGCATCCAGCACAGGTGAAACTAAACAAGGTGGGGTCTTAAAATAGGTTCTGAAAGGCATCCAGCACAGGTGAAACTAACAAGGTGACAGGTGCAACACATCCTGACCACCGAGGATGACTCAACTTAAAAGGGATCTGATTTGGCCTCATTTTCGGCTTGCTCCTCAAGAAATGCTGGCGGCCATGACAGAAACCAAACGTGAGTTGGCTTGGGGGAGTGGTTTCATGTGGGTCTTTTTTGGGTGTGTCAGTGGGCAGGTTCCTTTCCATGGGTAGGTGGATATTTCTCCTTAGGGCCATGTGGAATGGTCGAATATGAGCTAACCTCGCCCACCCGGGGCACCAGCCCATGCAAAACAAGTTTGCTCCTTACCACCAAGACACACCCATCTGTCAGAACCTTGCCTGAAGCTGTTTCAACCCACTCAATCACAACAAAGAAACCTCCTGCAAGTTGATTTCAATAACTCCAGGCAGATGTATGGTGAGATGCTGGAGGAAGCAGGAGTTTCCTGATCCTGGTGCAGATTACACAGGGTTTCTCCCTCCCCATATTGACTGATACCATTCAATTCAATAATAAAAGAAGACAATACAGGTAAAACTTGTGTCTAGTAAAATGTTAATGCCGAGTGCCAGGTCTCTCCATTCAGAGACATCAGTATCAAGCATGTTTGTCAGTCTGGACTTCATCACATTATCTTGCATGGCTCCATGTACTGGCTCCATACATGTTTCTGTGAACACATACACACATAGTCACTGTTCTATTACCAATGGCAGTGAGGATAGGTAATATCTGACACACTAACAGGTACTATGTTGAAGTTTGAATAGGTCAGATAAAACCTACCTAATTATGTTCTCCCCATCAAACGACTGAGGCTGCCGTCTGGCAAAAGCCTCTCCAGTCCGTCTGTAGAGTTAAGACACGGAATGAAAAGGCCATTTCTATTACTAGACATTAGTGCTGTATTGTATTCTCAGTAATCACCTCCTTGTGTTGAGTGCCAGGTCTCTGTGAACTACAGCCACTGTTCTATTCCCAATGGCAGTTATATCTGACAGAAACATATACTATGTTAAAGTTTGATCAAGTCACTGACTTCCCGATCGATGACCGTTGGTGAACAGGCACGAGGTGAGGTCTTTGCCAGAGCAGTGTAGGTCCGCTCCTGGCCCCTGATCAAAGATGCTGGTTGGTCACACACACACGCACACGCACGCACCCACCCACACTTTCAATGGTGGTTATTATTAGCAACCTGACCGATCCGTTCACTTTTCTATTACACTTCAGATATAATAAAAAGCTAAGTAGGCTGGCTTCACCAGGCTAGGTTATGCCCTGGACATATGGCTTCACCAGGCTAGGTTATGCCCTGGACATATGCCACAGTGCTCAGGCTGGCTTCACCAGGCTAGGTTATGCCCTGGACATATGCCACAGTGCTCAGGCTGGCTTCACCAGGCTAGGTTATGCCCTGGACATATGCCACAGTGCTCAGGCTGGCTTCACCAGGCTAGGTTATGTCCTGGACATATGCATCTAACAAATAATGTCAGTTTACATAAATCATGTTTCACAATTGATGTATTTGTAAAAATGACGAGCCTGTGAAAGCTATTGCTGCTGAACGGTGAAAGTTGCTGGCCGTATACTTGCCAACATGTGGCTGACTTCCATTCATAGGAATGCTCACAGTGAGAAACAACTGCCATATTATAATGTCGTCAAATTTACTTTAGAGAGATGGCAATGCTGCCATTACTGTTACTAGCAAAGCTCGTCAAAAAATAGCTAGCAATGCTAATGCTAGCTAGCTAAAATATAGTGGTCCCCTCAATTTTAGTTAGCTGGCTAATGTGCTACTGCGTCTAAAGTCAATCATGACAAAAGGTTGTCCTACTAATTATTTGCCTTCTTTTGAAATGTTATCGTGTTTTCAAGCCAAATCCGAGCTGTATTGGGGTAGACTAACGTTAGCCAGGTAACGGTGTCTAACCCCATTCCGTACAAATTTGTGCACCTGCGGCATTCAAACAAGGCTGCAATGAAAACGAATGGGAATGTAGCGACTGTGTTGGCGTCAAAATCCGCGGTGTGAACTGCGTTTCTTTTCAACCGTTGATTGGCATGGCAATGGCCTGATAGGGCTGGTTGAAAAGTAGAAAAAACTGACCCCTCTGACGTCGTACGGCAAAATGTGACGTGTCATTCTGTTACGTACAGCACACATTATGCAACTCATTCTGTGTCGTACAGCCTCTCTCCACCAGGTGAAGCGCTTCTCTCGCAGATTTAAAATAAGAAAGGGACTGGGTTAGGGGGATACCTAGTCAATTGTACAACTGAATACATTCATTTGTTGCGTCATCACTGCAAGCCATCATGACTCTCAAAAGCTGTGACAGCTGCTCTTTACTTCTGAAAACTTTAGCACCACCCTAAAAACCAGACTCAAATTCAACACAAACCTTAAAATAGGTATGTAATGACACATGATATAAACTCTTTATAGTGTTTTATTTACATTTTAGAGGTGTTAAGTTGGACACGGCAGATCTCCCCCTTTCACTATCACGCGGTAGGTTTCGCTTCCTCACCCGCCATTTTTAAAAAGACCCGACGGAGCTTATTGCCTTGTTCAATCATGCATAGACGGGCAGCATGAAGCACAAAGCACGAAAATAAAAGGAGAAAACAATAATAACAAGGTGACTCACTTTGAGTGCTGGCAGTGCAGTCAAACAAAACACAATGATCCACACACAGGTGGATGTGTGGGGAGCCTAAATACAATCCCCAATCAGAGACAACCCTGTACAGCTGTCTCTGATTGAGGATCATTGCTCCCCTAGTTAGGGTGTGAGGGCTTGATTGTGGCACTTCCACTCCCCCTGGTGGGAGTAAGAGGCTATTACCACAATCAAACCCTCACAGTACCCCCCCCCTAAGGTGCGGGCTCCCGATCGCACTTGATCCCCCCTCCCATAGCGGGGTACTGAGGTGGTTGCTGGTGGAGGCTACGGTTCCGGCTTCGGGCGTGTCGGCCGTCGCTGGAGGCTCCGGCTGTCGGCCGTCGCTGGAGGCTCCGGGCTGTCGGCCGTCGCTGGAGGCTCCGGGCTGTTGGTCGTCGCTAGAGGCTTGTTTCCTATTCTATGGGCATAGTGGGAATGAATACAAATGTATCATCGTTAGCATAGTGTTCTTCTGCTATTTTCTATTTAGCCACGTAAGGAGTGTCATTCCCCCGACAACACTCTACCTCGATGCCAGCAGCTCAGCAAAGGGATACCTGTCACCATTCCCCAATAAAGTATACGAGGTATACTCTACCAGTTGCAGGTCTACGAGGTATACTCTCTCAGTTGCAGGTCTACGAGGTATACTCTACCAGTTGCAGGTCTACGAGGTATACTCTCTCAGTTGCAGGTCTACGAGGTATACTCTACCAGTTGCGGGTCTACGAGGTATACTCTACCAGTTGCAGGTCTACGAGGTATACTCTACCAGTTGCGGGTCTACGAGGTATACTCTACCAGTTGCAGGTCTACGAGGTATACTCTACCAGTTGCAGGTCTACGAGGTATACTCTACCAGTTGCGGGTCTACGAGGTATACTCTACCAGTTGCAGGTCTACGAGGTATACTCTACCAGTTGCGGGTCTACGAGGTATACTCTACCAGTTGCAGGTCTACCAGTTGTATTTATTAGGGATCCCCTGCCAAGGCAGCAGCTACTCTTCCTGGGGTCCAACTCATTAAAGCACTTACATTACATATAAAACAGTACATCACATACCATTATTACACCACTACATATCTACAATACAACATGTATAATACCACCATTACATTACATATAAAACAGTACATCATATAACATTATTACACCACTACATATCTACAATACAACATGTATAATACCACCATTACATTACATATAAAACAGTACATCATATACCATTATTACACCACTACATATTTACAATACTACATGTATAATACCACCATTACATTACATATAAAACAGTACATCATATAACATTATTACACCACTACATATCTACAATACAACATGTATAATACCACCATTACATTACATATAAAACAGTACATCATATAACATTATTACACCACTAAATATCTACAATACAACATGTATAATACCACCATTACATTACATATAAAACAGTACATAATATAACATTATTACACCACTACATATCTACAATACAACATGTATAATACCACCATTACATTACATATAAAACAGTACATCATATACCATTATTACACCACTACATATCTACAATACAACATGTATAATACCACCATTACATTACATATAAAACAGTACATCATATAACATTATTATACCACTACATATCTACAATACAACATGTATAATACCACCATTACATTACATATAAAATAGTACATCATATAACATTATTAAACCACTACATATCTACAATACAACATGTATAAAACCACCATACAACAATATCACACTGTGTGCCTATGTGTGTGTCTGTACCTTTTTGTATGTCTCTTCACAGTCCCTGTTGTTTTTTACCTGTTTTTTAAATCTGATTCTACTGCTTGCATCAGTTACCTGATGTGGAATAGAGTTCCATGTAGTCATGGCTCTATGTAGTACTGTGCACCTCCCATAGTCTGTTCTGGACCAGAGACCTCTGGTGTGCATGGGTGTCCGAGGTGTGTGCTAGTATTTTAAACAGACAGCTTGGTACATTCGGCTTGTCAACACCTCTCCTACTTTGATCCATGAGAGCATGACATGCATGTAATTGTTAGCTCTCCGTGTACATTTAAGGGCCAGCCGTGCTGCCCTGTTTTGAGCCAACGACAATTTTCCTATGTCCCTCTGTGGCACCTGACCAATCTACTGAACAGTAGTCCAGGTGCAACATAACCAAGTCCTGTAGGACCTGCCTTGTTGATATTGTTGTTAAGAAGGCAGAGCAGCGATTTACTATGGACAGACTTCTCCCCATCTTAGCTACTGTTGTATCAATATGTTTTGACCACGACAGTTTACAATCCAGGGTTACTCCAAGCAGTTTAGGGATTAGTGAATGATTTGTCCCAAATACAATGCTTTTAATTTTGGAAATATTTAGGACTAATTTATTTCTTGATTCCCATTCTGAAACTAACTGCAGCTCTTTGTTAAGTGTTGCAGTGATTTCAGTTGCTGTAGTAGCTGTGGAGTCATCAGCATAATTTACTCAAAGCCAGTTGCATGTCGTTAGTAAAGATTTGAAAAAATTAAGGGGCCTAAACAGCTACCCTGGGGAATTCCTGATTCTACCTGGTTTATGTTTGAGAGGCTTCCATTAAAGAACACCCTCTGTGTTCTGTTAGACAAGTAACTCTTTATCCACGTTACAGCAGGGGGTGTAAAGCCATAACACATACATTTTTTCAGCAGCAGACTATGATCAATAATGTCAAAAGTTGTACTGAAATCTAACAAGACAGCCCCTACAATAATTTTATCATCAATTTCACAAGGAAGGATCCTTTATAAGAAATTCCACAACACAGTGCATCTACAACCAACTAGAACCAACCTCGAAATCGAAAAGCAAAGCCTGTAACAGTAGCTAGGTTTCCATCCAATTTGCAACAGATTTTCATTCAAATTATTCCATTCAAATTTTTCATCAAAATGATTTTTTGCGGATAAAATGAACTACATTCTAAAATGAATATGCATAAGAGCGATTTTATTTGTATTTGTCAAACAGCAGCCAAGCATCGATCATCATGTCACCAGAGTAAGACCCTCGATATTTATTGTAATAGAGAATCAAGCCCCTCATCTCACACATTTACCACCCTGTGAAGTTCATCCAGTGGTGTAAAGTACTCCTTAAGTAATTTTTTGGGTATCTGTACTTCCTTTTACTTTTACTTCACTACATTCCAAAATAAAACAATGTACTTTTTACTCCATACATCCCCGGTCATCCCTACTGCCTCTTATCTGGCGGACTCACTGAACACACACGCTTCATTTGTAAATGATGTTAGAGTGTGTCTGTGGCTAAAATAACAAAAAGGTGCCTTCTGGTTTGCTTAATAAAAGGCATTTGAAATGATTTATACATTTACTTTTACTTTTGATACTTAAAGCCACAATATGTGACTTTTTGGGACGATCTGACCAAATTTACATAGAAATGAGAGTTATAGATCTTTCATTCTCATTGAAAGCAAGTCTAAGATGCAGTAGATCTGTTCTATGTGTGCCAAAATGAAATTAGCCGACCTATTAGAAGTTTAGCAACCAGGAAATGGCGCAGCGATTTCTGCATAGCGCGTCTTTAAGTATATTTTAACAGTTAAAAGTTGTATGTCTGTATTTATAAGATTGTATCTAGATCAATTTACAGGAGTAATTAGCGTTCGTTAGATACATTGGCAGATTTTTCACCTAGTCGGATTGGGGATTTGAGTATTGGCCCAATGTTCTTAACCACTAGTCTAATACCGTGAAGAGCAGTGAGAAACACAATAACAGCTAGTACATGAAATGTACTCGACAGAGAGAGAGGGGACATACCTAAACAGAAGTACAACAGGAAACCTGTTTCTTCTTCTAAAGCTCACTGACACGTTTTTGTAGTCTGTTTCCTTTTACAGGAGAGTGTTCTGAAGTACATGAAAATGTTTTATGACTTCCTTTTGCAGGAGAAATCGGTTAATCTCAACCTGACTGTGGATGTATGCCTACCAAACACCTGTGTCCAGGTAAGATGAATACTGTTCATGTAAATGTTCGTACATGTATAGATTTCACAGGCATTTTGATATTGATTGATAGACGCATATTTTATTTTGACAGGTGAAGAGGCTTAATGTAAAGTATGCTGCCACCATCCTTCATTGCCATATACGATGCTGTGAGTGTTGTGTAACTTTTTGACCTATAGTACAAGGGTTTACTAAGATGAAGTGAGCTCATTCAAAACACTCTTGAGTTTAGACTTGTGTGATCATTTAGCCTTGGCTCTGGTACAGTAGCTAACACAATTCTTCAGGAAATCCTCCAAGCCTCAGTTAAGGTTACACTTGTGTGATTCACCTGACCTCCATTACGTTAATTCATTCAACATTCTCGAGGAGGCAGGCTTTCTCCTATTCAGCTGCACTCCACCTTCTTTACACTGGAATCCTTGCATGCACACCTAGCCTTGGCCCCTATGTGATACAAACACTGTTGACTTCACAGCCTAGGTATGTTTTGTTTGAGGCTGTGTGTGTGTGTGTGTGTGTGTGTGTGTGTGTGTGTGTGTGTGTGTGTGTGTGTGTGTGTGTTGAACGAGACTGAACATGCCACGTGTACATTGCCTTCCCTTTTACTTATTCCCCATGTTGTTGTTACAGCCTGAATTCAAAATTGATTCAATATAAAACATTTTCTCACTAATCTACACACAATACCCCATAATGAGAAAGTTAAAACCTGTTTTTAATAGAGTTTTCCACACCTGGATTGTAGAATATCTGCAGATGCATTATTTTTTAAATTCTTCATGTTCTGTCAAGTTGGTTGTTGATCCATTCTAGCCAACCATTTTCAAGTCTTTTAAATCCCAAGCTGTAGCTAGGCCACTCAGGAACATTCAGTGTCTTCTTGGTAAGCAACTCCAGTGTATATTTGGCCTTGTGTTTTAGGTTATTGACCTGCTGAAAGGTGAATTCGTCTCCCAGTGTCAGTTGGAAAGCAGACTCAGAGCCATCACCATGCTTGCAAATATGAAGAGTTTTACTGGATTTTCCCCTAACATAATTCTTTGTATTCAGGACATACATTTTTAGCAGTTTTACTTTAGTTGCAAACAGGATGCATGTTTAGAAATATTTATATTCTGTACAGGCTTCCTTCTTTTCACTCTGTTAGTATTGTGGAGTAACTACAATGTTGTTGATACCGCCTTCTCCTATCACAGCCATTTGACTGTGATAAAGTTACCATTGACCTCATGGTGAAATCCCTGAGCGGTTTCCTTCCTCTCCATCCAAAGTGTGTTTAATAACTTCACCACGCTCTTGTTTAACACTATTATTGCACACAGTGAGTCCATGTAAGTTATGTCACTTGTTAAGCAAATCTTTTACTCCTGAACTTATTCAGGCTTGCCATAACAAAGGGGTTGAATACTTATTGACTCAAGACACTAAACCTTTCATTTGTAATTAATTTGTTAATAAGTTGAAAACATAATTCCACTTTGACATTATGGGGTATTATGTGTAGGTCAGTGACACAAAATGTCAATTTAATACATTTTAAATTAATTCAGGTTGTAACACAACACAATGTGAAAAGAAATGTCAAGGGTTGTGAATAGTTTCTGAAGGAACTGTAGCTAAATGCTTCCACTCTATTTAACATTTACATTTTAGTCATTTAGCAGACACGCTTATCAAGAGCGACTTACAGTTAGTTAGTGTATACATGTTCATACTTTTTTCGTACTGGTCCCCTGTGGGAATCGAACCCACAACCCTGATGTTGCAAGTGCCATGCTCTACACTGCTAACATGATGGAATTCCTCAAATCAACAATTATTATTATTAATTTTTTTCAACCGTTTCACAAACCACTTCAGGTTTATAAAACAAACTGAAAATTGGTTGTAGGCTAAGTGGTATTAGGAAATATTGCACAGAAAGAAAGAAAGATACAAACATCCTATGGCTTTGAAAAGTCAAAGTGTGTGACCACTGTTTATATAAAACACACTGAAGTACATTGCAAAGTCCTCCTTTTCTTTTGGCTGAACTCCACCATGGAAATAACATTGATTCTGACTGCTTATACTCTCTATTCGCTTTTAAAAGTGGACCAAGGTGATGGCCGTGCCCCTGCCATGTTTGGGGAAACCCGGGTCATGCAAGGCTACTTGGAGCTGACCTGGCTAGTGGTGCCAGCTGTGGCCTGTCTCACTGCTGTTATAGTGTATGCTGCTGGTATGTATCCAACTCTCCCTAACTGAGTGAGTGAGAACTACCCTTTTCACAGTCATCTAAGGCAGAGCCGAGATAGATAGATAGATAGATAGATAGATAGATAGATAGATAGATAGATAGATAGATAGATAGATAGATAGATAGATAGATAGATAGATAGATAGATAGATAGATAGATAGATAGATAGATAGATAGATAGATAGGTAGGTACTTTATTGATTCCCCGGGGGGGAAATTTCATTGTCAAGCAGCTACAACAAAACACAGGGCAGGTGCAAAATGCCACAACGAAAGTACACAAAAGACAGATACACGGTACATGATACATAGAGCGGCAGTATGAAAAAGTATAGAAATACAAGATATCTGGAGTGCAAAAAAAAAGCTATAAAAAGACATTGCATAGTATGGGTGGTTGGCTGAATACGTACACTATACATTGGTGGATGTTGGATGGTTAATTATACTATACAGGTCGATGGCAGAGAAATACTTCAGTAGCTAAAAATGCGTATGATATGAGCGAGGGTAATAATAGTTTACTTAATAGACAGACTGGGTAAATGAACAGGTAAGTGGAAATTTTGCATGGTTAAATTAGCTGTACAGGTAAGTATACAGTTATATTTACAGATAAGTGAAAACTTGCATCATTACACAAACTGTACAGGTAAATGACAGAAAGAGATACTTTAATAGCTAAATGTGTGTATGATATAATTTGGGGTAATAATAGTAATTCCCTTAAAATACAGTCCTTGGTGCGCAGGGTTTAATTACAGTGTCACGTATGTGTGTGGGGAGAGACCAAGACGCAGCGCAGGGATAGTAGTTCGACATTGCTTATTTTATTAATACTATGTATTTTCATATAGACCCATACTATGTAATAAACAAAACCAAAATGATGAACTAAAATGACACAAAACAAACAGACTAACGAACGTCACGTTCACAACAACACACCAAATGAACTGACGTAAAAAGCACACTTACTTCACCGTGACTGCGACATACATCGATAACGACCCACACCCGAGTGAAGGACAGACTCAACATATATGGGATCCCTAATTAGAGACAATGCGTAGCGGCTGCCTCTAATTAGGGATCCAACCCAAACCCCACACAGAAACAGAAAAGAACGACACTGTCAGACTCTGACCATAGCTACATAGAGAAGCAACTATGCTTCTCTATGGCCAGAGCCTGACAGTACCCCCCCCCCAAGGCGCGGACTCCAGGACGCCAAAAAAAACAAAAAACAAACACAAAACAGGGGGGGTTATGGGAGGGAAGACTAGTCCCTTGGGGGCGGCTCTGGCTCCGGCGAAGTGGACAGTTTTGTCCCATGCCCTTTCCTTATCACTGGTCCCGGGCTGGGTACCGGTGGGGCAAACGGCTCCGGCCAAGGAGCGGGCCATTTGACCGGGCCCGGACTGGGTCCTGGTGGGGTAAACGGCTCCGGCCATGGAGCGGGGAAAACAACCGGGCCTGGACTGGGCCCCGGTGGGGCAAACGGCTCCGGCCATGGAGCGGGGAAAACAACCAGGCCCGGACTGGGCACCGGGGGGACAAATGGCTCCGGCCATGGAGCTGGGCAATTTACCGAGCCCGGACTGGGCACCGGTGGGGCAAACGACTCCGGCCATGGAGCGGGGAAAACAACCGGGCCCGGACTGGGCACCGGGGGGGGCAAATAGCTCCGGCCATGGAGCTGGGCAATTTACCGAGCCCGGACTGGGCACCGGTGGGGCAAACGGCTCCGGCCATGGAGCGGGGAAAACAACCGGGCCAGGACTGGGCACCGGTGGGGCGGACTGCTCAGGCTCTGAAGCGGAGCAGACGGCTGGACCCGGATTGGGTACCGGTGGAGCGGACTGCTCTGGCACTGAGGCGGAGCAGACGGCTGGACCCGGATTGGGTACCGGTGGAGCGGACTGCTCTGGCACTGAGGCGGAGCAGACGGCTGGACCCGGATTGGGTACCGGTGGAGCGGACTGCTCTGTCACTGAGGCGGAGCAGACGGCTGGACCCGGATTGGGTACCGGTGGAGCGGACTGCTCTGGCACTGGGGCGGAGCAGACGGCTGGACCCGGATTGGGTACCGGTGGAGCGGACTGCTCTGGCACTGAGGCGGAGAAGACGGCTGGACCCGGATTGGGTACCGGTGGAGGGGACTGCTCTGGCACTGAGGCGGAGCAGACGGCTGGACCCGGATTGGGTACCGGTGGAGCGGACTGCTCTGGCACTGAGGCGGAGCAGACGGCTGGACCCGGATTGGGTACCGGTGGAGCGGACTGCTCTGGCACTGAGGCGGAGCAGACGGCTGGACCCGGATTGTGGGCCTTCGCTGGAGGTGCTCGTCTGTCCATTAGCTTCAGCACTAGTATCCGTCGGCGCTCAAAGTCCCTCTCCTCTCTCCCGGAGGAGTGGGTCCTTCTGAGCCTCCAGCGGAAGCGCAACCCAGGCTCTCCACCACCTTGTCTGCTCCTCCTCCGGGTATTTATAGAACCCCTCGGGCTTCTCCCGATCCTGATCTGTGGGCAGACGAAGTGGTGGGCGATTCCCCGTCTTCAGCCTCTCTGGTCTCTGGCTGCGCACCGATGGTGTGGTGCTCGCAGCCACCACGGACCTTTGCTGTTCCATCCTCCTCAATTGCGCCAAAACCCTCCCACGGTCCTCAGGACTCACCCTAGGCCACGTCGGAACTGGTACTGGCGTTAACTCCTCTTTGTCCATCTCTCCCCAGTCGCGCTGCTTGGTCTCGCAGTGGTGGGTCGTTCTGTCACGTATGTGTGTGGGGAGAGACCAAGACGCAGCGCAGGGATAGTAGTTCGACATTGCTTATTTTATTAATACTATGTATTTTCATATAGACCCATACTATGTAATAAACAAAACCAAAATGACGAACTAAAATGACACAAAACAAACAGACTAACGAACGTCACGTTCACAACAACACACCAAATGAACGGACGTAAAAAGCACACTTACTTCACCGTGACTGCGACATACATTGATAACGACCCACACCCGAGTGAAGGACAGACTCAACATATATGGGATCCCTAATTAGAGACAATGCGTAGCAGCTGCCTCTAATTAGGGATCCAACCCAAACCACACACAGAAACAGAAAAGAACGACACTGTCAGACTCTGACCATAGCTACATAGAGAAGCAACTAGGCTTCTCTATGGCCAGAGCCTGACATACAGACAACTGCACGTATTGCACATTCGATAAACTAAAAGCAATGAGAAAAGGTGCAACTGGCAGGATACTAATATGCATTCCTGAGTGAATGCCAACGTAAGTTAGGTCCAAGAATTACTAGCAATATTGCACGTGATATGATATAACAACTGTACATGAGTATGTATATACAGACCTGCATGAATAAATAAATAGGTCCTGAGTGAATGAGTGCTGACGGACCAGAGTTACTCACGGATGGATGCATAATTGTTCAACTAGGTCCTAGCACCCCAACAGTTCCAGATCTATGTTGCCGACGGCACGGCACCCCGGTGAGGCATTATATAGTCTAGGACCTCCTGTAGCGCTCTCTGGCACACCGTGGTGGGATCAGTCTGTGACTGAAAGTGCTCCTCTGTGTCATAACCATAGCGTGCAGAGGGTGGGTGACGTTGTCCATGATGGCCAGCAGTTTGGCCAGGATCCGTCTCTCCGCCACCTCCTCTAGAGTGTCAAGGCTCATCCCCAGGACAGAGCTAGTCTTCCTGATCAGCTTATTTACCCGAGAAGCATCACCGGCTTTGATGTTTGCTCCCCAGCACACCACTGCAAAAAAGATGGCACTGGCCACCACAGACTGGTAGAAGGTATGCAGTAGTTTACTGCACACGTTGAAGGACCTGAGCCTCCTCAGATAGTACAGTCGGCTCTGGCCCTTTTTGTATAGGGCCCCGGTGTTACCAGCCCATTCCAGCCTGTTGTCCATATGGACTCCCAGGAACTTGTATGACCCAACCATTTCCACATCCATCCCCTGTATAGGGACTGCAGTCAGTTGTGCCTTGGTTCTCCTGAAGTCCACCACCATCTCCTTTGTTTTGCTGATGTTGAGCTGAAGGTGGTTCTGCTCACACCACAACACAAAGTCACTGATTGTGCTCCTGTACTCCTCCTCCTGTCCACCACTGATGCACCCTACAATAGCAGAGTCATCCGAGAACTTCTGTAGGTGGCATGTTTCAGAGTTATATCTGAAGTCTGAGGTGTAGAGGGTGAACAGGAAGGGGGACAGGACCGTTCCCTGGGGGGCCCCTGTGTTGCTAACTGCCCGTTCTGACACACAGCTCTGTAGTCGAACAAATTGTGGCCTACCGGTCAGGTAGTCCGTGACCCAGGAGACTAAGGGTGCTTCCACTTTCATCCTCCTCATCTTCTGACCCAGTAGCAGGGGCTGAATGGTATTGAAGGCACTGGAGAAGTCAAAAAACATAACCCTCACAGTGCAACCTGCGTTGTCCAGGTGAGAGTAGGCCCTCTGCAGAAGGTAGATGATTGCATCATCCACCCCCAGTGATGTACACACCAGGGGTCTGAGGTGAGCGAGGACTAACCTTTCCAGGGTCTTCATGATGTGGGATGTTAGCGCTACAGGTCTGAAGTCATTCAGGACAGTGGGGTGTGCCTTCTTGGGCAATGGGACGAGGCAGGATGTTTTCCACAGCACAGGGACCCTTTCTAGGCTCAGGCTAAGGTTGAAGAGACGCTGGAGTATTCCACACAGTTGGTCAGCACAGACCCTAAGCACCCTTGGGCTGATGCCATCAGGGCCCGCCGCTTTCCACTGATGTAGTCTCTCCAGCTCTCTCTTCACTTGGTTGGTGGTGAAAGCCAGCCCAGGTGGGGAGGTGGGGGGAAGGGGGGTGTTGAGGGTCAGTCCAGGGGGAGCAGGGGCGGAGGTGGGGTCACTGATTGTCTCAGCAGAGGTGTTGTGAGCAAAGTGGGGGTGGGACAGCCGTGAGGGTGTGTGGTCTGGGGAGCTGGAAGGGAGGTGGACAGGGCCAGTATCAAACCTGTTAAAAAATTGGTTCAGCTCATTGGCTCTGTCCTGGGTCCCCTCCGTCTGCCCACTGTTTGACTTTTTGAAGCCAGTGATATTTCTCATACCCTTCCACACCTCTCTCACCTGGCTCTGCCTCAGCTTGTCCTCCATCTTCTCCTTATACACTCTCTTCCCCTCAGCAATCCGCAACTTCCCTCTGGACGCATTTCAATTTGTCCTTGTCCTTGTCCCTCTCCTTGAAGGCCCTCTTCTTCTCATTCAGCAGGGCCTTCAGGTCGCTGGTGACCCAGGGTTTATTGTTTGGGAAACAGCGTACCTTCCTGGTGGGTACAGTGTTGTCTAAACAAAAATTAATATAGTCTGTTATGCAGTCAGTAAGTCCATCGATGTCCTCCCCATGAGCCTCACAGAGCACATCCCAGTCTGTTGTTTCAAAGCAGTCCTGTAGGGCCTTATTCGCCTCCGGGGACCATCTCCTAATGGTCCTGGTGGTCGCCTGGCTGCTGTTGGACCAAAGGCCTGTAGAGTGGGGTGAGGTGGACAAGGTTGTGATCCGATCTACCGAGGTGAGGGAGTGCAGTGGAGTTGTATGCGTCCTTCACATTAGCATATCACAAGTCCAGAGTTTTATTATTCCTGGTTGGGCACTTCACGAACTATTTGAATGTGGTCAGCGTTGAAGAGAGAGATGCATGGTTAAAGTTCAATGTCTGGGCTACAAAACATTTCCTTAAGAGTAATATGGTTCGGATGACACCATCTGTTGTTAACTAATAAAGCCAGCCCACCACCCTTACTCTTACCGGAAGAGACGCGATCCCTGTCCGCTCTGATGGTCTGGAAACCGTCGATAGTGACGTTCTCAATGGGGGTGTTATCGTTCAGCCAAGTCTCCGTGAAAAGCATTAGGCTCGTTTCCCGATAGATCCTTTGTCCACGGACAAGTCCCTCCAGCTCGTCCATCTTGTTATGTAGTGACCTCACGTTGCCCATAATAACAGACGGTATAGACGGCTTGTACTTGAACTTCCTCCGCTTTGCCTTACATTTCAATCCCGCCCTACGTCCATGGCGTCACCTTTTCAACTCGTCCGGAATATCAAACTTTTCCCTGGGGAGCAGCAGCGCTGCGTGGGCTAAATCCAGGAGCTGGGCTCGGTTGTAAATAATAATAATAATAATAATAAAATCCATAAAATCCATAATCCTGAACTATTATAGTTTAACTGTAGCAAAATAAAAAATAAAACTAAAGAAAAGAGACAAAAAAAAACGAACTAAAACAACAATTTATGCACGAACAACGGGAGCTGCTTAACAGGCGACCACTCAGGGCGGCGCTGGCCTGGTTAGGCAGCATCAATCATAGTTGCTGGAACTGTGCTGAAAATATTACATTTGAGCTAGCACAGTACACTAATGTCCCAGGTTTAAATGGAGCGCTGACTGATTGTGTACACTGTTTGTCCGTCCGTCCGTCTGTTTACAGCTCACCAGAGGAGGGATGGGGTCTGTACATCGAAACAACAAACAGGTGAGACCGTTCTACTATGCATCCATTACCCTAACACTAGCTTTATGTCCACATCCTGGTTCAACCCACATGAAAAAATACTGTAGTATACTATATTATTTACTGCAGTATTTACTGTAGTATACTGTAGCATTTACAGTTAAAAATTGTATAAATACTGTATATAAAAAAACAGTATTATACTGTATACTATAGTAATGTAGTGTTTTTGCGGCTTGTACTTTACTGCAGTATTTACTGTAGTGTTTTTGTGGACTGCAGTATACTGTAGTATTTACTGTAGTGGTGAGAGCGCCTCAGTCTGGTCCAATTAAATGTTGTATGCCTGCCTTCTAATAATTTGGCCAAATAAAATAAAAAATGACCCCGCGTTTTACGATCTGACATAATGGTAGCCTGCCTTTTGAGCTTTACATTGGAGATTTGCATGAAAAGCCATTTGGGAGCCAATGCGTCAGCTCACAGAAATACTTTGTAATGCCCATCACTACTAAAACAGCACATTTTCCACAACCTGTAGGTAGGTATACCTTGTCTGAACAGAGAGTTCAGAGTTTTTACTATTTTCTATAACTGTAGGGAACGCACTATATGGTCTATACTTGGCATGTAGGTTTCTCAGTCATGGGTTCCACAAATTGCGATATGGGGAGGGGAATGGGCAGGTTATATGCAAATTAAATAGTATTTACTATAGTATCCTTCAGTATGCTACAACATTCTACTATATATTATAAGTAATACACATGATTGAGGGATACTACTGAGTGTATTATAGTATTTTACAGTATACTACAGTTTATTATATAATTAAATCTATTGAAGAGAGTGCATTTAGTCTTACTGGCATTTAAGAGCAGTTGGAGGCCACGGAAGGAGTGTTGTATGGCATTGAAGCTTGTTTGAAGGTTAGTTAACACAGTGTCCAAAGAGGGGCCAGATGTATACAGAATGGTGTCATCTGCGTAGAGATGGATCAGAGAGTCACCAGCAGCGAGAGCGACATCGTTGATGTATATAGAGAGTGGGTTGGCCCAAGAGTTGAACCCTGTGGCACCCCCATAGAGACTGCCAGCGGACAATAGGCCCTCCGATTTTGCGCACTGAACTCTGTCTGAGAAGTAGTTGGAGAACCAGGCGAGGCAGTCACTTGAGAAACCAAGACTGTTGAGTCTGCCAATGTAGGAACCCTTACCTTAGCCTCAACCAAAACTCTAACCCTAGCCCTAGCTTCATGTCCACATCCTGGTTCAACCCTTACCCTAGCCCTAGCTTCATGTCCACATCCTGGTTCAACCCTTACCCTAGCCCTAGCTTCATGTCCACATCCTGGTTCAACCCTAACCCTAGCTTCATGTCCACATCCTGGTTCAACCCTTACCCTAGCCCTAGCTTCATGTCCACATCCTGGTTCAACCCTAACCCTAGCCCTATCTTTTACCCTAACCCTAACCCAATATAGACTCATAAAGGATTATATACTGATTATGCAAAATATTGAGAACAGCTGCTCTTTCCAATGCATAGACTGACCAGGTGAATCCAGGTGAAGGCTATGATCCCTTACTGATGTCACCTGTTAAATCCACTTCAATCAGTGTAGATGAAGGGGAGGAGAGACATGGATTGAGACAATGGAGACATGGATTGTGTATGTGTGCCATTCTGAGGGTGAATGGGCAAGACAAAACATTTAAGTACCTTTGAACAGGATATCTTAGTAGGTGCCCAGGAGCACCGTTTTGTGTCAAGAACTGCAACGCTGCTGGGTTTTTCACACTGAACAGTTTCCCGTGTGTATCAACAATGGTCCACCATCCAAAGGACATCCAGCCAACTTTACACAACTGTGGGGGGCATTGAGTCAACATGGGCCAGCATCCCTGCGGGACATGTTGTAGCGTCCATGCCCGGTCCAATTGAGGCTGTTTTGAAGGCAAGAGGGTGGGGTTCACCTCAAAATTAGGAATGTGTTCCTAATGTTTGCAATACTCAGTGTATATCTCTATGGTTAATAATAATGCATGCTTTTCAGAACCTGTTGCTGTTGACTGTACCACCCCAGGACTCCAAGACCAGACTGCTCTCCATAAAGACATACCCATGCCTAACATCCTCCAGTTTGAAAACTGCGAAAGGGCTAACTTACTGCAGTTTTAATTTTGACAGCTATTTTAGATTTCAGGTTAGTCTTAGTTTTAGGTTAGTCTTATATTTTTTTTGTCTTAGTCACATTTTTGTAATTTCATCTTTCGTTAGTTTTAGTTATCAGTCGACGAAAACTCAGAACAATTTTAGTCATTTGTTTTAGTCATTTGAATAACTCATATTTACCTTACTTGCATCATGTAAACACTTAGCTCTCAAATGCCCTTCTCTCTAGGATATTCAACGTTTAACTTCAGTCACGGCTAGCTCTGTGTGAACTACAATCCTGGCGCTGTGTTTTAACATTTAGAAACGTCAATAATCATCGGATGCGAGATGGTTTTCGAAGCATATGGCCCTTATCTTTCATATCAAAGAGAATGAATCTTGTCAAATAAAAAAATGCAGTATACACTTACTTAACCAGATCTCCTGCCGACAAACTACACTTCCGCTACACTTCCTCCCCAGTTAGCTTCCACACAGGTGTTCAGAGCACTGTAGATAGCTAATTCTGTCTTCTGTCTATCTTCCGTAAACAAGCGCTGTAACGTGGACATATTGCCATGTGGGAGCACTAATCCTAACCCTATAAAGGTCTAGTAATTTAACCTTTTGTATTCTCACTGATATGAAAGATTCCCTGTTTCCAAAACCTGACCAGAAGCGATGCATATTAATGTTCAGACCGAGCGTCGGGGCTCTAAACAATAGGCACTAAAAGGTAGTTAGCGTTTTTGAAAGGGCTAGTGCACACAGATAGCCTCATAGGCTATACCTTAGCTTGCAACATTGTAACCAATGCCAGTCATAATTAAGGATATACAGCCTAGCTCAGATTTTCTCCCCATCATAACATCAGAGGTGGGTAAATCGCAGTGCTTTCCTTGAAAAGAGGAGAATATGAGCTTCCAACAATGCCAGAAGTATTATATTCAACAAAAAGCATTTGTTTTTCCAATTGGAAAAAAGCAACTGCAACTCGCTATTGGCAACACAGATAAATATATGCACACATAGAGCTTCTGATGTGACCAGAGCAGAAATGGCCTAAATGAAAGCAAAGATTATCAAATACATTATTGTTTCTAATTGAGGTTAGTTTGTTTAAGTATCCTGTCTGCGCATCAGTCCAAAAGAGAGACCGAGATGAGTGATTGAAGTGACTGGGAGCTGTGTTTGTGGGAGAGCCAGATCAATGCAATCAGCCCATGCATCAGAAAGACATTATCGTTCAATGAGAGGATTGCATTATATATTCTGTACAGGGATGCATGCTTATAATTGGACAAAAGAGATTAAGGGGAGTTTCACGTGAAATTGAATGTCCGTTTGTCTCGCTTAGAATTCTCTCCTTGTCCAGGCTGTATCACATCCGGCCGTGATTGGGAGTCCCACAATTGGCCCAGCGTTGTCCAGGTTTGGCCGGGGTAGGCCGTCATTGTAAATAAGAATTTGTTCTTAACTGGCTTGCCTAGTTAAATAACGGTTAAAAAAACAAACATTTTCGTCAACTAAAATTAAAAGTAATTGGTAATGGCTATAGTTTTTTTCAGAGCATTAGTTTATCAGGAAAAATAGGTTGTTGACTATGGAGGGTGGTCAGTGTAAGTTCGAAAAATTATTTAACTAGGCAAGTCAGATAAGAACAAGCTCTTAATTACAATGACGGCCTACCTACAGGGTCAGCCCCTGGAGCAAATGAATGTGAAGTGCCTTGCTCAAGGACTTTTTTTCACCTTTGTCAGCTCAGGTATTCAAACCAGCAACCTTTCGGTTACTGGCCCTTCTCTCTAACTGCTAGGCTACCTGCCACACTAAATACAAAATAGGAAAGTGAAAATGCTAAATGCATTTTTATATTCATATCAGTGCGCATAATTCAAACCACAATTAAATGACAAAGTTAAAATTGAAATAGAAAATGATTAAATGAAAATTGGAAATGGTAAACAGAAATAAAAACGCTACGTTTTAAATGGAAAAAGATAAACGGTAAACAGAAGATCGTAAATGCAATGTGCATAATGAAATTTATTTAAAAAAAATGTATCTTGTCACATCTAAATTGCTTCTTGGAGTCATGAGTCAAGAGACCAACACCACGCCCCATGCAGTAGTACATCCTAGTCATTTAGGGCTCTCTGCACATTGACTTTAGACTAGTGTAACCAACACAGTGTGCGAACTGACCCCAGGTCTCCACCGCACCAGAAAAGCATGGACTTGACTCTGACAGCGAATGCAACTCTTCAGGTCTCAGGCAAGGTTACCATTCACCATCCTTTGACCTCCTCCTCAGAGAC
Organism: Thymallus thymallus; assembly: GCA_023634145.1. NCBI lineage: Eukaryota > Metazoa > Chordata > Actinopteri > Salmoniformes > Salmonidae > Thymallus > Thymallus thymallus. The sequence continues at coordinate 25,021,283 of CM042421.1, read as the reverse complement.
CCATCTGAGCCACGGCACAAATATGACTGACGGGGTTGGGACAAGTATTTTATACATCAGAAAAGCGCATTAGTCCGCTAAACCAAAGCCTTTAGCCAATGCAACTTGTCAGCTATCATGCAAGGTTACTCATCATGTGAACAACTAACCAGGAAGAAGAGGTTCTGTGACAAGCAACATTTAATGAGTAACTTTGCCTGAGACCAGAAAAATGGCATTTGTTCCACAAGCTAAATTGCCTAGGCTTTGGCTTAGCAGGCTAAAATGTACTAGTGTACAAGACACCAGGTTTGAACTCCATCAGTTGCAGAGAGCTTGACATGTCTAAAATGTACAACTGCAGGTGGTGTTGTATTCTCCTCCTGGTTGACGACTCCAGGAACCAATTGGCATACACATTGAAAATTCTAAATTGGGCAGTTGGGAAATGAAAAAGCGGCTTTGACCATTTCCTGTTAACCATTTGCTCTTTTTCTGTTTTACAACATTTTCATTTAGAATCTCTGTTCTGTTTACCGTTTCCATTTTTTATTTTAACATTGCAATTTCATTATGGAATGAATCATGTGCACTTATATGAAAATATAAATGCATTTATCTTTTTCACATATCAATTGATCATTTAAGCATTGCGTTTTTGAACTGATCACACTAGTTATTAGTTATTGTTGACACAATGAACACTGACTTACTAACAGATTTCACAGCCTGAACACTTAGGCCTAAACCTGAATAGATAAACATGTTATAAGAAGCCAATACAATGTTATAAAGCTAAAATAAGTTATTGGGTTATTGTGGTGGGACTATCTGATATTTCAAACACTTTTTGGTTTGTTTTGTGTGTGTGTGTATAGTATATACAGTAGTATGTTTTAATATTTTTAACTTGATATAACTTTATTGAAGAATATTACATGTTTTGTCATATTTAGCATTTATATTCTAAATAAGCTCATATTGCTGCCATTGATGTGTTTCTGTGCATTTGAAGAAGTGTAATAAAAGCCGTCCAGCACTAGTAATTTTAAGCTGTCCTGCCTCAGTGTTAAACGAAGAAACCAATACATTAGCTTTCATGCTTAATGATTTCTTAGACTTTTTACCTACATGAGTCTACACTGTAAAAATAAAAAGTCCCAAAACACCAGGATTGTGAAATGAAATCATGAAAAGTAGTGCAGCTAAGATCTGGTATTTGGAGAGTGTTTGAATGTAAACACAACCTACATGTTTTAATACACATCATGTGTAGTACACTGAAACTCACAGATTAGTTTGGTTTCAGTGAATGTAAAAAGCAGCTACATTTTGTTGAAATTTTACCTATTCAGCCACACAGTAAGAAATGATTCTGGGGTGAATTGAAATTTACTCAAATCAACCAACGTAATATAATATATAATATAATATAATATAATATGTTGGTGATTTTTTTCAGTCAATTTCAATTGAACTTAAAATTAATAAATGCAATAAACTTAAGCAGAATAAATTACTTTAATAAAAATGAATGCAAGTCGTGCAGAGAATGTAGTCTAGTGTTATCTTGCCTGACATAGACAGGTCACACCTCTCCTCACCCAAGACTGGGTTCAATTCTCTGCTTCAACCCTTCTGTTTCTCCCATCTGTCTGTAATCCCTCTGTAGTTTCATAACAGTCTCAGTAAAGTGTCAAAATACCCCCAAAATATATTTTTAAAAATGTATGCAAGTGGTTTCAATGATTTGTTAATTTCCTTTCCTTACCAAAATAATGTAAATCCAATTTATATCCCGAACAAATTTGGGAAGCATAGAAATGTGAGTTATAGATTTTTCATTCTACACCAGCCAAACCTGGGCCAATTGTGCGCCGCCCTATGGGACTCCCAATCATGGCCAGTTGTGATACAGCCTGGAATCAAACCAGGGTGTCTGTAGTGATGCCTCTAGCACTGAGATGCAGTGCCTTAGACCGCTGCGCCACTCAGGAGCCCCCAGTCTCTGGAAAGGTGTTGCACAACACTTGGTTTAGTGGTGTTACAACACACCATGTCGTGTTTCAAAACTCCAGCAAAGTTGAGTTTTCATCTCCTTCAAGTTGGTGGCAGCTCAGTTGCCACTGGTTTTGGTGTTACAAAGCACTTCATTTTAACAGTGTAGTTGACACGTGTGGGGAAATGTTTGCACTTACGTAAGGCTTAGGGTTAGGTCTGAGCAAGCATGTGAACATGAAGTAGAATGATAAAGCATTTCATTCCAGTATAGTAAATTATCTTCCTGGTCAGATTGACCAGAATTCTGTGTTGTCTTTGTCTACTCAGCATTGGGATTTCCTTGAGTTGAGATGAGTTAAACATAGAGGAGGTGGATTTCATTCCAGTCCTTTCTACACTTACAAACATGACTTTGCTAAATCCAAGAGTACTTCTTAATAGTCTCAATAGTCCAACATGACTTCATATCCTTATCTTAACCGGTGACCGCAGATGCCCAGTCATCATCCAGCATGTTGCCTTCACCTGTGATTTCAGATCTGTGTAGATGGAGAAGAGAGCTGATTTAAACTATTGAGATATACCCAACTGTCAAAGACACAGGCAAATATACCACATCATCCTCTCCCACTGTTGACCACAGTCAGACAGACTCTTATTGTATGAATGGAGCCAAGTCATGGGAGTCATATCACCTGTTCTCTGAAAAAGGAAGTACATTCATTCAGAATGACTGTACCTCGTCTGTTTCTAGGTATTCCCTGAGATTAAAATAGACCAATGGGTGTAACATGCAAACTACGGTCCACCTAACCAGGATACCAGGAAGAGAGCAGTGTTCTGTCTGTGTTACTGGTGACTTGCACAGTGTTGACTGACGTGCACATTGGCACAACCAAACCTGTGAATGACTTCCTGAAAGCAGTGAATTTATTCTATTTATAGGTTGTGGGATAGATTATTTCCTGGTTTGTGGGATGATGTGCAATATCATTAATCGTAATATGCAATTAACGTAGATACACATTTTTTTTTTCTTGAATCAAAAGGCAAACACAGATCACTTCAGCATGTAAGAGATTATCAGGAAATAAGTTTGAATTGAAAATACACCTGATTTGTTTTGACGTGCCCCTCCTATAATAGGTAATAGATTCTCATTATCTGATGGTAAACAATTATTACTCATGTGATTGGGAAATTCATTTTGACGTATTGCAATATCAGAGTGACTTATCAATGATAACAGAGTTTAAATTTGAGTTACTGAATGAATGATTCCGTGACTACTAAAAGTAGGCCTAGCATACTATCGGTGGAATTATAGGAACAACTATTAATTTGTTGCGAAGGTGGAGGAAGCTGACAAAATGTCACTGTTTCGTACAAGTTTTTTCAGAAATAGATTTTTTAGTTTCTAGAAGATTATACTGGAGCTTTATGTCAGTGAACTGTGAAACACAGTAGAGACAGGTTTCAGCAATGAAACTTGCAAACAGGTAACACTTTAAAAGTGGTGATTACATTGGATAGAGGATGGACTACTGACTATTTATTAATAAATGGCGCCATCTATAGGCTATTAGACTTGTCTTACAACTGCAAAGATCTACCAGAAGGTGGCAGTGTTGACTACGATTTGACAGAAAAAATGTTACACAACTACCATGCTTTTTTTTGGGCCTTCCTCTGACACTGCCTAGTATATACAGTTGAAGTCGGAAGTTTACATACACCTTAGCCAAATACATCTAAACTCAAAATTCCTGTCTTGGGTCACTTTATTTTAAGAATGTGAAATGTCAGAATAATAGTAGAGAGAATCATTTATTTCTGCTTTTATTTCTATCATCACATTCCCAGTGGGTCAGAAGTTTACATACACTCAATTAGTATTTGGTAACATTGCCTTTAAATTGTTACCAAACTTGGGTCAAAGGTTTCAGGTAGCCTTCCACAAGGTTCCCACAATAAGTTGGGTGAATTCTAGCCCATTCCTCCTGACAGATGTGTTGTTGCCTACCCTTGCCACCTGGGGGCGGCCCGTCAGGAAGTCCAGGATCCAGTTGCAGAGGGAGGTGTTTAGTCCCAGGGTCCTTAGCTTAGTGATGTTGAACGCTGTGCTGTAGTCAATGAAAAGCATTCTCACATAGGTGTTTCTTTTGTCCAGGTGGGAAAGGGCATTGTGGAGTGCAATTGAGATTGCGCCATCTGTGGATCTGTTGGGGCGGTATGCGAATTGGAGTGGGTCTAGGGTTTCTGGGATAATGGTGTTGATGTGAGACATGACCAGCCTTTCAAAGCACTACATGGCTACCGACGTGAGTGCTGCGGGGCGGTAGTAATTTAGGCAGGTTACCTTGGTGTTTTTGGGCACAGGGACTATGGTGGTCTGCTTGAAACATGTAGGTATTACAGACTCAGTCAGGGAGAGGTTGAAAATGTCAGTGGAGACACTTGGTCAGCGCATGTTCTGAGTACACGTCCTGGTAATCCGTCTGGCCCCGCCTCCTTGTGAATGTTGACCTGTTTAAAGCTCTTGCTCACATCGGCTATGGAGAGCGTGATCACACTGTCGTCCGGAACAGCTGGTGCCCTCATGCATGCTTCAGTGTTGCTTGCCTCGAAGCGAGCATAAAAGACATTTAGCTCGTCTGGTAGGCTCGTGTCAATGGTTTTCTCTTTGTAGTCCCTAATAGTTTTCAAGCCCTGCCACATCCGACGAGCGTCAGAGCCGGTGTAGTACGTTAGATGACAAGAAGACACACTTTACATATTGAAATATTGTTTAGATTGAGGCTGGTCAGTGGGCAGAGTTCAGGGTTTAGTGTTTTTTATGATGTCCTAAGCCCTAAAAATACTCTGCATATTGAAATTAACACTACGTTTGGGATATGGTCAATCGTCTACGGTTTAGTGTTTAAGGCCTGTGGCCCAACACTCCGGGCCCTGAGTTCGGCCATGACTGATGTACTAAGCCCTGAGCACCACACAATAGAGTCTAGAGTCACAAGTCCATCCACTCCAGTCCAGAGACAACAGAACAGGGATGAGCTAATCTGTGTTTTTCAGCTTTCCAGGCATTCTGACCCCTGTCGTGTTGTTCCAGCCTGGAAATTCTGGAATATGTTCTGATACTAACAGGAGAGCAATCAAACAAACAAGGAGGCAGGATAGATAGTTGGTAGTATAGCGGGTCGTCACTCATGTTGCTGCGTGGAGAATTGATGTCACAGCAGGAATTCAGCGGATAAAGAAATGAGGAAATTAGGTTGAGGAGAGGTTGAGGAGAGGTTGAGGAGAGGTTGAGGAAGTGTTAGTGGGATCTGAAGGGGTTAGGGTTAAAGGGGTGAAAATAGGGTGATTACGGATGAAGGGGTGAGGAGGGGGTGAGAGGAGAAAGAAAATGAGGGCTGAAGGGGTGAGGAGGGGGTGAGAGGAGAAAGAAAATGAGGGCTGAAGGGGTGAGGAGGGGGTGAGAGGAGAAAGGGAATGAGGGCTGAAGGGGTGAGGAGGGGGTGAGAGGAGAAAGGGATGAGGGCTGAAGGGGTGAGGAGGGGGTGAGAGGAGAAAGGGAATGAGGGCTGAAGGGGTGAGGAGGGGGTGAGAGGAGAAAGAAAATGAGGGCTGAAGGGGTGAGGAAGGGGTGAGAGGAGAAAGGGAATGAGGGCTGAAGGGGTGAGGAGGGGGTGAGAGGAGAAAGAAAATGAGGGCTGAAGGGGTGAGGAGGGGGTGAGAGGAGAAAGAAAATGAGGGCTGAAGGGGTGAGGAGGGGGTGAGAGGAGAAAGGGAATGAGGGCTGAAGGGGTGAGGAGGGGGTGAGAGGAGAAAGGGATGAGGGCTGAAGGGGTGAGGAGGGGGTGAGAGGAGAAAGGGAATGAGGGCTGAAGGGGTGAGGAGGGGGTGAGAGGAGAAAGGGAATGAGGGCTGAAGGGGTGAGGAGGGGGTGAGAGGAGAAAGGGAATGAGGGCTGAAGGGGTGAGGAGGGGGTGAGAGGAGAAAGGGAAGGAGGGCTGAAGGGGTGAGGAGGGGGTGAGAGGAGAAAGGGATGAGGGCTGAAGGGGTGAGGAGGGGGTGAGAGGAGAAAGGGAAGGAGGGCTGAAGGGGTGAGGAGGGGGTGAGAGGAGAAAGGGATGAGGGCTGAAGGGGTGAGGAGGGGGTGAGAGGAGAAAGGGAAGGAGGGCTGAAGGGGTGAGGAGGGGGTGAGAGGAGAAAGGGATGAGGGCTGAAGGGGTGAGGAGGGGGTGAGAGGAGAAGGTTGATTGAATGAAGGGGTGAGGAGGGGGTGAGAGGAGAAAGGGTGAGGGATGAAGGGGTGAGGGGGGGTGAGAGGAGAAAGGGTGAGGGATGAAGGGGTGAGGGGGGGTGAGAGGAGAAAGGGTGAGGGGGGGTGAGGGGGGGTGAGAGGAGAAAGGGTGATTGAATTTAAAGTAATCCTAGAATTTGGAGGTTTAAAATATCTCTCTGGTGGCCAAGTTTACCTATTTTAAGTAATGCCATTTGTTACAGGAAATAATCAATACCACCTGGTTAGGTTAGCATAGCAATGTACCAGGTTATGTAATGGGAACAGGTCATGTGTACAGTTTTATCACGTGCATGAGGGAATCAGTGGTTAAAGTAGCAGGGGGGCAGTGAGGGGAAGAGGAAGTTGCCGGTTGTCATTGTGCGTTCAGATGGCTAACGTGACAACAAACACAGCT
>CM042421.1:24997100-25009600 GCA_023634145.1 Thymallus thymallus | reverse complement strand
ATGGTCCCCCAGTGCAGCCTGTCATGTACAGATTATTATTTGGATAATAGGGCTAATTTAATCCATATTGACTGGCCCCTCTCTCTCTCTAGGAACACAGAAGCATGTGTTAGTGTTTATATTCTCCATTCAGCACGTGGGACTGGCACAGTAGTTTGTTTTGGTGCTGTCCATATGTAGCTTGTTTTTGGTTGCAGGTTCAGGAATGGCTGAAGAATTGCAACATTTACCTGGAGCTAACTCTGCAAATAGCACTGCTGGGTGAATTAAAAAGTCATAGTCAATCAATCAATAATATAATACACAGCAAAAATGTTTATCTTTCATTTATAATCTGTAGAAACTATGAGAATAGAAAGGTTCAGAACGTTTGTGAAGCATCACAGCATGGTTGAAAAATATATGGCAAATATAACTGTATGTCAGATGTAGATGGGAGGGTTAAGTGGAGCTGAAGCATGGGACTGAAAACAAACAAAAGATAACTATTGTAAAATATACTGTGTAGGTGAAATGTATATAATTTGTATAAGCTGGAAGTACACTCTTAGAAATAAAGGTGCTAACTAGAACCATGTTGGGTTCTTCGGCTTGTCCCCATAGTAGAACCCTTTTTGGTTCCTGGTAGAACCTCTTATAAAGGTTCCACCTGGAACCCTTTCAGAGGGTTCTTCCAAGAACCCAACATAAAGGGTTATACCTAGAACCATATTGTATTCTACAAAAACATATATTATATATTGTGGTCATCCATTATTTTAACAATCTATGTTACAATTACTAATGTTTACTTGACATTGAGAAAACATTCAAACAATTCTTAATGAGAATTGTTTTTATTTACTAATCTTGGAACAATGATGGATAAGGAGGGGAGAGTCTCTGAGGATAAACCAAAAGAACATGAGAGGCTGTGTTAGTCCCAGGGGGAGCAGGTCAAAGGTGAAATCAGCACCATGACAGGACACAAGCCAGGCTGCCCTCAGCAGATGAATTCATGTCGGTGACATAGCAGAGAGGGAAGAGCAAAAAGACAGTTAGTAGCATCATGCCAAGGTCCACTTACTACACCAGGTGAAGCAGCAAGCCATTTACAAACAACAAAATAACGCAGGGTCCAATGAGAGCAGTAGGAGTACGGGCAGATAATGGTGACAGTTGAACAGATTGAATAAGCCTGTCCTACAACTCCTATACTAACAGCCTCCACTGGCACACAATCATGTGACAATAAGGGAACCCCACAAAGTTTTCACAATCAGTTATTTAAATAATACATACAGGTACAAAAAAACGTTGCTTACTGTAACTTTAATAATGAAAAACGTCTGTATGCCAACGTAAAAATAATAAGTAATTGATCAATATTTAGCAAAACACAGTACTGGGCAGAAGCAGGAATTTGACCATTCCATTTGAACTAAACTCACATTTATCACAAAATCTAAATAAAAAAGCGACAGTCTAACTACTACCCACCCAGTTGACTGGAATTGGTACAGCACTGTGGTCCTTGATACCCAAAACAAATCTTTCAATGAAAATGAGAGTTAAGTTATTTAAGTTATTTTGGGTACTGGACTCCATGCTGCTGTCCTCAGTTAAAAACGTGTTTACCATCCAGGTATATTGTTATCCTACGTGCCTGCAAAGGGTTTCCATCCTCTGTGTTATGAAGCATGATTGCTGGAGCAGGCACATTTGGCTCCTATGGAACAACAACAGATACATATCAGTAAGTAAAACTTGCTGTGAATACATCAAAGATTTGTAATATTTTTTGACGGATGTTTTCATAAATACAGATTGGGGTTTTGTGATAAACATACAGATACTTTGTCTTACTGAATCATCCAGGCAGTCATTGATTGCCCTCTGGCAATGCTCATTTAGGGCACTGTGATGCTCTTTGAACAATCTTTGTTGCCATTTGATTCAGCTCTGTGACCATTTTGCAATCAGCATCTACAAGGAATTGCGCATTCATCTCCCACAGAAGCTGAAGGAGGAACAAAGAGTATTAGCTCCAAATACTTGATTATCATAAAACGCAGTAATAGACATGGAATCAAATATCATCAAACCAATGCTTGAAGATACCAACTATTTTAGGAAGCTTCAGTGCTGGAAACCTTTCGATGATTTCCTCAGTCTTGGCATTTGCCATGAAGGTTTTTTCGGTATGCAGAGGTTCGGCTCATTCCCTCCTTTTAGGATTTCACATCTGGGTGTACCTTAAGCATCTCTATAGACATACCATGCTCCTTTCATCCTCTCCATAGTCTCCATCCTCTTGAGCGTTCAACAAAATGACCCAAGCAATACAGTAAGAGTAACCACAAAGATGAGGCGTACATGATAGTTTACGAAGGTATGCTTAAGCTATACATTGTTTCCAAAGGCTGAAATGACAACGAAAACAAATATATGAATGAAAATGTATGGAATATTCTAGATTGTGCCACCACGTTACTCATACATACAGTTGGCCTGTTTATGCGGAGAAGCTGGCTTGGCTGACCCAGTGAATTGCGCTTCCTTCCAGATCCTGCCACAGAACATTTTGCACGCATTTGTTGCACCATGGAGTCACTGATGAGAAATGTTTTTCAGAGCCTCCCTGCATCCTACAACCAAGAGAGGGATTGTTTACTGAAAGGGATAGTCCAGTCCAAAATCTGATGATGTCTGTCCTCATTATTGTCAAGATAGGTCAACATCAAGCCATTTTGTAAAATACAGCCATACAGTAAAGATAGTCAGACACATTTTTCTGCAAATGTGAACATTAGGTGCATGTATTTCCTATGTATTTTGTATTGAGCTACAGTATGTACAGTAGCTATACATATACAATGGAGTAGGATGTGGACAAATACTAAGAGATTCATGTTGTGTCCACATGAAGGGATACCTGCGTATGAACAGGCTTTACATATCTACCATAGAATAAGTAGAACCTGGTGTCTTAATGTTAAAAGCAAGATTATACATCAGTGGAGGCTCCTAGTGAGAGTAGCCAGAGGACAGGTTCAATATAATGGCTGGAGTTGAGCCAATGGAACGGCATGAAAACAGAAAAAATAGATAAACAACCTATTAAAATGAGTCTTTTGATTGGTCCGACCAGGCATCCCCACTAACCTGTATCCTGTATCCTGCATTATACTGGGTATAACCTCAAATAAAAGCTACAGCGTGCAGTAGTTTTCCATAAGAATTACACAAGTAACCTACATTGTTTGGCTGTTGAGGGTGTCATACAGTGCTTGGATCAGAACCAATTTTATCTTGGTTCTCCGAGGGGCCAAAAGCTCTGTGTCCTTTGCCTCAAGTGCATCCTGTAATGCTTTGGGGAAAGCAAACGGACCTAGTGAAGCAGGCCCGGCTGTTTGCTCATCGTGAGGCCTTTGTATGTTGTGAAAATGCAAGAATGTGTTAGACTGAGCTTTGTGAAAGAGTACTGAACAGACTGGGACTGAAACAAAGTTTTTCCCACAAAATTACCAGAATTTCAGTATCATCACAGCATATACATTACCTGTTCTCATTTGTTACCGTTGACGATGACGACGATGATGACTTCAAGTGCTCAAGATACTTAAGGAGTAAATTAAATTAAGTTCATATTTGGAAATAACTCATGGCTGTTCTCATATATTGATATGTAGGCTATAGCTCACACTGTGTCAGTCTTCTCTGACACCATGTTCTATTGGCTTGTGGTATAGAGTGATGAACAGGTTAATGTCTGCATGAACATCTAATGGATGGAAATCTTCTTCATCCCCTGGCTTGAAGGCAACCCACTACCTTGTGTCTTGGACACTAAGCATGAAGGTGCTCCTCAAAATGTATAGATGTATACACATGTCCACAAATCAGCCACTGGCCCTGGTACTTAACAAGATGGAGGACTTTTGCAAAAATTGGGACCTCCTCTCCATGGACTACATCAAGGACAAAGAAATCTCCAACTTTGTATGTGATACTGTCAATTACAATTCTGTTAGTATTCCAGACTGTTTCATTTGGGATGTCTTCAGAGGTGATCACTTTTTTCCAGTTCTTGCAGTTTGGAAAAAGTCACTTCAGTACATGCACCAGGTGCCGGATCAGTGGTCGTGCTATTCTGAATATCCCAACACTGGCGCATCTGATATCTTTTTGCTAATGTAAGAGAAACATTCTGGAAGTTGCGTACAACAGATGATAGCCGCTTGAAATACAAATGTTTCAAACCGCATGCACCAATGTACTCGGAGAGGCCCAAATTCACTAATAAGTCGTGGATAGTGTACAAGATAGAGAGTTTTGGGGGTAAATTTGCCAAGGAAAAGGATCTGTAGCTCTGCCAGAAATTCAGAGATTAGTGAGGACAGGTAACCAAGCCAACTGAACTTGATTTGTGGGGCTAAGATAATATCAGAAATGTTCCGTAGAAGCAGGTACAGATGCCAGTGAGGACTGTCTTCAGGAACAAAGGTGCCAATCAGAAGAGGAAGAAGGCGGAAGAGAGTCCGCTTTTCTACTGCTTTCCCTGGAAGAGATGCATCATGGAGAATGGATTGTTTTAGAGGCACAGGCTTATGCTTCATGTCATTCTGCCCTAAGAAAAATGCTTCCAATTGAGTATTGAACTGGTGGAGGGTTACAGTTTTCTCACCATGAAAATGGTGCAATACCAACTTAATTATCTGTGGAATGGTGCCTTCCAGAACGTCATGCATGACATCTGGGGGAAACTTCTCAGAAACCACAAAGTGAGGTATTACGTCAAAAGGGCAGGGTGGTACAAATGACGCTTGTGAACAGCAGGTGTACGCAATACACAGGAATATTCATCTGTGTGGGTTGCTATGGTGGCATAGGCAGTGCCTGCAAATTCTTCCTTTGCTAAAACAAGTGGAGAATCCAGTCAGAAAGCAGAAAGATTGTCTGATAGAATAAATACAAGCACCCCTTTGATTATGCGCTGTTCGCTGTCAACATTGATGGTCACCCCGTCAACTTGAAGTTTTAACAAGTCAGATAATCAGTGGTCTTATGTCTTACAATGATAGCAACAGGGATGTTCTGTAGTTGTGATCTATACTTTGGGTGTAGATTTACAATAACAAAATAACAACTCAATATTTTGTGTTTCAACTTCTTAGACCCCGAACAGTTCAAAACCTCAAATTCATCAGTGTACAATTTTATTTGCAATTTGTTTTCTGAGAAACTGAAGAAATTGTGATTCTTAAAAATAGATCCATCTTGAAAGTCGTTTAGAATGCCTCCTGTAGACACCCAAGTGTCCCCTAAAACATGATTCCTAGTGTCTGTTCTGGTAAGAATGGTATGCAGAACTTTCAGGATTGGAATATATTGGAAGGATTCCTTCTTGCCATGTGAATCATCTCCAAGCAGATACTCAGTTGGCTCTACAAAGCCAAATTCATTGATGCAGTACTGGTAGAACTTAAATTCACTAATAATGTCCTCAAAACCCACGTCAAATATATTTTCCTCCAAAAGGATATTGAGGTTTTGTTCTACTTCTGTCTTTTCCTCCAGACAGAGTTTTAGCAGATCTTGATATTGCTCACTGAAATTATGAAAAGGTTCCCCAATATTTTTAGCAACACTTTTTTGGACAACTTGAGGTTAAGTGTGACCACTCTGAAGCTTGAGAAAAAAAACAGGCAAGATCTCTTTTAATATTTCTTTTCACTAATAATATTTCTACTAGTTTCTCAAAAAAATGTGAGCTCACGTAGTTTCTCTATGTGGGGCTCTTCTTCGTCATCAACGTCTTCAATGTTTCTCTGAACTTCAGTGTTTTCCTGTTGCATTATGGTGCTGTGCTTCCCGGGGTTTAGGTGTTTTCTGAGTAATGAAATGTTTGTATATAAAAAAAATGGCATCCATTTTGGCCACATTCAACAACAAAATTGGTTTCACTTTGATGATACGATTCAAGATGCTTTAGATATTTCTTCTGTGTTCTGGTTTTAATAGGACAACGCAGACATTGACTGTTGGGGTGGGTTATTAGTGTAGTGGTAAAGACATACAATATGTCTAAGCCTGCATGCTTTTCTAAGTGGCGGGGTTATAGTTTCAAATCCTATATGTGCTAAGTGGTTCTGGTCCATCTGGCATGGTACTTTATCCCATGTGAAAGTGTCTCTTACAAATCATTGGTAGAATAGAATCCCATGCAACACATTCAGCCAGTTTCCCAGACATGGATTAAGCCTTGTCCTAGACAAAAAGACAAATTCAACGAAGATCTCCATTGAAAAAGTCTAGGACTAGGCTTAATCCACATCAATTTGGCTTAGATATTTCAAAGCCGTACCAAGCTGACAATAATATAGCTCAAAATCTAATGCTGCAGATCCTGGTACACTTTGGTTTTGATGCCTGGATCAAACCCCAGGTGAGGTTTTGTATGAAACATAATTTGGTATTGTACTGTTATGCTGTAAATTACATTGAACATATCAGTGTAAAAGTAAAAATAATCAGCCCACTACTTGGGGGGGCAGAGCAGGCCATGTGGTGCAATCCATAGGGTATCCAGCTCTCAGCTCTCATATCCTGACCCCCACAGTGCAGACACCACCCAGCCCCCACACACCAAACCACAGCCTTTCCCCTGGAAGACCAGGGTTCAATTCCTAGCTCCAACACCCCTCTATTCCTGAGCCCTCCCACCATCCATAGTAAATAGATGAGGAGGGTGAACTGCTCATGAGCTCCTCCCTCCAGAGGTTGTAGTTACAATGGTCAATACAAAACTAACATGGTGGCTCAGTAGGTAAGATCACAGCAGTGATCTCCCCACAACATGACATTGTGGGGAGAGAGAGGGGACGACATGCAGGAAGGGGCCCAGGCTGGTCTTGAAAATGCATCTCACCTGGTAGGGTTGGGGGAAAATAATAATAAAGGACAATATACAAATATATAGAGATGTTTTATATATATTTACAAAACAAATATATAAGACTAATATCAAAATATAAGACATAAAAAATTATAATAATACAAAAATTAACTATTTGCTGTATGCCTACTTCATCATCATCCTCTGCCTTCATCCCTAATCCCTGTTTGTAGCCTACCTGCCTCTTTTATAACAAATTTCCACCTCTCACTATATCAGTCGGGCTTGTCCATATTCTTAAATTAAAATGAGATATTCTTACAGATCAATATTGCTGGCAAAATGTCATTCAATATTGCTGCCGCTTTAAGAAAAAATATAACTCAAGATAGTGCTGTGTAAGCAACACAATAATATCAGACAGAGACAAGGTCCGGGGAAAAATGCCCTCGTTGGCTACTGTGTTGCAAACTACATTCTCGGAGCCACCTTGTTGATACGATGCTTCAATATTCATAGAATATTTCACTTCCCTGGCAAATAATGCAGACAGACAAATGCAAACATTAGCGGGAAGCGCATGAGACAATGTTGGAGGGAAGAGCAGGAGGCAATATCACTGTCATAGTACAGTCGTGGCCAAAAGTTTTGAGAATGACACAAGTATTGGTCTCCACAAAGTTTGCTGCTTCAGTGTTTTTAGATCTTAATGTCAGTATTCCATAAGTGTCCATAAGGCTTTCATTGACAATTACATTCAGTTTATGCAAAGAGTCAATATTTGCATTGTGGACCGTTATTTTTCAAGACCTCTGCAATCCGCCCTGGCATGCTGTCAATTAACTTCTGGGCCACATCCTGACTGATTGTCAGGCTCTGGCCATAGAGAAGCCTTTTGCTAATCTATTTAGCCATGGTCAGGGCCTGGCAGATCTAGTGTGTCTAGTTCTGTGTTGTGTTTGTGTTGGGTCCTCAATTAGAGGTAGCTGCTATACGTTGTCTCTGATTGCGGATCTTATATTAAGTGTCATGTCCCACACCTTTGTGTGGGTCATAGTATTCCATGTCAGTCTAAAGAGTAAGTGTATTTACATTTGTTTACGTTGTTCGTGTTTGTTATAGTTCACATTGAATATATATTAAATATAAATATGTCGAACTACTACTGCGCTGCACCTTGGTCATTTTACACACCCAGTCGTGACAGAATGACCCACCATTCGGGGGAGAAGGAGAAGCAAGGAGGACAGCGTCGTAATCGGGGCTCAGGATGGCGAGCAGCCCGAAGGCAACCCCAAGATACATTTTGGGGGGGGGCTATGGGGGTGGTCTGGACGTGAGGAGGAAGCGCCAGTACCACTCTGCATGTGGCATATGACGAGGCCGGAGTACCATTGGGGGGCGAGGACGAAGGAGGAAGAGGAGTACCTGGAGGAGTATTATGGAGAGGTTCTAGAGGAACTGAGGCAGCTAGAGGAAGAGGTCGAGAATGAGAAGACGGAGCTGGTGTTAATGGTGCCCACGGTGCGCATCCCCACGCCGAGTCTCCAGTGCGCCTCTCCAGTCCAGTACGTCCCATGCCGGCTCCCTGCACTGCCCAGTCCAGGCCAGGTTGTCTGCCCCGCTCCATGGAAGGAGCCGTTCGCCACACCGGTACCCACTCCAGGACCGGTCGTCTGCCACGCTCCATGGCCGGAGCCGTTCGCCACACCGGTGCCCAGTCCGGGCCCGGTCGTCTGCCCCGCTCCATGGCCGGAGTCGCCTGCCACACCGGTGCTCGATCGTCTGCACCTTGGTCATTTTACACACCCAGTCGTGACACTGATGGCAGGCCATTCTTGCATAATCAATACTTGGTTTCATACCCTAATTCCGTTCACCTGTTCTCCCTGGCTCCTCCCCTACCAGGTGTTTCCTATGTTCCCTTATTCCTTGTGTATTTAACCAGTATCTGTTCATTGGTCTGGTTGCCAGTTCGTCTTGTGTGTTTCACCAGGTCTTACCCGCATTCCGAGAATACCTGCTGTCTGTTTAGTTCTCCGGTTACCGTACCCCTGCCTGTTTACACAACCTGATTCCTGCCTGCCGTCTCTGTACCTCTGAACTCCTGTGTGCCAAATCCTTTGCCTGCCTACGACAACGACATAGCCTTCCAATTTTGTAAAATAAATAAGATACTTGACATTCTACCTGTCTCCTGCGTCTGCACTTGGGTCTCTGTCTGAGCCTTGATAGTACGAACTGGCCATGACAGATCTAGCAGATTCTGACAACCTCCGGAGCGCTCTCTCCCATCAGGGAGCTTCTATTGGGAGACATGAAGACCTCCTACAACATGTCATGGAAGGACTTCAAACTGTTTCTGACCGCCATGATCAGACCTACAACTCGCTGATGGAGCAGCTTCGTGGATTGTCAGTGGGACAGCCTACTACAGTGGTGCCTGCTCCTGATACCAGTACTCTCGCGGCTAACACTGTTTCGCCTATAGCCCACTCAGCCTCTCGGGAACCCAGCAGTGTTCGTTGATCTTAGAGCTGCAACCCTCCTCGTTCCACTCGGATCGTGCTAAGGTAGCATACATCGTCGCTCTTATGTCCGGGAGGGCTGATTCTGGGGCTGACGAGAGCTTCATCGACTCCGCCCTAGTCCAGCAGCTGGGCATTTCCACCCAAAACCTCTCCACTGCTATAGAGGCCAGAGCCTAGGACGGCTGGTCCATTGGCAAGTTGACACTTTGTACTGTTCCAGTGGTTCTACGCATCTCTGGCAACCATAGTGAATCCATATGGTTTTTACTCATCATTTCCCCTCACGTACCAGTGGTTCTGGGCCATTCCTGGCTTCAACGGCATAACCCCCTCATCGATTGGACTACGGGTTCCATCAGGGGATGGAGCCCCTTTTGCCATGCCCAGTGTTTGAAGGCTGCACAACACCCCTAGGTTACCCCCAACCCAGTTTCTGAGCCCGCCCTTGACCTGTTCTCTGTTCCGGCTGAATACCAGGACCTACGAGAGGTCTTCAGCAAGTCCCAGGCGACATCACTTCCCCCTCACCGCCCATATGATTGCGCCATTGACCTTTTCCTGGGAACCTCCCCCCCCAGAGGGTGTCTCTACTCACTGTCTGGTGCGGAGACCAAGGCCATGGAGGCCTATGTGGAGAGCTCTCTTGCTGCAGGGATTATTCGCCCATCTTCATCCTCCGCTGGAGCGGGTTTCTTTTTTGTGGACAAGAAGGATAAATCCCTGCGTCCCTGCATTGATTACAGAGGTCTGAACGACATCACTGTAAAGAACCTTTACCCGCTTCCGCTCTTCTCCTCCACCTTCGAGGTTCTTCAGGGGGCAACCGTTTTCACTAAACTGGACCTGCGGAATGCCTATCATCTGGTTTGGATCCGGAAGGGGGATGAGTGGAAGACGGCTTTCAACACCACGAGCGGCCATTATGAATACCTGGTGATGCCCTTCGGCCTGACCAACGCCCCTGCAGTGTTCCAGGCTCTGGTCAACGACGTGCTTCGCGACATGCTGAACCGGTGCGTCTTTGTTTACCTGGACGACATCCTGGTGTTTTCCCGGTCTGCCCAGGAGCATATAACCCCCGTCCGCCAGGTGCTCCAGCGCCTCCTGGAGAACCAGCTTTTTGTCAAGGCAGAAAAGTGTGAATTCCACCAATCCACCGCTGCTGGAAGCATCCGGATGGATCCCAACAAAGTGAGGGCTGTAGAGGAGTGGCCGCAACCAACTTCCCGGAGTCAGCTCCAGATATTCCTGGGATTTGCACATTTTTTCCACCGCTTCATCCGGAGTTTTAGCACTCTGGCATCTCCCCTCACCGCTCTTACCTCCACCAAGATCCGCTTTGTCTGGTCTCCTGAGGCTGCCCGTGCGTTCACTAACCTTAAACGGCGTTTCACCTCGGCCCCGGTCCTAATCCAGCCTGACCCCTCGTGCCAGTTTGTAGTGGAAGTGGACGCCTCAAAGGTAGGGGTGGGAGCAGTTCTGTCCCAGCGCTCAACCAATGATCAGAAGCTGCATCCCTGCGCTTTCCTCTCCCACCGGCTCAGTCCAGCAGAGAGGAACTATGATGTCGGCAACCGGGAGTTGTTGGCCGTAAAAATGGCATTGGAAAAATGGAGGCACTGGCTGGAGGGCTCAGAGCTCCTGTTTTTGGTCTGGACCGACCATAAGAACTTAGAGTACCTTCGCACCGCCAAACGGCTCAACTCCAGACAGGCCAGGTGGGCTCTACTGTTCACACAGTTTAATTTCACCCTATCATACCGCCCTGGCTCTAAGAACGCTAAACCCAACGCCCTGTCTCATGTTTTCAGCCCTGTTACTGCCTCCCTGGACCCAGAGCCCATCCTTCCCGCCTCCTGCCTTACTACATCTATCATCTGGGGAATAGAAACTGTGGTCCGCAACGCACAGCGGTCTCAACAGGGACCGGGGAATGTACCAACAGGCTGCCTATTTGTTCCGGATTCTGTCCGGTCCCAAGTTCTGGAGTGGGGCCATTCCTCCAGCCTCACCTGTCATCCCGGGTCACGTCGGACCCTTGCATTCATCCGTAGACGGTTCTGGTGGCCCACCATGGGGGTGGACGTGCCCTCCTTTGTCTCTGCATGCATGGTGTGTGCCCAAAACAAGACTCCGCGGCAAGCTCCGTCTGGCCTCCTTCAACCTCTGTCTGTTCCGCGCCGCCCTTGGCCACACATTTCGTTGGACTTTGTGACCGGCCTCCCTCCTTCCGACGGCAACACCGCCATTCTCACGGTAGTGGACCGGTTCTCCAAGGCGGCTCACTTCATCCCCTTAGCCAAGCTACCCTCGGCCAAGGAGACGGCTCAACTCGTGATGCAGCACGTCTTCCGGATCCATGGTCTTCCCACTGACATGGTGTCAGATCGAGTTCCCCAGTTTGCGTCCCAGTTCTTGAAGGCTTTCTGCCCCCTCATCGGGTCATCGGCCAGCCTCTCCTCCGGATTCCAGAGTCTAACGGTCAGTCGGAGAGGGCCAACCAGGACCTGGAGACTACCCTGCGTTGCCTCGTGTCCTCTAACCCCAACACTTGGAGTCGGCAGTTAATCTGGGTGGAGTATGCCCGCAACACCCTTCCTTCGTCTGCTACGGGCCTCTCTCCCTTTGAGTGCTCCCTCTGCTACAAGCCTCCCCTTTTTCCGAACCAGGAGGCAGACGTGGGGGTGCCTGCCGCACAGCTGTTTGTCCGCCACTGTCGGCAGACTTGGAAGAAGGCTTGGGTTGCTCTACTCCGGAGAGCTTCCAGATATCAGCGACAGGCGGATCGTCACCGGACCCCTGCTCCACGTTACCGCATCGGGCAAAGAGTGTGGCTGTCCACTCGGGATCTGCCTCTTCGAGTAGAGTCCCAGAAGCTGTCCTCCCGATTCATTGGGCCCTTTTCCATCTCCAGGGTACTCAGCCGTTCTGCTGTCCGTCTGATCCTCCCACGCACTCTTAGAGTACACCCCACCTTCCATGTCTCCCGTATTAAGCCTGTTTCCCATTGTCCTCTTGCCCCTGTTCAGAGACCTGCTCCATTGCCTCGTCTTGTTAATGGTGTTCCTGTCTTTACAGTTCGGCTCCTCAAC
>CM042421.1:24969600-24992100 GCA_023634145.1 Thymallus thymallus | reverse complement strand
CTAGTGGTTGTATTAATTTGGGATCTATCACATCCCACAACTGTCCCAGATTATGTTTGGAATATTTATTTCTTGCACAGAATAGAACAGGTTAACTTTTGTACTATAGGGTATAGTAGACTGACATAGGCTATTGCTTTTGGTGTTCGTTAGGCCTAATCATCTTGTTGGCTGATGAAAAGTAAATTTGGACAGTTCTTCCAATATCTTCAATATGCACCTTGGAATTGGATAAGGACGTGCACAGTTGCGTCCCCGGTGTGTCTGTCTTCACTTGTAGCCTGTGAGAAAGATCCAATCATGTGATGGAGAGCAATGTGAGTGAGAGGTGCTTCAGAGAACACAGCACTCCGGGCCAAGGGCACAAAGGCTACTGGCCGCAAAAGGCATGGATTTTCTTAGGGTGCATTACACCACACAAAGGGGCTGCCGCCGTGAAATTTGTCAAATTGTGAATGAGAGACTGATGAAGTGTGTACAGCCTCGCAAAAAAAAGTAGAGCTCATGCCTTTCAAGTTACTTTTTTCAAATCATCATTAGAGTCGCATCATGCAGCCTTATAATGTATTAAAAATCAAAACATATACAATGCATTCAGAAAGTATTCAGAGCCCTTGACTTTTTCCACATTTTGTTGTGTCTTATTCTAAAATGTATTAATTGTTTCCCCCCCTCATCAATCTACACACAATACCCCATAACGACAAAGCAAAAACAGGTTTTTAGAAATGTTTGCAAATAAAAAACTGAAATATTTAATTGACATAAGTATTCAGACCCTTTACTCAGTACTTTGTTTATGCACCTTTGGCAGCGATTACAGCCTCAACTCTTCTTGGGTTCAAGAAGCTTGGCACACCTGTATTTGGGGGGTTTGGGGGGTTTCTCTGCAGATCCTCTCAAGCTCTGTCAGGATTGAAGGGGAGCGTCGCTGCACAGCCATTTTCAGGTCTCTCAAGAGATGTTCGATCAAGTTCAAGTCCGGGCTCTGACTGTGCCACTCAAGGACATTCAGAGACGTGTCATAACCATGCTTCACCGTAGGGATGCTGGTGCCAGGTTTCCTCCAGACAATACGCTTGGCATTCAGGCCTGGTCAGTCTTTTAGGTGCCTTTTGGCAAATTCCAAGAGGGTTTTCATGTGCCTTTTACTGAAGAGTGGCATCAGTCTGGCCACTCTACCATAAAGACTTGAAAAGTGGAGTGCTGCAGAGATGGTGGTCCTTCTTGAAAGTTCTCCCATCTCCACAAAGGAACTCTGAAGCTCTGTCAGAGTGACAGACCAAGGCCCTTCTCCCCCGATTGCTCAGTTTGGCCAGCTCCAGGAAGAGCCTTGATGGTTCCAAACTTCTTCCATTTAAGAATGATGCAGGTTACTCTGTTCTTGGAGACCTTCAATGCTGTCTACTGTGGGACCTTATATAGACAGGTGTGTGCCTTTCTAAATCATGTCCATTCAATTGAATTTACCACAGGTGGACTCCAATCAAATGGAAACAGGATGCACCAGAGCTCATAGGGTTTGAATACTTATGTAAATAAGGTGCAAAAATGCCTAAAAACCTGTTTTTGCTTTGTCATTATGGGGTGTAAGTGTAGATAATATGAGGAAAAATATGTATTTAATTAATTTTAGAATAATGCTGCAATGTAACAAAATGTGAAAACAAGTCAAGGGATCTGAATACTTTCCGAATGCACTGCAGCCCAACCATTCCCTATTATTATTTGTATTATTATTATTATTATTATTGTTATTATTGTTGTTGTTATTATATATACTTCGGGTGAAATAAGTATTGAACACGTCACCATTTTTCTCAGTAAATATATTTCCAAAGGTGCTATTGACATGAAAGTTTCACCAGATGTTGGTAACAACCCAAGTAATCCATACATACAAAGAAACCAAAACAAATAAGTTCAGAAATTAAGTTATGTGTAATAATGTGAAATGACACAGGGAAAAAGTATTGAACACATGAAGAAAGGGAGGTTCAAAAAGGCATGGAAAGCCAAGACAATAGCTGAAACCTATCAGTAATTAAAAAGCAATCCAGCCCCCTGTCAGTGCAAATTAATATCAGCTGGTTCAGTCCCAACTGATAGCCTACAAAAAGGTCTCATTGCCAAGGTGTCACACAAGACACATCTCATGATGGGTAAAAGCAAAGAGCTGTCTCAAGACATTCGCAACCTAATTGTTGCAAAAACATAATGATGGCATTAGTTATAGGCGCATTTCTAAGCTTCTGAATGTTCCAGTGAGCACTGTTGGGGCCATAATACGGAAGTGGAAAGACAATCATTTCACCATAAATTTGCCTGGTGAAAAATAGCCCCATTTAATTTTGTCTGGCTTGCCATTTCAAATTAAATTGAATCTTTTTTTGTCATATATTTTAAAAAGCTGGTCGCTAGGTGTAGGCAATTCCATAAGCAAAAAGGTAATATGACTAAAGAGTTAATTAGGGTGATTTTTCCACAAATAGACAGGTATTTTCCTTTCCATGGAAGCAAGATCTTATCTATTTGCTAACTTTCTATTAAAATGTATTAGAGTGAGATCATTTAGGGAGGCAGGTAGCCTAGCGGTTAGCGCATTGAGCCAGTAACCAAAAGGTTGCTGTTTCGAATACCTGAGCCGACAAGGTGAAAAACTTGAGCAAGGCACTTACCCCTAATAAGCTCCAGGGACTGACCCTGTAGGTAGACTGTCATTATAAATAAGAATTTGTTCTTAACTGACTTGCCTAGTTAAATGAAAAATATATATAATTAAATGTATTTTTTTCTGGATATGTCGACATCACCATCAGACCATTTTATCGGTAAACTACAAAGTAATGTAAAATATGTATTTTTTGGTGATTCAATATGTAATATAATAAAGTTATCATAATTTGGCTGTAATCCAGAGGTTAGAAAAAGTATCTAGATCCTCTATGAGGCTGTGGAGGGATTCTAATTGTGGATTTAAAAGAAAACATGTATAATGACACCTTTGTTTTTAAACCCTGGATTTCTAATCCCTTGATATTATTGTTGATGGCCAGAATAAATAAATATGCCGATAGTGGACAACCTTGTTTTACTCCTGTTGACAGTTTAAAACTTTCTGAGAAGTAACAATTTTTTTTACTATTTTATACCTAGGGTTACTAAACATTACTTTAACCCATTTTATAAGATACATGTTCGAGGCATTTATATATAAACTCAAGTCGTACTTTATCAAAAGCCTTTTCAAAGTCAGCTATGAATAGCAGGGCTGGTTTCCCAATTTGTTCATAGTGTTCTATTGTTTCCAGTACTTGCCTTATATTATCTCCAATGTATCGTCCATGTTAAAAACCTGTCTGATTAGAATTAATAATATCCGACAATACCTTTTTAATTCTATGCTCTGTGCATTTTGCTAGAATTTTTTGCATCACAACACTGAAGTGTAAGGGACCTCAATTTTTTTAAATGGACTCGATCTTTATATTTACCACTTATCCTGTTCCAGTAAAAAAGTTTGGTATACCTCAGCTGGTAAGCCATCCAGCCCCAGAGTTTTCTTGGACTTAAAGGCTTTAATTGCATCAAGAAGTTCCTGCGCTGTAATTTCACCTTCACATGAGTCTTTCTGTACAGCTGTTAATTTTACATTATTAACAAAAAATAAATCCATACTTCGGTTATAGAAGATGGGGGAGACTGAAACTAAAAGATGTGCTTAAAGTACTTTGCTTCCTCTTTCAAAATATAATTTGGTGCCTCAAAGGCGTCATTTGTAACAAGTTTAAGTTAATTATTTTTGGTGGCATTTATGTTGAAGATTCAAAGCTAATTTGGTCAATTTTCCACATATTCCATTCAGTTTGCTTTATTTTAATAATATAATACACTTGATCTTACTTGAATGAGTTACTTTGTGTTTTTCCTCTAACTTATTGTGTTCTGTTAGACCTTCTATTTCCTTTGTTAACATGGACTCTATTGACCTAAATTGCCTTTGTTTTAGAGCTGAGTACTGAACTGCATGGCCTCTAAAGGCACATTTAAAAGTGTCCCATAAAATAAGGGGATCTGCTGTACCTATGTTAGGTATGACAAACTCTGTCCTAGTTAAAAACAAGTTTTCCAATATCCTTCAGTAAGAGTAATGTACAGTATATGCCAATTATCTGATGGTTTGACCTCATTCTGTCCCCTATCAACATTTTATATAAGAAAGTAGCCAAGATGACTAGCTTGATTAAGCCTCCACCATGTATATCTCACTAGGTCATATTGAAGCCTCCATATATCCATTAGTTCCAATATATCCATGACGTTTGTAATATCCTTAAGAGCATGAGGGTGATAGTTTTTAGTGTTGTTTGTAGGGTTTATCATTTATTATATATTTTTTGCAAAGAAACGTGGATCATCATTATTTGGTCCGTAAAGGTTAAGGGTCATATCTGTTAATAGTCCAATAACATATTTTAAATCATCCATCTACCTTGTGGATCTGTTTGGACAATTCACACATTCAGATCAAAATGACTGTTAATTTATATCAACACCGCTTTTGAGTTTCTTTGCCCATTGGAGAAGTATATTTCACCACTGCCCCCAGTCCTTTTCCCAAACAAAGCATAGATATTATATTCCTTCTCTTTTAGCCAGGTAAATATAGTTAGTCTTTTCTTTTTATTTGCTAATCCATTACAATTATAACTGGCTATATTTATTTCACCAATTACCATAATGAGATACGAGTTTCAAATCTATTTATCATAATACATATTTGGAAATGTACCATTAAAAAAGTACCATAGTGACTGAGTGTCCACATAGCTGAACCATGATATTTCCATTGCTACTAAGTAACCCTCCAATTGTTCTCCACTATTCCACCCTCTAAAGCCTTTCCCCATCCCAAGTTTTTGTCATCTTATATTGTCCCTAACATCCCTAGCGAACAGATGTGGGACACACACATCATCCAGTTCAAAACAGCGCCGCGGATGACCGCCTCGGTGTGTAGCTCTCCAATTATAATATGTTTGTTGTTGTATTTGTATTTGTGCACTGGAAGCTTCAGTACCAAGAAACATTCCTTGTGTGTGCAAGCACACTTGGCAATAAAGCTCTTTCTGATTCTGATTCTGATACTCTTACACACTCAACCCCTTTCCCCCACAATCAACCATTAACTCAGATGCTCAACGGTTGTTACATCCCAGAGCCCATCTCAAGAAAGGACTTGATTTAAGAATGCATATACAGTAACAGCTGTTTGAGAAAGCATGCAAGATTGAGCAAAATTGGCAAAAAGGGGAGATTGTCCCCCGTTGTGACCATTTTCCCAAGCATCTCTGTGCAGTCAGACCTTTGATTATTTTGTGCCACCAGGGTCACAATAATATGCCCCCTCTCTGATTGTCTGAGTGTGACTTCCACCCCATGGGTTACTGCAGCCAGTGTTGCCAGCAGCGCCACTACCTGGGTGGGGTTACCCCACCGGAATCCCCACCGGCTAGGTACAAGGTCGTCAAGGTTCTCATTTGCAGCTTTGAGAATGTCCTTGTCTATTCTGCTCTCCCATCAGGGGGCTCTGGCTTTGTAGGACCAACCCTGCCAGGCAGGCTCAGAATCTTGAGGGGGCGGAGCTGCTCTAGTTGGTCTCTGTACACATCCCTCTTTCTGTTGTGACGTGACTATCATTAATGTGACGACTGTTATTTTATAGAATCTATTAACTATGTTTAATGGATTACGTGATTAAATTAATCATGTAACAATTAACTCTTCAGTAAGCTGGGGCACCACGGGAGAATGTGTTTAAAGAGTTACTATCTCCCCAATTAAACTCACATAAGATATTGTCATATTATAGATAACAGTCACTTATTAATGTATTATAACCTTGGTCAGTCTCATTTTGAACGTCGTAATTCCATGTATCTGCATGAACCCTAACTTTATTGATGAATCAGAATTACACAAATTGGCTCAATTATTTATTTACTAACTAATTAAACAATTACAGAATACATAAAACATACTAACATTATACAGTAAATAGAGTCTCTAGAGGACTAACAGAACAGGACAGTTTGGTTATAACACGGTGGCGAATTCAGAGAGAGGAGGGTGGGGAGGAGACCAAGGAATTCCTCTATCGGACATTGGTAAACTACGCTCACGGAAATACAGATCCTTAGCACTCTAATAACCGCTCATTCAAATTAGAAATGCTATTTGTATTTACGTGTAGCTGTCTTCGGTAGTTGAGTTGGTGATGTAAGACTCTGGTTTGCCCACCAGAGATCACAATGTCCTTGGTAGAGTTTCTGGTCGTAGTAGTGATTAGAATGGATATTTCAGCGTACCCTGTAGTTCGTAGAGTTGATCTGTTAGAATAGATACTTCAGCGGTTGTCTGTATTCTTGTCCTAGACTATGCATATTTTCAGCTGCATACTGATAAAGCGACGACCTAGGATTTATCACTTCTTCTGCAGTGATCAATAGTTTCAGAGTTGAACCATTTCTAGCAGTGTAGCCAACGCTCCACGCTATCTGGTCTTGTCCTTTGGTAATAGAGTTGTAGTTTAAAACCATTTGGCTCATACCGTACTTAGAGTGGTCCAGTAGAAATTCACCATTTCAATGTGTGGACCACCTCACATTCTCTGGTCTGGTGTGAATTTCGTCTCAGGGTATTTTATACTTGAGTAGAAAAGGCTGCGTTTCCTCATGTTTGTGCTCCAGTGGGTGTGGCCACTGACTGAGAATGAGTGAATATGGAAAACCTTCATCTCATTTAGAATGCTAAAATCACATTGTTATCTTCACAAAGTATTATTATACTTAATCATACGTTTTATACAGCAATTTGATGCAAACCTGACAACTGGAAAATGTACACTTTCAGAGATACAGTTATGTGGTTCACGAAATAAAAACAAATTCAACATAGTTGTTATTTTAGTCTCCACTGACCATATAAATATTGATTAGGAATTTACGACCTGTTGTTAAGTCATAGTGCTGTGGTGTTTAGGCACCTTGTAAGAATATGCACACACACTTACAATGGTGTTAGAGGATTGACATGTTGTACCGCCATTTTACTTGGTATACATTTTTGTATATTTGTATTTAACTACATGATAAGTCTAAAACTGTAAAGCACTAGCTTCGGACAGTCTACAGGGATGACCTATGGACTTCTGGGGAGAAAATGGTGAGTACGGTAGAATCAAAGGCCTCAGGGTACATTTTCAACTTTTTTTATTTTTTATTTCTAATTTCACCTTTATTTAACCAGGTAGGCCAGTTGAGAACAAGTTCTCATTTACAACTGCGACCTGGCCAAGACAAAACAAAGCAGTGCGACAAAAAACAACACAGAGTTACACATGAGAATAAACAAACGTACAGTCAATAACACAATAGAGAATCTATATATGTAGTGCAAAATGTTAGGAAGGTAGGACAATAAATAGGCCATAGTGGCGAAATAAGTTACAAATTAGAATTAACACGAGTGATAGATGTACAAATGATGATGTGCAAATAGAGATACTGGAGTGCAAAATGAGCTAAAATAATTAATATGGGGATGAGGTAGTAGGGTGGGCTATTTACAGAAGGGCTATATACAGGTGCAGTGATCGATAAGCAGCTCTGACAAATGATGCTTAAAGTTAGTGAGGGAGATAGGAACCTCTAGCTTCAAGGATTTTTGCAATTCGTTCCAGTCATTGGCAGCAGAGAACTGGAAGGAATGGCGGCCAAAGGAGGTGTTGGCTTTGGGGGTGACCAGTGAAATATACCTGCTGGAGCGCATGCTATGGGTGGGTGTTGCTATGGTGACCAGCGAGCTGAGATAAGGCAGGGATTTACCTAGTAAAGACTTATAGATGACCTGGAGCCAGTGGGTTTGCCGACGAATATGTAGTGAGGGCCAGCCAACGAGAGAATACAGGTCGCAGTGGTGGGTAGTATATGGGGCTTTGGTAACAAAACGGATGGCACTGTGATAGACTACATCCAATTTGCGAGTAGAGTGTTGGATTACATTACATCGCCGAAGTCAAGGATCGGTAGGATAGTTAGTTTTACAAGGGCATGTTTTTGGCAGCATGAGTGAAGGAGGCTCTGTTGCGAAATAGGAAGCCAATTCTAGGGATCTCAGACAATATGAAAGAGAGGTTGAACAGGCTAGTAATAGGGGTTGCAACAATTTTGGCTGATACTTTTAGAAAGAAAGGGTCCAGATTGTCTAGCCCAGCAGATTTGTAGGGGTCCAGATATAGCAGCT
Organism: Thymallus thymallus; assembly: GCA_023634145.1. Taxonomy (NCBI): domain Eukaryota; kingdom Metazoa; phylum Chordata; class Actinopteri; order Salmoniformes; family Salmonidae; genus Thymallus; species Thymallus thymallus. The sequence goes on along the minus strand of CM042421.1, from coordinate 24,983,796 downwards.
CTTTCAGAACATCAGCTCTCTGGATTTGGGTGAAGGAGAAGCGGGGGGCTTGGGTAGGTTGCTGTGGGGGGTACAGAGCTGTTGGCCAGGGTAGGGGTAGCCAGGTGAAAGCATGGCCAGCCGTAGCAAAATGCTTATTGACATTTTCGATTATCATGACTTTATCGGTGGTGACAGTGTTTCCTAGCCTCAGTGCATTGAGCAACTGGGAGGAGATGCTCTTATTCTCCAGGGACTTTACAGTGTCCCAGAACTTTTTGGAATGAGTACTACAGGATGCAAATTTCTGTTTGAAAAAGCTGGCCTTTGCTTTTCTAACTGACTGTGTATATTTGTTCCTGACTTCCCTGAACCAAGGCCTATATCTGATCTTAGTTCTACATTTTTTGAAAGGGGCATGCTTATTTAGGATGGTGAGGAAAGCAGAAAGAACAACTTTTAAAGAACAACCAGGCATCCTCTACTGACGGGATGAGGCCAAGTTCCTTCCAGGATACCCGGGCCAGATCGATTAGAAAGGCCTGCTTGCAGAAGTGTTTTAGGGAGCGTTTGACAGTGATAAGGGGTGGTCGTTTGACCGCAGACCCATTACGAACGCAGGCAATGAGGCAGTGATCGCTGAGATCCTGGTTGAAAACAGAGGAGGTGTATTTGGAGGGCAAGTTAGTTAGGATGATACAGTGGGGAGAACAAGTATTTGATACACTGCCGATTTTGCAGGTTTTCCTACTTACAAAGCATGTAGAGGTCTGTAATTTTTATCAAAAATCCAGAAAATCACATTGTATGATTTTTAAATAATTAATTTGCATTTTATTGCATGACATAAGTATTTGATCACCTACCAACCAGTAAGAATTCCGGCTCTCACAGACCTGTTAGTTTTTCTTTAAGAAGCTCTGCTGTTCTCCACTCATTACCTGTATTAACTGCACCTGTTTGAACTCGTTACCTGTATAAAAGACACCTGTCCACACACTCAATCAAACAGACTCCAACCTCTCCACAATGGCCAAGACCAGAGAGCTGTGTAAGGACATCAGGGATATGTGGACACTCTGTGTAAGGACATCAGACCTGCACAAGGCTGGGATGGGCTACAGGACAATAGGCAAGCAGCTTGGTGAGAAGGCAACAACTGTTGGCGCAATTATTAGAAAATGGAAGAAGTTCAAGATGATGGTCAATCTCCCTCGGTTTGGGGCACCATGCAAGATCTCACCTCGTGGGGCATCAATGATCATGAGGAAGGTGAGGGATCAGCCCAGAACTACACGGCAGGACCTGGTCAATGACCTGAAGATAGCTGGGACCACAGTCTCAAAGAAAACCATTAGTAACACACTACGCCGTCATGGATTAAAATCCTGCAGCGCACACAAGGTCCCCTGCTCAAGCCAGCGCATGTCCAGGCCCGTCTGAAGTTTGCCAATGACCATCTGGGAGAAGGTCATGTGGTCTGATGAGACAAAAATAGAGCTTTTTGGTCTAAACTCCACTCGTCGTGTTTGGAGGAAGAAGAAGGATGAGTACAACCCCAAGAACACCATCCCAAACGTAAAGCATTGAGGTGGAAACATCATTCTTTGGGGATGTTTTTCTGCAAAGGGGACAGGACGACTGCACCGTATTGAGGGGAGGATGGATGGGGCCATGTATCGCGAGATCTTGTCCAACAACCTCCTTCCCTCAGTAAGAGCATTGAAGATGGGTCGTGGCTGGGTCTTCCAGCATGACAACGACCCGAAACACACAGCCAGGGCAACTAAGGAGTGGCTCCGCAAGAAGCATCTCAAGGTCCTGGAGTGGCCTAGCCAGTCTCCAGACCTGAACCCAATAGAAAATCTTTGGAGGGAGCTGAAAGTCCGTATTGCCCAGCGACAGCCCCGAAAACTGAAGGATCTGGAGAAGGTCTGTATGGAGGAGTGGGCCAAAATCCCTGCTGCAGTGTGTGTAAACCTGGTAAAGAACTACAGGAAACGTATGAGCTCTGTAATTGCAAACAAAGGTTTCTGTACCAGGTTTCTGTCTGCTTTTCTGATGTATCAAATACTTATGTCATGCAATAAAATGCAAATGAATTACTTAAAAATCATACAATATGATTTTCTGGGTTTTTGTTTTAGATTCCGTCACTCACAGTTGAAGAGTACCTATGATAAAAATTACAGACTTCTACATGCTTTGTAAGTGGGAACACCTGCAAAATCAGCAGTGTATCAAATACTTGTTCTCCTCACTGTATCTATGATGGTACCCATGTTTACGGATTTAGGGTAGTACCTGGTAGGTTCCTTGATAATTTGTGTGAGATTGAGGGCATCTATTTTAGATTGAAGGACAGCCGGGGTGTTAAGCATATCCCAGTTTAAGTCACCTAATAGTACAAACTCTGAAGATAGATGGGGGGCAATCAATTCACATATGGAGTCCAGGGCACAGCTGGGGGCAGAGGGGGGTCTGTAACAGGCGGCAACAATGAGAGACATTTCTGGAAAGGTGGATTTTTAAGAGTAGAAGCTCAAACTGTTTGGGCACAGACCTGGACAGTATGACAGAACTCTGCAGTAGATTGAAACTCCGCCTCCTTTTGCAGTTCTATCTTGACGGGAAATATTGTAGTTGGGGATGGAAATTTCAGAATTTTTGGTAGCCTTCCTGAGCCTAGATTCAGACACAGCTAGGACATCAGGATTGGCAGAGTGTGCGAAAGCAGTGAATAAATCAAACTTAGGGAGGAGGCTTCTGGTGTTAACATGCAAGAAACCAAGGCTTTTACAGTTACAGAAGTCAACAAATGAGAGTGCCTGGGGAATAGGTGTAATGCTGGGGGCTACAGGACCTGGGTTTACCTCTACATCACCAGAGGAACAGAGGAGGAGTAGGATAAGGGGACGGCTAAAGGCTTTAAGAACTGGACATTTAGTGCGTTGGGTACAGAGAATAAAAGGAGCAGATTTCTGGGCGTGGTGGAATAGATTGAGGGCATAATGTACAGACAAGGGTATGGTAGGATGTGAGTTCAGTGGAGGTAAACCTAGGTGTTGGGTAATGATAAGAGAGGTTGCATCTCTGGAGACATCAGTTAAGCCAGGTGAGGTCTCCGCATGTGTGGGGGGTGAGACAAAGGAGCTATCTGAAGCGTGTTGAGCGGGACTTGGGGCTCTACAGTGAAGTAAAACAATAATAACTGACCTAAACAGCAGCAGGCAAGGAATATTGAAATGAGAAAGAGGCATAAAACAAACACAGTTAACCAAGAGACCTAAGACAAAGATGGGTAATAGCGTTGAATGGACAAAGAGGTTCAGATAGAGAAATGTTTGTGCTACACACAGGACCTGAGGCCTAGCAGATAAACAGAATGAAGTACCATATAATGAAACAGTCCAACAGGTATCAGCTGTGTAGCCGAGTAATCATGAGATCCGATGAGCAGCAAAGAGGTGAGCCAGGGAGCAGTTCAGTGGGCGCTGCACTAGGCGAGCGGGAGGCACAGCGTTCAGAGTGCTAGCAGGCCGGGGATAGCAGATGGATCTTCGGCGACGTCGCAGAGGAGAACCCTGTTGAGACCACGTCGGACAATTACGTTTGCAGACCAGTCGAGGTGGCTCGGCGGGGCTCCGTGTTGACAGTAGAAGGTCCAGGCAGGTTGAAAAAGGTACTGTAGCCCGGGAGATTAGCTAGGACACGTCGGCTGGCCGGGAGATGGGCCTAGCTCGGGGCTAGCTCAAGGTAGCATATGGACAATGGTGTTAGCCAAAAATAACAGCAGCCACTCGATTGCAATCCGGTGAAGTGGAAGGGAACGCAATCCGACATGCGCTGGGTTGGTAGCGCGCTGTGCAGACTGGCCGATATTGTCCGAACTAAAAGCAGGCTGATGCAGGCAGAGCATTGGTGAGGACCGCTAGCAGTGGTTAGCAATGGCTAGTAGCTAGTTAGCAAGCTAGCTAGCAGGCTAGCTTCTAACGGCGGTTCAGTTCAATTATGAAAAAGTAAAGAAATAAAGATATTAGATCCATTTCACGTTGGGTGAGGCGGGTTGCAGGAGAAGTATATGTGGAAAAATAAAATATATGGAAAGACAGACTAATTACAAACTATTTATACGGGACATGAGACGGGACAAACAAATTCACACGTCCGCACTGTTACGCCATCTTGGATCAACTTTACCAAGGCTGTTTTTTTGCTCGGACCCTTAAGTGATCCTAGCATAAATCCTCATTGAATGTTCCGTTGTACTTTATGCTTACACAAGCGCACGTGCCAGGGTAAAGAAGACCAAGTAACCTGGTAGGCTGCAATCTGTTCAGAATAGTTTTAGTTTTTGCAAATACTTCAAACTGAGTTCCTCAGTTAACAGAATCTTTTCATCATCTGCTTTTGTCATTAGTTTCCCGGTTCTCTCCACCTATCCATTCATATCAACAATTTTTTGCTTGTGCTTCAGCTGTGCAATGTAGTACAGGACTGATGCAAAACTCTGATGGCGATACATCAGGGCTAAACTGGAGAGAACCTTTACAAGGCCTGCGCCCGATGGTTGATTTTGGAGAGCATTTGTAACAATTTCTGCTCTTTTTCCACTAATGGTTAGGGTTTGTATCACTGCTGAGGTTAGCGATCAATCCTTTTATGGGTGAGGGGGAGTGGGGATACAATTCAATTGATTAATCAATGATAATCATGAATCATACCTGTATAGGCTATCTGGGAATTAAACTTTAATTAACCTGAAAGCGTTGCTTTATCTAGGTTAATATGGAATATATTACTAGCTATTCTACACCACTAGGGGTCACTGATTTCAGAAAGCTGAACTCGAACGAGTACAGAGGGGCGGGACTTCCATCAACCAAGACGGGGATTTCAGTGTGAACAGAGGAAAACAAAATGGCTGCTCTCCCTTTGTTAGCTTAGCAGTTGTCTAAAAAAAACTCTTTATGAAAATACATTACATATCTCATAAGGCCTTATTTTGAAGCCTCATTTTAACCTTATATAGTGGCCTGAAAGTCATGGTTTACGACAGTGGTTCCCAAAACATGCACAAGGTGCTATTTCGAAATTTGGTAGTGTATCATCAGTTTTCTTCTTGTCATGTCAGCCATTGCATACGTTAAAAGAGGGTTTCCCAAACTCCGTCCTGGGCCCCCCCCCCTGGGTGTACGTTTAGCACTACACAGATGATTCAAATAATCAAAGCTTGATGATGAGTTGGTTATTTTAATCAGCTGTGTAATGCTAGGGCAACAGCAAAAACGTGCACCCAGGGGGGGCCTGTCATGCCAAATAGTGTCCCCCTCTATGTCACAATGGGATTTGATGCGTTCTAGCTTCTGTAGCTAGGGCTGTTTCTAGAACTTGCTGTGCTGGTTGCATGGCTCTATTTGACCTCATAGCGGTCACGCAAAAGTATTACCTCAGAATTGCTCTCCCCGGTGTTTTTGATGGTGATAACCTGCTGACTACCTGCTGCTTCAGAGGACTGAAAAGACTGGAAAGAGAACACTCTTTCTTTACCATATTTTTTCATTTATATAAGTAAATTTCATTTAAATAATATAAATAGGAAGAAATCATGTAAACTGTTTTTAGATTGACGTTGCTAGCTACTGTACTTATTTAGCTCAGACCGCCTAGTCAGTTAAGCTAGCTACTGTAACTGTTATTGTAACTTTCTGTTCGTATCTAGCTTGCACTTCAATGGCATCCCTCGAGGAGATTGCATTTTTCTTTCCAACCAGGTGAAGTACTATGAAGACACCACTGATCTCGACAAGAGGCACAACATTCAGAGAAATTCACAATTCAGGTTAACATTAAGCAGTTAACTTTTATTAGATAACTGTACAACCATTTTTCAACAACCATTGTCCATCTAGCGAGTTGCTAGCTATACATATAGTTCAGTGGAGGCTGGTGAGGGGAGGACGGCTCATAATAATGTTTCCATGTGGTTGATACCATTCAATTGACTCCATTCCAGACACTATTATGAACCATCCTCCCCTCAGCAGCCTCCACTGATATAGTTACATGTCTGTCATATGGAGGTGTCTAGCTATAAGTTAAACCGGATGAAGTGAGAGAGGGAGTGAGAGGTGGGAAGAGAGTGGAAGACAGACAGAGAGAGATAGAGAGAGAGAAACAGAGGAAAGACAGCACTGCAAATGTACTTAGACTTGAGTATTTCAACAACTCTTCTCTTCCAACTTGTTAGGTAATCATATATAGACTACCGTTCAAACGTTTTTGGGTTACTTAGAAATGTCCTTGTTTTCCATGAAAACACACATGAAATGAGTTGCAAAATGAATAGGAAATATAGTCAAGATGTTGACAAGGTTATAATAATGATTTTTAATTGAAATAATAATTGTGCCCTTCAAACTTTGCTTTCGGCAAAGAATCCTCAATTTGCAGCAATTACAGCCTTGCAGACATTTGACATTCTAGTTGTCAGTTTGTTGAGGTAATCTGAAGAGATTTCACCCCATGCTTCCTGGAGCACCTCCCACAAATTGGATTGGCTTGATGGACACTTCTTACGTACCATACGGTCAAGCTGCTCCCACAACAGCTCAATGAGGTTGAGATCCGGTGACTGTGCTGGCCACTCCATTATAGACCGAATACCAGCTGATTGCTTCCTCCCTAAATAGTTCTTGCATAGTTTGGAGCTGTGCTTTGGGTCATTGTCCTGTTGTAGGAGAAAATTGGCTCCAATTCAGCACCGTCCACAGGGTATGGCATGGTGTTGCAGAATGGAGTGATAGCCTTCCTTCTTCAAGATCCCTTTTACCCTGTACAAATCTCCCACTTTATCACCCAGACCATCACATTACCTCCACCATGCTTGACAGATGGTGTCAAGCACTCCTTCAGCTTTTTTTCATTTGGTCTGCGTCTCACAAATGTTCTTCTTTGTGATCCAAACACCTCAAACTTAGATTTTTCTGTCCATAACAATTTTTTCCAATCTTCCTCTGTCCAGTGTCTGTTTTCTTTTGGCCATCTTAATCTTTTATTTTTATTGGCCATTCTGAGATATGGCTTTTTCTTTGCAACTCTGCCTAGAAGTCCAGCATCCTGGAGTCGCCTCTTCACTGTTAACATTGAGACTGGTGTTTTACGTGTACTATTTAATGAAGCTGCCAGTTGAGAACTTGTGAGGCGTCTGTTTCTCAAACTAGACACTCTAATGTACTTGTCCTCTTGCACCGTGGCCTCCCACTCCTCTTTTTATTATGATTAGAGCCAGTTTGCGCTGTTCTGTGAAGGGAGTAGTACACAGCGTTTCTCGCATGGAACATTTTTCAGAACAAGAATAGACTGACGAGTTTCAGAAGTTATTTATTTCTGGCTATTTTGAGCCTGTAATCGAACCCACAAATGCTGATGCTCCAGATACTCAACTAGTCTAAAGAAGACCAGTTTTACTGCTTCTTTAATCAGCACAACAGTTTTCAGCTGTGCTAACATAATTGCAAAAGGTTTTCTAATGATCAATTAGCCTTTTAAAATGATAAACTTGGATTAGCTAACACAACGTACCAATGGAACACAGGAGTGATGGTTGCTGATAATGGGCCTCTGTACGCCTATGTAGATATTCCATAAAAAACTCAGCCGTTTCCAGCTATAATAGTAATTTACAACATTAACAATGTCCACTAAGGAGGAGAAGGAGGCCGTGCTTACCAAGATGCATGCTGGCCATTTCGGAGTGAAGCGCATCATTGCCAAAATCAACCTACGTTTCTTCTGACGGGGAAATGTCAAGGAGGTGGACAGCTGGGCAAGTGATATAAACTTTTGTTATTTCATTTCTATTATATCTGAAATTATTATGTTTTCATTTAATGTCATGTCAGAGGGCAAATAATGTTTCAATTTGTCGTTTTTTGAAAGGTAAGTACCTGTTTTTCCAGGGTACATCAGACATATTTCAATATCTTACATTGTCAATAGATATCGCTTTCCTAGCCCCTCCTCCAGGTTTGGTGAATGGACCAACCAGACCCTCAAGTCCCTTGATTGGTAGCAGGAACGGTGGCAGAACATCTCTCAGATAATAACTATTTGCATTTGCACACAGCATAACCTGAAGCTAGTTTTAGTTTCTCTAACACTGATATTTTTCTCTTTGTCTTCTTAAGGTTACGTCGGTGGAAGCAAACAATCTTCTTTAGCACTGAGGAGGTGTGCCCTAGTTGGAAGACCACTTTGTGCAGCTCACCCTGCACTATCAAGTCTAGCGTTAAAAACAACCAAGCAACCCAGAAAAGTGCTAAAAATAGCCCATATTAACATATGCAGCCTGAGAAACAAGGTCCATGAAGTCAATAACTTGCTTGTAACAGATGACATTCATATTCTGACTATCTCTGAAACTCCTTTGATGATACAGTGGTATCAATACATGGTTATAACATCTACAGAAAAGACAGAAATGCAAACGGAGGCAGTGTTGCCTTCTTTATAAAGAACCACATTCCTGTAAAGCTTAGAGACAATCTCATGTTAAATACTGTTGAAGTAATATGGCTACAGGTTCATCTGCCTCACCTAAAGACCATTCTGGTGGGAAGCTGCTATAGACCAACAAGTGCTAACAGCCAGTATCTGGATAACGTGTGTGAAATGCTTATAGGGAAGTATATTTTCTGGGTTATGTAAATATTGACTGGTTCTTATCAAGCTGCCCACTCAAGAAAAAAATTCAAACCATAATCAGTGCCTGCAACCTGGTTCAGGTTTATTAGTCAACCTACCAGGGTATTTACAAACAGCACAGGAATTAAATAATTTACTAATGCCGCAGAAATTTGCTTTCAAGCAGTATCCAAATCCATCGAATGTAGTGATCACAATATAGTAGCCATATCTAGGAAAACCAAAGTTCCAAAGGCTGGGCCTGATATAGTGTATAAGAGATCATACAATAAGTTTTGTAGAGATTCCTGTGTTGATGATGTAAATAATATTTGTTGGTCTGTGGTGTGTAATGAGGAGTAACCAGATGCTGCACTTGATACATTTATGAAATTGCTTATTCCAGTTAATAATATGCATTCACCCATTAAGAAAATGACTGTAAAAACTGTTAAATCCCCGTGGATTGATGAGGAATTGAAAAATGTTATGGTTGAGAGGGATGAGGCAAAAGGAATGGCAAATAAGTCTGGCAGCCCAACTGATTGGCAAACGTACTGCAAATTAAGAAATCATGTGATAAAAATAACAATCAATTATACTATGAAACAAAGATACATGATATAAAGAATGATTGTAAAAAGCTTTAAACCTTAAATTACATTTTGGGCTTTATCATTCATTGAATCAGATGGCTCTGGTGATATTTATTTGTATTCATACTAGTCACTTAAAATACTGTAAATATGTTCATAATCTGTAAATGTTATTCTGACTAAACCCAACTGTGACCTTAGACTTTTATTTATTTTTCATATTTTTTATATTTATATTTTATTCTTAGAATTTTTATTAATATGTTTCTTGTTGTATTTGTATTTGTGCACTGGGAGCTTCAGTACCAAGAAAAATTCCTTGTGTGTGCAAGCACACTTGGCAATAAAGCTCTTTCTATTCTTCTTCTATTCTTCATTTATTGAATCTACTTTAATGACTTTTTCATTGGCAAGATAAATAAACTTAGGGATGACATGCCATCAACAAACGCTGACACTACACAGCCTAGTATATCTGACCAAATTATGAAAGACAAGAATTGTACTTTTGAATTCCGTAAAGTAAGTGTGCAAGAAGTGAAAAAATGATTGTTGTCTATCAGCAATGACAAGCCACCAGGGTCTGACAACTTGGATGGAAAATTACTGAGGATAATAGCGAACGATATTGGCACTCCTATTTGCCAAATCTTCAATTTAAGCCTACAAGAAAGTATGTGCCCTCAGGAGGGAAGCTAAAGTCATTCCGCTACACAAGAATAGGCCGAGTGGTAGCCGAGTGGTTAGCGTTTTGGGCCTGTAATCGAAAGGTTGTGGGATCGAAACCAGATGTTTGACCAGATACAATTGCTATTTCACAGTAAATAAATTGACAACAGACTTTCAGCACGCATATAGGGAAGGACACTCAACAAGCACAGCACTTACACAAGTGATTGATGATTAGCTGAGAGAAATTGATTGTGGGGGCTGTCTTATTAGACTTCAGTGCAGCTTTTGACATTATTGATCTGCTGGAAAAACGTATGTGTTATGGCTTTACACCCCCTGCTATAATGTAGATAAAGAGTTACTTATCTAACAGTGTTGTGAATTCTGTAATGAATGTATTGTAATGTTTTTATAATGGCATAACTGCCAGGAAGAGTAGCTGATGCCTTGGCAGCAGCTAATGGGGATCCATAATAAATACAAAAAGAAATATTCTACAGTTGGAGCAGTTGGACGGTCGACCACTGAAATCACTGACGCCCTACACTTCAGTGAAGCCCAATAGACAAAGTATGTTACGCTTCGGTTGACATTTGTGAAAGCAAGAAATGGTCGTTATGCGTAGCTTATAAATATGTACCTCTTCAATTTACCTCTCCAAATGACTTTAGGACCATCGACTGTCCGAGACCCCAGGAGGTATCCCATCCACCAGAACCAGTGAGTTCGGATCAGTCTGATTCTCTGTGCTCTGAGTAGGAGGGGGACCAGCTTGAGGTAGGTTATACCTTCCAAAAGTGTTGAAAATTACATATATCCATTTATAACACTGCACTAACCCATCACATTTTCTCAAAGGAAAGTGTAACCTGTGTGTTTACGTCTCTGTCTCCTCCCCTGTTCCCTTTAACTCTGCTCCTGTTCTCCAGGACCTAGGGGTTCTGCCCAACACCCAGACGTGGATCCACCTGATTACCCCTTACCAACCACCCTCCAACTTTTCATTACTTCATCTACAGCTACTGTTGTTGTCATGTTGTCATAATCCTCTAAGAAAGTGTTTTTCTCTATCATACTTGGCACATAATATGTGAGATACACAGATGAACTAAAAACACTGGCACTGCAAACACAAGTTTAAATATTAAAGCCTTAAATATTGCCAGGTTGGTTTTCACAGCTGTTTCACAAGGTGTTCATTATTGTAAGTTGTAAGGTATCCTTTGATGGTATTTATTAGTTACACATTATTAACTGTTGTGTCCTAGGACCTACAATAGATACATATATATTCAACCACAAGGGTGTACTAATGAGCTATGCAAGAGATTTTAAATCATTATAGAGGACTACTGAAATTAAAATAATACCATGACAGCCGGATTTGCAAATGAATGGGGGGAAATTAGCTGACTTCGTTATCTGCAAGGTAAGTAACTTTAATGTGTCAAGCAGATTACATGTTTTCTTTGCAATTTCCGAAATGTAGCAACGTTTAAGACATGGATTTCATGTTGTAATGTTGACAAGGCACCCAAAAGTAGTTCGAATTAACGTTTTCATTTTATTAGCTAAACAAAACTTGTTCAAACAGTGAAATTGTCGCGGAAATCAACCTTGTTTTCATAGAGATGATGAAAAGAACTTCATTTAGGCTGTGTCACGTTGTGGGTGTGGGAGAGACCAAGACGCAGCGCAGGGATTATAGTTCGACATTGTTTTAATATACTATGTACATAAATGAAAGGATACTCTGTTAATAACAAAACAACGAAGGACGAACTAAAGAGCACAAGCAAACACGAAGCACAAAACGTCACGTTCACAAAAACAACCACGAACTGAATTGACGTAACGAAAAGGCACACTTGACTCTCACCGTGACTTGCGACATATATTCGACATATGACGATAACGACCCACACCAGCGTGAGGGACAGACTCAACATATATTGGATCCCTAATTAGAGACAACGGGTAGCAGCTGCCTCTAATTAGAGATCCACCCAAAACCCACAAAGAAACAGAAAAGAACGACACTGTCAGACTCTGACCATAGCTACATAGAGAAGATTATTGCTTCTCTATGGCCAGAGCCTGACAGTACCCCCCCCCAAGGCGCAGACTCCCGGACGCCTAACCAAAAAAAAAAAACACACACATAACACGGGGGGGTAAATGGGAGGGAAAACTAGTCTATCGGGGGCGGCTCCGGCTCCGGCGATGTGGACAGTTTTGTCCCGTGCCCCTTCCTTATCACCGGTCCCGGGCTGTGTACCGGTGGGGCAAAAGGCTCCGGCCATGGAGCGGAGAAAACAACCGGGCCCGGACTGGGCACCGGTGGGGTAAACGGCTCCGGCCATGGAGCGGGGAAAACAACCGGGCCCGGACTGGGCACCGGTGGGGTAAACGGCTCTGGCCATGGAGCGGGGAAAACAACCGGGCCCGGACTGGGCACCGGTGGGGCAAACGGCTCCGGTCATGGAGCGGGGAAAACAACCGGGCCCGGACTGGGCACCGGTGGGGCCAACGGCTCCGGCCATGGAGCGGGGAAAACAACCGGGCCCGGACTGGGCACTGGTGGGGCAAACGGCTCCGGCCATGGAGCGGGGAAAACAACCGGGCCAGGACTGGGCACCGGTGGGGCAAACGGCTCCGGCCATGGAGCGGGGAAAACAACCGGGCCCGGACTGGGCACCGGTGGGACAAACGGCTCCGGCCATGGAGCTGGGCAATAAACCGGGCCTGGACTGGGCACCGGTGGGGTAAACTGCTCCGGCCATGGAGCTGGGAAAACAACCGGGCCCGGACTGGGCACCGGTGGGGCGGACTGCTCAGGCTCTGAAGCGGAGCAGACGGCTGGACCCGGAATGGGTACCGGTGGAGCGGACTGCTCTGGCACTGAGGCGGAGCAGACGGCTGGACCCGGATTGCGCACCAGTGAAGCGGACTGCTCTGGCGCTGAGGCGGAGCAGACGGCTGAACCCGGAATGGGCACCGGTGGAGCGGACTGCTCAGGCGCTGAGGTGGAGCAGACGGCTGGACCCGGATCGCGCACCGGTGGAGCGGACTGCTCTGGCGCTGAGGCGGAGCAGACGGCTGGACCCGGAATGGGCACCGGTGGACTGACCTTCGCTGGAGGTTCCGGGCTGCGGTACTTCGCTGGAGGTTCAGGGGCGCTGACCTTCGCTGGAGGATCAGGGGCGCTGACCTTCGCTGGAGGTTCAGGGGCGCTGACCTTCGCTGGAGGTTCAGGGGCGCTGACCTTCGCTGGAGGTTCAGGGGCGCTGACCCTCGCTGGGGGTTCAGGGGCGCTGACCTTCGCTGGAGGTGGCGGGACGCTGACCTTCGCTGGAGGTGGCGGGACGCTGACCTTCGCTGGAGGTGGCGGGACGCTGACCTTCGCTGGAGGTTCAGGGGCGCTGACCTTCGCTGGAGGTTCAGGGGCGCTGACCTTCGCTGGAGGTGGCGGACGCTGACCTTCGCTGGAGGTGGCGGGACGCTGACCTTCGCTGGAGGGACACTGACCTTCGCTGGAGGGACGCTGACCTTCGCTGGAGGGACCCTGACCTTCGCTGGAGCTGGCGGGACGCTGACCTTCGCTGGAGGTGGCGGGATGCTGACCTTCGCTGGAGGTGGCGGGACGCTGACCCTCGCTGGAGGTGGCGGGACGCTGACCTTCGCTGGAGGGACGCTGACCTTCGCTGGAGGGACGCTGACCTTAGCTGGAGGGACGCTGACCTTCGCTGGAGGGACGCTGACCTTCGCTGGAGGGACGCTGACCTTCGCTGGAGGGACGCTGATCTTCGCTGGAGGGACGCTGACCTTCGCTGGAGGTGCTCGTCTGTCCATTAGCCTCAGCACTAGTACCCGTCTGCGCTCAAAGTCCCTCTCCTCCTCTATCTCCCGGAGGAGTGGGTCCTTTTGAGCCTCCAGCGGAAGCGCAACCCAGGCTCTCCACCACCTCGTCTGCTCCTCCTCCGGGTATTTAGAGAACCCCTCGGGCTTCTCCCGATCCTGATCTGTGGGCAGACGAAGTGGTGGGTGATTCCCCGTCTTCAGCCTCTCCGGGCTCTGGCTGCGCACCGAAGGTGTGGTGCTCGCAGCCACTACGGACCTTTGCTTCTCCATCCTCCTCCATTGCTTCAAGAACCTACCCCTGTCCTCAGGCTTCACCCTAGGCCACGTGTGAATAGGTACTGGCGCGCACTCCTCTCTCTCCCTCTCTCCCCAGTTGCGCTGCTTGGTCTCGCAGTGGGGGTCG